>VZQC01003599.1:3125555-3455480 GCA_009823505.1 Rhizomys pruinosus
AAGGATATATATATATATATATATATATCCTTAAAAACCAAACAAACAAAACTGAGAAAGTTTATTTGTAATGAAAAATAAAACAATGCACATATTATATAATATATCGCTTCACATTAGATTCATGGAATTAAGTGTATCCCTTTCCACATGGTCAGTAATGATAAATGATTTGCATTTTATGTTTAGTTCTCTCCCTGAAATCTCCCAATGATGCAACAAAGAAAATGTTCACCTTTAAAATAATGATGGTCATAGGTCATTCATGTGGTCACCACCAAGAAACTGCTCCATGACAAGAAACAACAAAATCTCTGTTCATTAGATGAGTAGAATTATTTTGGAAAAATAAAGATTATAATTTCAAAATTGTTTGTTTTCCCTTGTTATAAGTAAACATTATTTATTTATTTATTTATTTATTTATTTATTTATTTATTTATTTAATTTTTGGGGGTCTTTTCAAGACAGGGTCTCCCTGTAGCCCCAGCTGTCCTGGAACTCACTCTGTAGACCAGGCTGGCCTTGAACTCACAAAGATCCGCCTGCCTCTGCCTCCCAAGTAATTTTTTAAAGGACACTGTGATATCCTCAGAGCAATGTAGAAATGTTACCTACGTGTATATTTTCTCCAACGTACATTTTTAAATTCTGTTAAAACTATAAAAGACGGGGCTGGAGAGATGGCCTAGGGGTTAAGAGCACCAACTGCTCTTGCAGAGGGCCCGGGTTAGATCCCAGCACCCACATGGCAGCTGAGAACCATCTCCAGTTCCAGGGTAATCCGACGCCCTCTTCTGACCTCCTCGGCATTCATACACATTAAAAAAAAAGAAACTATAAAAGACAACTTACTTTGTTTCTAGTCTCTATGTCAATGGAATTAAATAAATCTTAACCTTTAAAGGATTCTCTTTAGAATACCAATTTTCTTCACTTGAATTACCAATCAGTAAGTTACAAGGGAGGATGCAGATACTAGACTTAAAAATCTCCAAAATATTCAGCTGGCCAAATAGAAATGACGATAATTGGAAGAATTAGCATAGTGTGGGTTGGATATATGTTTCTTTTTCTTGCTTTGGTAGAATACCATAACCAAAAGCAAAAAGGATTTACTTTGGGGCTGGCGAGATAGCCTAGCTGTTAAGAGCGCCGACTGCTCTTTCAGAGGACCCGGGTTCGATCCCCAGCACCCGCATGGCGGCTGAGAACCGTCTGTAACTCCAATTCCAGGAGAACTCCAGTTCCAGGAGAATCTGAGACCCTCTTCTGACCTCCGCTGCATTGCACGACACGGGTGCACAAACCTACAAGTAGACAGTACATTCATACACATACAAAAATAAAAAAAAATAAATAAATAAGGTTTATTTTAGCTTATGGTTCCAGAGTAGGAATCCATTATTTTGGGTGTAGCCAGTGCAAGAAGGTGGCTTGTCATATTTCATCCTACAGGAAGCAGAAAGAATGAACTGAACATGGTATAATGCTAGGAGCACTCAAAGCCCACCCCTAGAAAGGCACACTCCCTCCTAAAGTGACTTTATCCTCCCCAAACAGTGCCAACAACTATTGACCAAGTTTTCAAATGTGTGAGCCTACGGGAGACGTTTCCCTCCCAGCCCATCACAATGTGACTCACAGCGTCCCCAAATTGCTCCCAGAGCTCTGTCTTTAGTCTGGGCTGACCATCATTTCCAAGAGCTGGAAGAAGTATTGTGAACTTCTACAAGGGATACAATAAAATAGGATTAGGAAAAAGGTGACAAGAATGGGTTGACTTGATTTACTTTCAGAGTCCTAGGAAGAATCCTGACATAAAGTTACCAAAATTCATTCATCTTTATTCTTTGAAATGGCCATGTGATCACAGAGTAGGAGAATGTGATACCTAACCACAAATATGAGGAACTCACTCGGCCTCCTCTACAACCCCAAATAAGACCCTTTTGATTTCTTTTTGTGGATCTTATGTATATTCCAAACTCAATGAAGCCCAAAGAGTAAAATTGGTAGTGTGGTGATGAGTTAAGACCACAGCTTTGATTGGTCACCATCCAGAGAGCAAAATTTCCCAAAATCATTTTATAGGACTTAAAAGACATTAAAGTAAATATGATTGCTGCTCTATAAAATGGTAGAATAGTTTTCCACATTCTGTATATATGCAAATACAATATCCCATCTCAACCTCCAGTGCCCATAGTAAGTTACTGATAGAGTTTGATTGAATAACTGTTATTGGCCTACATGTTTCTAAATCTTTTTGTGCAACTAACATCAGAGACTAAGTTTGCTAAAGAAAAAGAACATTGTCATATACACAAGACCAACTTGTTTAAAAGCTTAGATTCATTCTGCAAGCTGTCCTTTGCCATTTGAATTAAATGCATAATGGGTAGTGACAGCTATACATATGACCTAAAGTTACAGGGGGCTCCTCTGAATATTAAATGTGTCATCTGCTTTCCATTCTTTCAGTTAGATGATGGGGTGAGGTTATAGAATTTAGAAAAGAAAGGAATTATTACCTAAAAATACAAACTTCAGTGACTGTGTGCAGTGGGACATTAAATTTCTAGCTTTTAAGTGCAGTAGAGAGGTATAAATATTTTTTTTCAGCAGCTACTCAGAAATATTCCTGTTACCCTCTTACTTAAGAATTAGAAATGTCAGTCAGTCAGTGCAGATAGCTCAGAATTACAAGGAGTTCTATGATGCTGCTTTGTTTCCTAAGGTAAAAATAATCATATTGATTAAAATCATTTTCTTATGTATAAGTTGGTTCTAACACTGTCTTCTTGTAAAATGCATTTGTGAGATGGTCACAAACTAAGGCCTGCATATCCAGCTACAAGACATGCCTCCAGAGGTGAGAGATTCCTCCCCACCCCCTTCACCTCTTGTGATATGCTCAGTAAACTTCTCTTTATGGCTTCCTCCACTTTTTTTCAGTGGGATGATGACAGGTATGACAATCATATTTTATAGATGTGTGCTCTTTAATGCACTGATGTGTAAAATAGGTTTACTATACTTAGAGCTGCTCTTTAACTAGACAGACTATGTCACAATTACTTGAATATAATGATAGACAAAAACTCAAAATAGCCTCATTTTGGATAAGCCTCATGAGATGGAACACACATTTTGACTACCCAACTTTGTCAAAACGTTTTTCTTTTTGTTCTTCAAGTATAGATTCTCCCATTAAATTTTCATCATTACTAGACAGACCTCAATTTATATCTTTTCAGTCTTTCTCATTATTCCTTGACTGTTATTCTTAAATGATAGACGTATTTATTTTGGATGTAAGTAAAATTAAAAGCCATAATTCTCTCTTTTTTGACACTTATGATGAGCATCTTCCAGTATTTAATTCAATTACATTGGATTATAATTGCATGCTGGCAAAAGTTAAAAATGCTAAATGATTTTGCCTTATTATAGCAAGTGTTTAGAAATTCGTGCATCGAAATTAAAATAATTATTCCTCCAGTCATTCAAGAATGTACACAGGGAACCAATGGAAACAGGCTATCAAAAGTGACAGGCGCAAGATAAGAAAATTAAATTCCAAACCAAAGAGTGAAAGAAATATACATAGAACAAATATTCACAAGGGAATTTCAGAGCTCTTGAAACACTGAGCAATGTTAAGGAATTAAAACAGATGAGAGCGTAGGCAAAATGAGCAGGGTGTATTTTAAGAAGCTCTGCCGAAGCATATGAGATTCGCTGTTTCTAGAATGACCCTACCCTCATTTTGGGACTTAGGGAAGGATCTGACTCTGCCTAAGAAATGCAGAACAAGTTGCTCACTCAAAACCGCCACCACAATGGTACAGAACTGTGCCCCCTGACTGGTCGGAATGAGGAATGCAAGTGGTCCTTGTACCTCTGATAGTCCACATGAGAGAGGATGGGTAGATTTTGGGGGCTCCACTGAAAAAGGGCTACCTGCAGAGCAGAAGTACCGGGAAGACAGCTGGAAGGGGGATTCTTAGGCCCATTAAAGGAGTCCTTAGCTCTTCTGTAGGGCTCTTCAAGAGAAAGAAACACAGAACTCTAGAATTTGTGGAGAAGCCTGAAGAAAGCAGAATGAGACAGGAACTTCTGCCATGTTCAGAGAAGAGAGCCAGCTCTCTCTATCACCAAAATTTTTCCTTTCTTTCTTTATCTATATCACATTTCCAGATTTTTTCAGAAAAAGAAAATTAGTTCAACATAAAAATCATGAACTTATTTCTGGCTTCAAACTTCTCTCCAATTGTTCTCTTGTATTACTTTTATGGCACCAACATCATGTTGTTGCTGAAGATCTAAAAGATTTTTAAATTAGTGGATGTGGTACCTATATATTGATTCTTCTGGCTCATTTTAACTTGCCAAAGTCTTTTGTAGTGCCATGTGAACTTGAAGACTTCTTTCTGAAGTATGAAAAATGTCTGGAATTTTGAAAAACATTTGCTTGTTTTTCCTCATTTGTATCTTCTAGTAAAGATTCTAGCATTGCAAGTCAGACCTTTACAATTTTTTTTGTATATTTCCTGGATTATTTTATTGAAGTTTTTAGTTTGATGAATATAGTCCTTTTTCTTCCTTACTTAAATTTATGTGTATTTTATTTGTAATTTTATTGTTGTTTTTGAGTAACCCTGGCTGGCCTGGAACATGTTATGTAGACCAGACTGGCCTTGAGATTCACTTGCCTCTGTTTCCTATTTCAGGGATTAAGTTAGTCCATTCTTAGTGTTCAGAAAAACTACTGATTTTTTTGATGTTGTAATCCTTGACTACTGAATTTGTTCTCCCTTCCTACAGTTTTTGATACACTCTTTAAGAATTTCTGTGTATCATATTCTGCCATCTGAAAATACTGACAATTTAACTTCTCTTTCATTATTGAAGACTTTCATTTCCTTTTCGTGGCTTATGAAAAATAGAAGCTCTGAAATATACCCAAGTTATAAATAAAATACTTGGATAATTTTTATGTGCCTGGGACATCTTTGAATTACAATTCTTTATTTTATTTTTTATTATTTTAAGGGATTCACAATATAAGAGTACAGTTGTTTTCAGATCACATTGACATTGCTTGGTTTGCCATAAAAATTAGGTAATTGGTGCTAGCATCCACAGATGAGGGATACCATTCGTCACTTGTTTTTCTGGGATTGTGTTACTTCACTCAGCATGATATCTTCTAGCTCCAACCGTTTACCTGCAAAACTCATCTTTCTTTACCATTGCATAGAACTCCATTGTGTAGATGTACCATATTTTCTCGATCCACATGTCAGTTGAGGGGCACTTAGGTTGGTTCCAGCTCCTTGATATTGTGAAGAGAGCTGCAACAAACATGGCTGTGCATGTAACTCTGCAGTAAGATGAGTCTTGTGGGTACATAACCAGGAGTGGTATGGCTGGGTCAGGTGGCAAGTTCATTCCAAGTCTTCCAAGGGTTCTCCGCACTGCTTTCCATACTGGCTGTACCAGTTTACATTCCTGCCAGCAGTGGTTGAGTGTTCCCCTTTCCCCACAACTTCTCCAGCACTTGGTATCATTTGTTTTCTTGATCTTAGCCAGTCTTATTGGAGTAAGATGATACCTTAAAGTGGTTTTAATTTGCATTTCCTTAATTATTAGCGATGTTGAACAATCCTTAAGATGTTTCTCGGCCATCTCTAATTCTTCACTTGTGAAGTCTCCGTTCAGCTCTTTGCGCCAACTATTGAGTGGGTCATTTGTTTTCTTTCCTCTTTGTTTTTTGAGTAGTTAATATAGTCTGGAAATCAATGCTTTGTCAGATGTATCTGCGGTGAAGGTTTCCTCCCACTCTGTGGGATTTCTCTTCATTTCCTTGATTGTTTCTTTTTTTTAATTTTTTTTAATTAATTTTATTTATTTCTGTATATGTATGAATGTACTGTCTGCATGCAAGTTTGTGCACCCGGGTCGTGAAATGCCGTGGAGGTCAGAAGAGGGTGTCGGATTCCCCTGGAACTGGAGTTCTCCTGGAATTGGAGTTTCAGACAGTTCTCGGTCGCCATGTGGGTGCAGGGGATTGAATCCAGGTCCTCTGTAAGAGTGGTCGGCGCTCTTAACCGCTAGGCCATCTCTCCAGCCCCAATTGTTTCTTTTGATGTACAGAAGCTTTTGAGTTTAATGAGGTCCCATTTGTCAATTGTCGACCTTAATTCTTGTGCAGCTGCTGTCTGATTTAGGAAGACTTTTCCTACGCTTATGTCTTGTAGTCTGCTGCCAACTTTTTCTTCTATAGCCTTCAGAGTTTGGGGTTTCACGTTGAGGTCTTTAATCCATCTGGAGTTGACTTTTGTAGAGGGAAAGAGGTAGGGGTTTAATTTCATTCTTCTACAAGTGGTGATCCAGTTTTGCCAACACCACTTGCTGAAGATGCTGTCTTTTCTCCATTCTGTCCTCTTGGCCCCCTTGTCAAATATGATATGGCTGAAATTGTATGTGCTCAAGTTTGGACCTTCAGTTTTGTTCCATTGGTCAACAGGTCTGCAGGTCTGTTTTTGTGCCAGTACAAAGCAGTTTTTATGGCTATAGCCCTGTAGTATAGTTTGAAGTCTGGTATAGAGATCACCCCCCTGTATTGCTCTTTTCACTCAGAGTTGTATTCGGGGTTTTGTTTATCCAAATAAAATTCAGGACTTTTTTACAAGCCTGTGAAGAAACTCTTGAAGATTTTAATTGAGATTGCATTAAATCTACACAAGAGTTTGGGTAGACTGGACATTTTTACTATATTAATTTTCCCAATCCATGAGCATGGGAGGTTTTTCCATCTTCTGATGTCTTCTTCAATTTCCTTCTTCAAAGGTTTAACATTTTTGTTGTAGAGATTTTTGGTGTCTTTGGTTAAGTTTGTTCCTAGGTATTTTATAGTTTTTGAGGCTATTGTGAGTGGGAAGGTCTCTTTGTTTTCCTTCAGTTGCTTCTTGTTGGTGTAAAGAAAGACTACTGATATTTCTAGGTTAATTTTGTATCCTGCCACTTTAAGGAAGCTCTTTGTCATTTCTAGGAGTTTTCTGGTGGAGTTCTTAGCATCCCTTAAGTAAACAATCATATCATCAGCAAAAAGGGATAGCTTGACCACCTCTTTTCCAATTAGTACTCCTTTGATTTCCTTTTCTTGCCTTATTGCCCTAGCAAGTGTTTCAAGCACTGTATTGAACAGGAGTGGTGACAGGGGGCAGCCTTGCTGAGTTCCTACCTTTAAAGGGAATGCATTTGTCGTTTCCCTATTTAGGACGATATTGGCCGTGCTTTTCCTGTAAATGGCTTTGATTACATTCAAGAATGATCCCTCCAATCCACTTCCCTCTGGGACTTTAAGAATGAAGGGATGCTGGATTTTGTCAAAGGCTTTTTCTGCATCAACTGAAATGATGGTGTGTTTTTTGTCTTTCAGTCTATTTATGTGTTTTATGATATTTATTGATTTTCGAATGTTGAAACATCCCTGCATCTCTGGTATGAATCCAACTTGCTTATGATGGATGATCTTCTTGATGTGGGCCTGTATGATATTTGCCAGTATCCTGTTTAGAATTTTGGCATTTGTGTTCATTAGGGAGATGGGTCTATAGTTCTGCTATTTGGTTGTATCTTTGCCTGGTTTTAGTAATAGAGTGATGCTGGCTTCATAGAAGGAATTTGGGAGAATTCCTTCTGTTTGTATCCTTCTAAACAATTTGAGTAATAATGGCTGTAAGTCTTTTTGAAATGTTATATAGAATTCTGCCATGAAACCCTCTGGGCCTAGGCTTTTTTATTACAGCTTCAATTTCTTCATATATTATGGGTCTGTTTAAGCTGCCAATCTCTTCTTGGTTGAGCTTTGGTCATTCTCAGGATTTCACATATGCATCCATTTCTTCTAGGTTTTCAAAAGTGGTAGAGTATAGGTTTTAGAAGTATTCCCGTATGATTTTCTGGATATTTTCCTTGTCTGTTGTGATATTTCCCCTTTCCTCATGGATTGTATTGATTTGGAGTTGTTCCTTCTTTCTGTTGGTTAACTGGGCTGAGGTCTGTCTGTTTTGTTTATTCTTTCAAAGAACCAACTTTTGGATTCATTGATTTTTTTTGTATTGTTTTCTTTGTTTCTATTTGATTTCTGCTCTTATTTTTGTTATTTCTTCTTGTCTCTTGCGTTTAAGATTCATCTGTTGTTGCCTCTCAAGTGCTTTTAGCTGCAGTGTTAGATCACTTGTGCTCTTTCTGTTTTTCTAATGTAGGCACTCAGGGCTATAAACTTAACTCTTAGGACTGCTTTTAAAGTATCCCATAGGTTTTGTTGTGTTGTATTATCATTGTCATTTAGTTCCAGGAATGCTTTTATTTCTTTACCTCTTCCTTGACCCATTCATTATTCAGGGGTGTGTTGTTTAGTCTCCCTGTGTTCTTGTAGATAGTAGGGCTTATTCTGTTGTTCATAGTGAGCTTTATTGCGTTGTAGTCTGATAGAATGCATGAAGTTATTTCATTCTTTTTGTATTTGTGGAGGTTTCTTCTGTGTCCCAGTACGCGGTCAGTTTTGGAGAGTGTTCCGTGGGATGATGGGTAGAAAGTGTATTCTCTGGTATTAGGGTGAAATATTAGGTAGATATCTGTGAGGTCCATTTGGTGTATCATATCATTCAGTTCAGATGTCTCTCTATTTATTCTTTGTTCTGTTGACCTGTCCAAAGGGCTCAGTGGAGTATTGAAGTCCCCTACTTTGAGTGTACTGGTGTTAATCTGTGCCTTGTTGTCCTGGAGAATTGTCTTTATAAAGTTTGGTGAACCAGAGTTTGGTGCATATATATTCATAATTGTGAAATTTTCTTGGTGAATTGTTCCTTTGATCAAAATGTCATGGCCTTCTTTGTCTCTTCTGATTTCTTTTACTTTGAAGTCTATTTTGTCTGGTATTAAAATAGCAACACCTGCTTTCATTTTGGTATCATTTACTTGGAATAATTTTTTCCATCCTTTCACTTTAAGGTGGTGCCTATCCTTGAAAGTAAGATGTATTTCTTGTAGACAGCATATAGATGGGTTTTTTTCAATCCAATCTACCAGTCTATGTCTTTTGATTGAGGACTTTAGTCCATTAATATTTTTTTAATTTATTTTTATTGATGCTTTGTGTATTTCATACATCATTTTCCAATTCAGTTCAGGCATATATCCCCTTCCCTCCCCCCCCCTACCCATCGCAGATAGTGCATTTTGCCGTAAGTTTTCTGCATCTTTCTCTGCTTTTTTGTTTTGTTTTGTTTTCATTTTTTTTTAACAATAGGTGATAATTTGTGAGTACAAGCATCCTTCATGTAAAACCAATTTGCAAGCAGTTTTGCCCAAACCCACACAGCTCCTGGGTCCCACCATCCTGAAAGGGGGGGGGCTTGTATGTTCAATCAAGTTGATCAAATGAGTGTCCAGTCTATATTGTTGTAGTTTCACCATTAACCCCAATCGAAGCCCTTACATTCTACCACGCCCCCTCTTCCGCAGATTGTTCCCTAGGCTTAGAAAAGGGGCACAGGTGGATGAGAAGCAAAACACTCTACTTTCTCTGGAGCTGATGTCTATTAATATTTAAGGTTATGACTGATACGTTTGTGTTGCTTCCTTTCACCTTATTATCCATTTGCAGTTTTGGTTTAGGTTTCTACTTCTGCAGTTATGCTTTTATTGATTTCTCTTTCTAGGTGCCTGGGTATGGTTGCTTCTTTCTTCTGTCCTTTGAATTGCTTCAAGTGTTCTCTGAAGAGTTGGTTTTTCTGGACATGTATTCTCTCATCTGGTTTATGTCATGGAAGATTTTTCTCTCTCCTTCAAGTAGAATTGACATTTTTGCTGGGTATAGTGACATGGGTTCACATCTATATTCCTTTAACACTGGGAATGCTTCGCTCCACCTTCTTCTTGCTTTCACAGTTTGCACTGAGAAGTCATCTGTAATTCTGATAGGTTTCACCTTATATGTAACTTGTTTTTCTCTTGTGACTTTCAGAATTTTGTCTTTGTTTTGGGTGTCTAGCGTTTTAACTATGATATGGCATGGAGAGTTTCTTTTCTGATCTTGTCTGTTTGGAGTTCTACGTATTTCTTATATTTGTATTGGTTTGTCTTTTTTTAGTTTGGGGAAATTTTTATCTATTATTCTGCTGAAGATCTGATCTTCATACCATTCTCTTGGGATTCTTCTTCTTCTTCTATTCCTATGATGTGTAGGTTTGATCCTTTCATAGTGTCCCACCATTCCTGGTTGTTCCACTTTTGTGTATTTTTCAATTTTTCATAATCTTTAGTTGAGGTTTTTAGTTTTTCTGTGTTATCTTCCAGGTCTGATATTCTTTGTTCTGCTTCCTCCATTCTACTTATGAGGCTATTTCCATTCCTTTTCTCTTGATTGGATGAGTGTTTGATTTCCTTTTTCATTTCCTATTCTGATTTCTTTAGTATTTCCACTTCCTTTTGGGGCTTCTCAATCTCTTCCTGTAGCTCTTTCTTTGTTGGTTAGTTTCCTAATCTTTTTCTTCAACATGGGATCTTTTCAGTGTTTCCACTTCCTTCTGGAGTTTGTCATTCTCTCTCTCTAGGTCCTTCTTGAGTTTTTCATTCTCTTCTCTTAATTCTCTGACTTGCTCTTTATAGTCTTGGACTTCTTTAAGTATGTTCACAATTGTACTTCTAATATCTGTGTCCTGGGCCATTCCCAGGGGGATCCCACTGTAGGAATCTTCCACAGGGTTATTAGAGCTTGGTTTGGAATTATTCTGCAACTTTCCCATGTTATCTCTTCTTCGTGTCCCTGGCATGTGTGTTTCTCTTTTCCTGTATTCCAATGTGAATCCCAAATGCCTCTTCACTGTGTTGAAGGCTTGCTTTGCTTGCATCCTTTAGATGTCTTCGTTGTTTGTTTGATTGATTTGTTTTTCTCCTTTTCTCCTTGTTTATGGAGTGTTGACTTGTCTAAGCTTTAGGCTTTCCATTTGAAGTCTAACTCACTCTTCCTTTTTTAGCCCGCACCCCAGTACCTGTGCTTCAGGTGGTTTTGGGAAATCCCCAATCCCAAGACTCACACAGGCCCAACTTTTATACCAGCTAGGAGGACAACTCCACCACCACAGCCACACAAGCTTAGACAATTGAATCAAAGCAAACAATCTGCCTGGCTGAAGCACCCAGCTCCTACCTGTGCTTCAGTTGGTCTTGGGAAATCCCCCCATGAATTATAATTCTTAACTTCATCCTTTTATTCAGATGACCATCAATACCAGGACTATGTTATAACAGAAACATGGATCATAAACTTGAAAATAATGGGAAATTTGTTCTATACCTGAGAGTTAAAACTAAAAACCCCTGGCAGTGAAATGGCTGAACAGGTAAAGGTAATAATAACCTGAGTTCACAACCAGAAACCATGTTGACCTACACACTGTGGTACAGGCACCTATATGCACACACACACACACACACACACACACACACACACACACACACACTTGATAGCTGAATATCTAGAAAAGCCTGAAAAGGTTAAAAGTTGATTAAAGTAAATAGGTATTACATTAATAAAGACTTTTAAAATGTGAAGCAAATGAAAAATTGAGACAGAATTTAGTGTTTCGTTAACCTCATTCTCTTGCCTTATGTATAAAATAATATAGAAAATAATAAGTACGACAGTTTCCATTTGCAAGTATCTCCACACACTGCATACTTTTAACATTTATTCCATATCAATTTGCTGAACTCACACTAGGTATTAGGTATTATCATGAACTACTCAGAGTTCTCTGTCATGAATGCTATTGATTTACTTGTCTTGTAGATGAGAACAAAGCACATAGACATTAAGTGGGTTTTGTGTTTGTTTGTTATTTTCTTCTTATTTAAGGAACGATCAAGTCACTACTGTAATCTGTAATAGACTAAAGCTTGCAGCATATGCTTCAGAGTGCAGAATCTAGAAACAATGATGTATTCAGAATAAACTTTCTATAGATGCATTGTGTTTTAGTAATCCATCAATTAATACACTTCTTTGAAACAGCAAAGTTAAAACCCTAGCTTTTATTGTAGTATAAAATTACAGAATGATCCTGTATGTTAAATTGCTTAAAACACAAGTGTGCATTAAATATGTGTACATTCTGAGAAGAATAATTCTGATACCAAATTAAAGTTCACTGCCTACAGTAATTTCATTTCAAATGTTTTTAAAGAACTTTAAATTGCATGGCCTAAAGACTTCCTCTTATAAGTAATTTGTATGTAGACATTAATGTGGGTCCCATAATCTTAATGAACCAGAAGAAAGATTTGTATGTGCAGAATGAAACTTAAAAGCATTCCTTGGAATCAGTTCAAGTAAATAATAAAAATATTTAAGTATGAAATATAATTTTATTGAAAAAATCTATTAGGAACATGGAGAAACATAGACATGATAGGAGTCTTCATTTCGTCAGACTGTATCACAGTGTATATAGAAGAAAAGATTAAATTACAAACTTTTGTCTAGATATAGTAAAGCATTATTGTAGAGTTGTAGTGTGTTAGTAAGAAAATATATGGAGAAAAGTTTAAAAATTCAAATCTTGGTAAATTAAATAATACATCATGTCATTTGCTGACTAATATAATCTCACTTGCCCTCACCTTAGTATCAAGGTTAGAAAGGAATGCAATGGGGAAACTTCTGTTCAAATGAAAAATATTATATTTGCAATTTAGATATTTATGCATGCATACATATTAAATTTAATCTTCACAAATATATTTCAGCCTACATTACTTTTATTTAATACCAAGATGATTTTTCCTCATTACCTCTCACTGTCTGTAATGTGATTATGTATTATTTTCTTTAGTCAGCACAAAACTCTATGCCTTTTTACATTAATACATTGCTTCCCAAACATTAGGAATTTGGTACCTTTTACAATTTTGCTCAGCCTATCATGCTCTTCCTTGTGGACTTAAAATGTGCTTGTACATTGCTACCAATAAATTTATCTAAGAATAGCAATTTGTCGGGCTGGAGAGATAGCCTAGCAGTTAAGAGCACCAACGCTCTTGCAGAGGACCCGGGTTCGATCCCCAGCGCCCACATGGCGGCTAAGAACCGTCTGTAACTCCAATTCCAGGAGAACTCCAGTTCCAGGGGAATCCGAGACCCTCTTCTGACCTCCGCGGCATTGCACGACACGGGTGCACAGACCTGCATGCAGACAATACATTCATACACATACAAAGAACAAAAAAAAAAAAAAAAGAATAGCAATTTGTCATCATATGTAGATATTTGGTGTTATCATAATGTACAATTATATTGAGTCAAATGACAATGAAGTAATACTGAAGCCTCTCAAATGTTTGAAATATAGATTTGTAGTTATATTGTACATAAAGTAGAAACTATTTGAGTTTAGGTTGTATATATTTTTTCTATTTTGTGCAAGTTAATTTCTTAGTTTAAAATAAGAAAATCCAGGAATAAGTCTTAACATATTCTTAGAAAACTTTAAAGCCTCAGAAGTTCTAAGAAATGTATAAATTATGTTAGGAATCAAGGAAAGAGGACAAAATCCCAAGCAGTGGGAGGAAACTTCAAACCGCATATCATCTGAACAAGCATTGAGTTTTCACGAGATATATAAATGACCAAATAACAAAGAAAGAAGAGAAACCAAAGATACCGCTCAAATAGATTGGAGCAACAGAACTGAACAAATACGTCACAAGCGAGGAAGTTGCGAGAGATGTCTGAGAAACACCGTTAAAAAGTGGCTCAAACATACAGAATATCCTTGTAGGAAATGCAAATGGAAAAACCACTTTAAGAGTATCATCTTACTCCAGTACAGACCTGCGTAGAGATCAGAAACAAATGAGTACCGAAAGTGTTGGAGAGGTGTGGGGAAAGGAACACTCGATCCACGGGCTGTGGGAATGTAACTCGTACAACCACTATGGAGAGCGATGTGGAGAAACCCTTGTGAAGCACTGGAAGTGGATACGTTGCCACCCGACCCAGGCCATACCACTCCGCCTAGGCATGTAGCCTCGAAGACTTACCACCGAAGAGATAATCACGGCCATGTTTATTGGCAAGCTCTCTGCACACAAGCAAGGAGCTGGAACCAACCAAATGCCCCTCAACTGACAGAGTGGAGAGAGAAAGATTCGTGAAGCATCTTACACAATGGAGTTCTATGCAGCAGTAAAGAAAGACGACATCACGAGCTTTGCAGGAAAATGGCTGGAGCTAGAGGACATCATGCTGAGTGAAGTAACACAGTCCCAGAAAAACAAACGATGAATGGTATCCCTCACCTGTGGAAGCTAGTGCCAATTACCCAATTGTAAGTATTTCTTGTATAGGGCCCCCTGAGCTTTAGTCCAAAGCAGTTGGGCATAACGCATTTTGGAAACAACAACAACAACAGAAAAGACTTCATCAAAGAACTGACTGAAACAGTGATCTTCTGCCCAAAACAGTCAACTTCCCCATGGAAAATACTGAGAATGACTAAGAGATGGAAAGCATGTCTGGCAGTATGCATGAGCTCTGGCGGGGTAGGGGAATGGGCGGGAACACGGGTCTAGATTTGTTAAAAATAAATAAATAAATAAATTTTTGTGAAAAAAAAAAGAAACTTTAAAGCCTAATTTCCTATAGTTATTTAACTTTCTTTAGCAATCTACATATGCATGTACACATGTCTATACAATATTTACAAAGTTATTTGTGCTATATTTCAATGAATTTGAGGTTTTATCTTTTATTTAATTATATATATGAAATTTCATATATGTAAGCAATATACCTTGCTCATATCTCTCCCCTAACCCCTCCCTCCTATTCCAATTTTGATATATCTACACTTACATCCTTTTTCAGCTAATTAATATTTATCTGCCTTCATATGCCTGTATAAACACACACACACATATATTTTCAGTTCATGAAATGTTAAGCCATTTCCATCTCATAAGCAGTCAAACATAATCACAGCCATTTCATAATTTTTCAAAAGTGATTTTGAACTACTTCATTTAAAAAATCATTATTTTTGACTAACATTAAATGGGCATAAGTCCATGTTCTAACATGCTATGGGAATTGCTGTTCTCAATCAGACACAAGTGATAGAGTGGGAAAACCTCATGCCAGCAATAAACTCTGGTGAGTTATCTCTGAAGCCCGAACACTATGCTGCAGCTTCCTCCAGTATTTATAAACAATTTAGCATCATTACAGATCTATTTTGTCATCAGTGGGACTGACTTCCTACCTAGTCACTGTAGGGTACAAGCAGGGCTCACCAAGGCCTTTGAAGCTACATGACAGATCACAAATCGGAGTTTGAGGCAAGAAGCTTGTTTATAGAAGCAAAGCAAGGTCGTGCAAACAGTCATTTCCTTAGGCAAGCAAGGGGCTATTTCTTTTAAATTTTTTTTTATTATTATTTATCTTTGTTTTTTTTTTTTTTTTAACATTTTTTTTTATTGATGCTTTGTGCATTTCATACATCATTTTCCAATTCAGTTCAGGCATATCTCCCCTTCCCTTCCCCCCTACCCCCACCCCAACCGAGATCATGCATTCTGCCATGACTGTCCTGCATATCTCTCTCAGTTTTTTTTTTTCCCATTTTTTAGCTATTAGTGATACTCCATGAATACAAGCATCCTTCATGTAAAACCAATTTGCAGGCTGCTGTGCCCAAACCCCCACAGCCCCACCTTCCAGCGGGGAGTGAGGGGTTGTATGTTCAATCAGGTTAATCAAATGAGGGTCCAGACTACATTGCTGTAGTTTCAATCACCATTAACCCCAATCGCAAGCCTTACATTCTACACACGTGTATGAGATGTACGTGTCTGCATGCAGATACTGCTGCACCCCGTGTCGTGCAATGCCGCCGGCAGGTCAGAAGAGGTCTCGGACTTCCCACCTGGACACTGGAAGATTCCCTGAATGGAGTTAAAGACGGTTCTAGCTAGCCCATGTGAGGTGGCTAGAGATCGACACCGGGTCCTCTGCAAAGAGCAGTTGGTTGCTCTTAACCGCTAGGCTATCTCTCCAGTCCCCCGCACAAGGGGCTATTTCTGTAAGATTTTATGGTTTTAGGTTTCTTAACCGCATCTGGATTTTCCCGTCTAGATAGATGAAGATGATAGATAGATAGATAGGATAGATAGTAGATAATAGAGGCATGCTGACTCGTCTGGGTACCTACAGAGAGATCTCATTGTTGGATCCCTCTAATAGAGACAGACGTGTCGGTGACGGATTTTTAACTTTGCTTTTCTTCCCAATGTTGTTGATTTTCTGTCTTTGTGCATTGGCAAGGATGATCCTATTGTTATCTGACATTAATATCAGGTGTTTCTTCTTTGCAAAAAAAATATTTTTGGCAACTATCCCACAAAAAAATATTCCTCTGAAAGAAAAAAGAAAAGAAATCCTTCACAATAGAGCCAGGTCAACAGCTCCTTGGCCAGTTTATTTTTATTTTTTTATTTTTATTTTTTAATATTTTAATTGAAGTTTTGTGCATTTCATACATCATTCCTCAGTCCAGTTTAGACTCATTTACCTTTTCATGCCCCCCCACCCAAGTTCATACATTTTGCCATACCTGCCTTGTGTCTATTTCTGAGACTTTTTAAAGTATTTCAAAGCAGATGGTAAATTTTAGGGGAACTTACCTGTTTCAGTTTGTTCTTTGTCCCAATTATTTTGTTACTGTTGTTCCCTCCAAGTTGTCAATTTTGTATAGTTCCATAATATATATATATGTATATATATTTTATAGATATACATATATATATGTATATATATATATTTATATACTTATAAATATGTATGTATATATATATATACTTATACTAAAATTATGTCATCTGAAAATAAACTGTACGCTATTTCCAAATCATATTTCAGGATTCACATTTTTCCCCGTTTAAATTTGTATTACTCTAAAATATACCATAGATTACAATGTCTTAAAATAAGTGGTAGGTTAATTCTAGAGCTTATTTAGTGATTCACATTATAAGAACACAATTGCTTTCAGAAGAAGAGGAATATAATATTAACATTGCTCAGTTTGTCTTACAACTAGGTACTTGATGCTAGCATACACAAATGAGGGATGCCATTCATCATTTGTTTTTCTGGGACTGTGTTACTTCACTTAGCATAATATCTTCTAGTTCCATCCATTTTCCTGGAGAGTTCATGATTCCATCTTTCTTTACCGCTGCATAGAACGTCATTTTGTGAATGTAGCACATTTTCTCTATCCACTTCTTGGCTGAGGGGCCTTTGGGTTGGTTCCAGTTCTTCAGTATTGTGAAGAGAGCTGTAATAAACATGAGTGTGCATGTATCTCTGTGGTAGGATGTGTCATATATATATATATACCCAGGAGTGGTACAACCAGGTCAGGTGGTGGGCTCATTTTGAGTCCTTTAAGGGTTCTCCACACTCCTTTCCATAGTGGTTATATGAATTTACATTCCCACCAGCAGTGGATGATTGGGTCCCCTTTCCCCACAACCACTCCAGCATTCGTTGTCATTTGTTTTCTTCATCCTAGCCAGTCTTATCAGAGTGAGATGATATCTTAAAGTGGATTTAATTTGCATTTCCTTTATTATTAGCAATGTTGAACACTTTTTAAGATGTTTCTCAGACATCGTTATTTCCTCAACTTTGAAGTCTCTGTTCAGCTATTTACTCCATCTTTCAAGTGGGTCATTTGTTTTCTTCTTTGTTTTTTGACTAGTTTATATACTATGGAAGTTAATGCTTTGTCAAATGTATCATCAGTGAAGGTTTCCTCCCACTCTACGGGTTTTCTCTTCACTTCATTGATTCTTTTGCTGTACAGAAGATTTCGAGTTTAATAAGGTCCCTCTTGTCAATATTTGACCTTATTTCCTGTGCAGCTTCTGTCTGATTTAGAAAGTCTTCTTATATGCCTATATGTCTTATAGGTTACTAACAATGTTTACTTCTATCTCCTTCAGAGTTTTGGGTTTCACATTGAGGTCACTGATCCATTTGCAGTTGATTTTTGTACATGGCAAGAAGTAGAGGTTAAATTTTATTCTTCTACAAATGGTGATCCAGTTTTGCCAATACCATTTGCTGTCTTTCCTCCATTGAATATTTTTGGCCCCCTTGTGAAACATGAGGTGGCTGAAATTGTGTATGCTCAAGTTTGGATCTTCATTTTTGTTCCATTGGTCTACAGGTCTCTTTCTGAGCCAGGACCAGGCTGCTTTTATGACTATAGCCATGTAATATAGTTTGAAGTCTGGTATATCCCCTTTTTGCTCAGGGCTGCTTTGGCTATTAAGGGTCTTTTATTTTTCCATATGAATTTAAGGATTTTTTGCATCTCTGTGAAGAAACTCATGGAGATTTCAATTGGTGTTGCATTGAATCTGTATATTAATTTGGGTAGAATGGACATTTTTACTATATTAATTTTTCCAATCCATGAGCATGGGAGGTCTTTCCATCTTCTGATGTCTTCTTCAATTTCTTTCTTCAGGGGTTTAAAATTTTTGTTGTAGAGATCTTTGGTGTCTTTGGTTAGGTTTGTTCCTAGGTATTTTTTATTGTTTTTGAGGCTATTGGGAGTGGGAAGTTCTCCTCATATTCCTTCTTCTGTTGCTTGTTGTTGATGTAAAGAAAGGCTACCGATTTTTCTAAGTTTACTTTTTATCCCACCACCTTTCTGAAGCTCTTAATCATTTCTAGTTTTCTGGTGGAGTTTTTAGTATCCCTTAGGTAAACTGTAATGTCATCTGCATAAAGAGATAGCTTGACCGCCTCTTTTCCAATTAGTATTCATTTAATTTCCCTTTCTTGTCTTATTGCCCTAGCAAGCATTTCAAGCACTATATTGAACAAGAGTGGTGATAGGGGGCAGCTTTGCTTTGTTCCTGCCTTTAAGGAGAATGTTTCTAACTTTTCTCCATTTAAGATGATGTTGGCTGTGGGTTTCCTATATATGGCTTTGATTATGTTGAAGAATGATGCCTCCAGTCCAGTTCCCTCTAGGACTTTAAACATGAAGGGATGTTGGATATGGATATTTTCAAAGGCTTTTTCTGTGTCATTTAAGATGATCATGTGTTTTATTTTTGTCTTTCAGCCCATTTATGTGTTTTATGATATTTATTTTTTTAATTTTATTTATTTTTGTATGTGTATGAATGTACTGTCTGTATGGAGGTCTGTGCACATGTGTTGTGCAATGCCGCAGAGGTCATAAGAGGGTGTCAGATTCCCCTGGAACTGGAGTTCTCCTGGAATTGGAGTTACAGATGGTTCTTAGCCACCATGTGGGTGCTGGGGATCAAACCCGGGTCCTCTGCAAGAGCAGTCTGTGCTCTTAACTGCTAGGCTATCTCTCCAGCCCCCTATGATATTTATTGATTTACATATGTTGTACTATCCCTGCATCTCTGGTATGAATGCAACTTGGTCATGACGGATGATCTTTTTGGTGGGGATCTGTGTATTTTGACTACTTTATTGAGAAATTTTGCATCTGTGTTCAGTAATAAGATGGGTCTATAGTTTTCTTTTTTGGTTGTGTCTTTGCCTGGTTTGGGTATTAGAGTGATGCTGGCTTCATAGAAGGAATTTGGGAGATTTCCCTCTATAATCCTTCTGAACAGTTTGAGTAATAATGGCTGTAAGTCTTCTTTAAATGTTCTGTAGAATTCTGCCCTGTATCCATCTGGACCTGGGTTTTTGTAGTTGGGGGGGGGGAGTATTACATTTTCAATTTCATCAAATGTTATTGTTATGTTTAAACTGTCAATCTCTTATTGGTTAAGCTTTGTTGATTTCCAGGATTTCAGATATTCATCCATTTCTCTTAGGCTTTCATATTTAGTAGAATATAGGTTTTTTTAAAAGAGATTTGTTTATTTTATATTTATTCATTTTCTTTCTTTCTTTCTTTATTTCTTTCTTTCTTTCTTTCTTAATTTGAGGCAGGGTCACCCTATAGCTCCAGCTGGACTGGAACTCACTCTGTAGACCAGGGTGGCCTTGAACTCACAAAGAACCCCCCTGCCTCTGCCTCCCAAGTGCTAGGATTAAAGGAGTATGCCACCACACCCGGCTTAAAGAAGGTTCTTAGCTGCCACGTAGGTGCTGGGAATTGAACCCTGGGTCCTCTGCAAGAGCAGTAGGCACTCTTAACCATTGAGCCATTTCTCCAGGCCCAGAACAAGCTTTTTGATTTACTGATTTGTGGTATTGTTTTCTTTGTTTCTATTTCATTGATTTCTGCTCTGATTTTTGTTATTTCTTCCTGTCTAATTGGTTTAGGGTTCACTTGTTGCTTCTAAAGTGTTTTAAGCTGCGGTGTTTGATCATTTATTTGTGCTTCTTCTGTTTTTTTTTTTTTTTTTGTAGCCACTCAGGGCTATAAATTTCTCTCTTAGGACTGCTTTTAAAGTATCCCATAAGTTTTGTTGTGTTGTATTCTCATTTTCATTTAGCTCGAGGAATATTTTTATTTCCTTCTTTATTACTTCCTTGACCTATTCATTATTCAGGACTGTGTTGTTTAGTCTCCATGTGTTCTTGTGGATCATAGGGCTTAACCCTGTGTTGATAGTGAGCTTTATTGCACTGTGGTCTGATAGAATGAATGAAATCATTTCAATCTTTTTGTATTTGTTGAGGTTTGCTTTGTGTCCCAGTATATGTTTGATTTTGGAGAATGTTCATTGTATTGAATAGAAAGTGTATTCTCTGGTGTTGGGTGGAATATGATAGATATCTGTTAGGTCCATTTGGCATATTGTATTGTTCAATTCTAATGTCTCCCTGTTTATTCTTTGTCCAGTTGACCTATGCAAAGGGCTCAGTGGTGTATTGAAGTCTCCTACTATAAGGGTGCTGGGATTAATTTGTGCCTGAGGTTCTGCAGAATTGAGGTTTTAAAGTTCCTATAGTTGTTTCACCAGAGTTTGGTGCATATAAATTCATGATTGTGAAATTTGCTTGGTTACTTGTTCTTTTCATAAGGATGCAATGGCCCCCTCTTTGTCTCCTCTGATTTCTTTTACTTTGAAGTCTATTTTGTCTGATAATAAAGTTGTAACTCCTGCTTGATTTTTGGTACCATTTGCTTGGAATATTTTTTCCATCCTTTCACTTTAACTTGATGCCTGTCCTTGAGGCTGAGGTGGGTTTCTTATTTTTTTAATTGATGCTTTGTGTATTTCATACATCATTTTCCAATTCAGTTCAGGCATATATCCCTTTCCCTTCCCCCCACCCCACAACTACCCATCCCAGATCATGCATTCTGCCGTAACATTCCTGCATCTTTCTCTGTTTTTTGATTTGTTTTGTTTTCATTTTTTTAACAATAAGTGATAATTTGTGAGTACAAGCATCCTTCATGTAAAACCAATTTGCAAGCAGTTGTGCCCAAACCCACACAGCTCATGGGTCCCACCATCCAGCAGGGGGGGCTTGTATGTTCAATCAAGTTGATCAAATGAGTGTCCAGTCTATATTGTTGTAGTTTCACCATTCACCCCAATCACAGCCCTTACATTCTACCACGCCCCCTCTTCCACAGATTGTTCCCTAGGCTTAGAAAAGGGGCACAGGTGGATGAGAAGCAAAACAGTCTACTTTCTCTGGAGCTGTTGTCTTGGTCTCTAGTCAATTCTGGCTGTTTTCTTTCATGGGCTGCCAGCTTGTCCAGGCATAACCTTTCGATCCTACTAATGAAGCACATGCAATTAGATATATAGGTATTTAAACAGTATAATATATAGCCTTTCGATCCTACTAATGAAGCACACGCAATTAGATATATAGGTATTTAAACAGTACTAATTGTTATGGTAGGTTACTTTGGTATAGACACAGATGTTTGGATGGTATGTTAATCCATGAATTACATTTTCTTCTGTTAAGTATGACAGGGTCTTCGTGTGGTTTATAACATCTCCTAACCATTAGAGGATGTAAGCTTGTGGCATCAGCCGTGGGTTATTCCTCCAAGGAGAGAGCTAATAGCCAATTAGATTTGGGATATACAGACATATGACTGCCACTGCTGCACAGTATTTCCAGGCAGGTGAGGTGTAGCTGGTGCTGACGGAGGAGTCTTGCTTGACTTAAGGAGACCTATATTTGCTTTATTGGTTTAGTGGCCTTTGGTAACACTCTCTGGCATTCCAGAGACCATCTGTATACTTGCAAGTGTGGTCTCCAAACATCTTTCCCAGGTTTACATCAGGTCTTCAACAGCAGGGCCTTATCACCTCTCTTCTTGCAGATATCCCAGTTTGGAGGCAAGGAGCCTGTACTTTTTGTGGGGGCTTGGATCCCCTGGCCAACATCTCCTTGGTAGAATTATCCATTGTTGATGTCAGACATCAGGCCCCTCTGTGGATCCTGCTAGTAACAACTATTTTTAATGAGTCCTAACGAAGCTTACCTTCTAGGTGCCGCAAATGTTTTAATATGAGAGAATTTCTTAACTCCCCCCCCATAAAATAAGGAGAAATATGATGATGATGAGGTTGTTCTCCAGCTGTAGATTGGAGCCAACTGTTATAGAGGTATTCTCTTGTAAAATCGGTAAAACTTCCTTCTTTAATTGACTAATAGACATAGAAACTGAGAAAAGGATTATTCTCTATTCAAAACCAAATATAATGCTAAAGTCTCCTTAAGCTATGCACTTAAGCAAAATATATTAATACAGGAGAGGTGGGTTTCTTATAGACAGCATATAGATGGATTCTTTCTCCTAATCCAGTCTCCCAGTCTTTGTCATTTGATTGAGGAATTTAGTCCATTAATATTTAAGGTTATAATTGAGAGATGTGTGTTGCTTCCTTTCACCTTATTTTCTATTTGCATTTTTGGTCTAGGTTAGTGCTTCCACAGTTATGCCTTTATTAATTTCTCTTTCTAGGTGCTTAGGGATAGTTGTTCCTTTCCTCTGTCCTTTGAGTATTCCCTGGAAGGGCTGGTTTTATGGACATGTATTTTTTTCATCTTGTTGGTTCTGGACATATATTCTTTCATCTTGTTGATGCAGGTACCCTGTGCTCAGGCTGGCTGGGTAACTCCACCCGTGAATAATCTGCCTGGCTGAAGCTCCTGGTCTCTATGTGCTTTTGTCCACCAATGCTCCTGCTGGCCTGGCTGAATCTCCCAACCTCTATGCGCACTTATCCCCACTTGGCTTCAGGGACATGTGCCACCTGGATTATTTTTGTCTTTCGTGATTTTGTTTTTATTAATTGATGTTTTATTGTTATTAAACTTTTTCCATAAATCATACATAATTTTTCAATCGAATTTAGAGTCACTTCCCTTTCCAAGCCCCTCATCACACCTGAGTCCCTGCACTCTACCATACATGTCTTGCATCTTTTTCTGAGTCTTTACAGAGTATTTTTTTCTAGTTCTTTTGTTGTTGTTGTTCTCTCTAACGTGTATTGCTTCAATATACCCCTGGGTTATTTTATAAAACTAAGAAATATCCCATGGCTTGAATAAATTACATTATTTTCTTTATCACTTTTTGGCCTCTGCACGTTCCACCATTTTTGATAGCGTGACCACTACCATTGTACTTCAAGTTCTGTTTTCAACTCTCCACTTTCTATCTGACATTTATGTTCTCACAGATATTGCTTAAGTAGGGCAGATTAGAAATGTCTAATTCCTGTTGGAAGAAGTGGAGGTGTCTTTTTCATGGGAGTTCCACTGATAGCAAGAAGGGTAAATGGATTTCATAAGTTTTCAGTGTGGATAGATTCTTGGCTTTCTGATATGCCTTCTGGAGGACCACCACAGCCTGGGAACAGGGATCTTCTGTGACACCATGTCAAGGATGGACATCCATGCATTACAATTAGCTTTTGATTTCATGGCTTAAGGCTACATTCATAAGTTTGTATCTTTACAAACTACAAATGCATTATTATTTAGAAGTTTTCTATCTTTACCCCTTTCCTAGTTGGCTAACTACAAAAAATTATGGTTTTGCTAGAACAATTTTTGCATTTATATAAATTCCAGAATGACAGCTGTGTTCCTTCCAATTCTTGAACATACAGACAGTATAAAATCATGTGAAATTTTCATCATATTGTTCCTGTGTCCTGCTGATGAAGGTAAATATGCTTGCTGCACTTCAACATTCAGTTTTATCATAAACATCTCTTAGCTGTATATTTAGTCACAGAAATAAGAAAATTCATGTCTAATTCATCTTCCTGGAGGTGGTAATTCCTGATATACTTTTATTGTACATAATCGTATTAATTTGTTACTCAAAGCCTGTTAATTCAATAAACTTTCAGAAGGGGTGTGTGTGTGTGTGTGTGTGTGTGTGTGTGTATGCGTGTGCGTGTGTGGTTAGTTTGAGGTCTAAGCATCCTAGCAATATGAAGCATTTTTCAAAAATCAGAGCACCACATTTTCATGATAAACTCTTAAGAACAATAGATTTATTTTTGTCAATAAATTTATTGAATGTGAGTGCTTCAGAACAGGAAAAAAGCCACAGCAAAGTTTTATACAAGTTTGGACAGTGAATGCTGCTGAAAGGGAAAGAGAGCAGGCCTCTCTCTAAGATGGCTCTTGATATCTCTGTGCTGCTAATTCCCAGCACAGCATTTTCTAAGGACGGGTTAAGCTTTCTGGTGGACCCATGAGCTGTGTGGGTTTGGGCACAACTACTCACAAATTGGTTTTACATGAAGGATGCTTGTACTCACAGATTATCACCTATTGTTTAAAAAAATGAAAAAAAAGCAAAAAAAACAACAAAGAAAGATGCAGAAAATTAATGGCAAGATGCATGATCTGGGATAGGTAGGGGAAGGTGGGGGGAAGGGAAGGGGATATATGCCTGAACTGAATTGGAAAATGATGTATCAAACACACAAAACATCAATAAAATAAATAAATAAATAAAATTGCTTAGCTATGTGATAAAATGATTATTTCTTAGTCATTTTTTCACCCACTACCAGAATGCAAAGCATGTCTCATACATGTGTAAAAACCCCTCAAGTACATGGGTTTGAATGTACTTTCTGTGATTCTTCTATAGTTGTCATGAATACTTTTAATGAGATTACTCTTCTACAGCAATTGCTAAAAAGGGAAAAGTCAAGCCTGTGAGATGACACAGCAGGTTGAAATGCTGTTTCAGAAGCATAAAGATCTGAGTTCTATCTACAGATTCCCAAATTTGTACTCTGAGTTTCAGTTGCTAATCTTGGTACACACACACACACACACACACACACACACACACACACACAGAGAGCAATCAATCAATCACTAAATAGAAAATTCCTTCTATATCAATTAACAGATTTGAATCATCCTACAAGGAAGTCTTTTTGATTTTCTTTCACAAAGCCTTAACTAAACTTCTCATCGACTATGAAATGAATAGAAAAATATATTGATATGAATTAGGCTGTAAAAATCTGTGATTATCTTTAATTCTCAAATAAGAATCACTGTATGCTTGCAGCCTTAATACTTTTATCAGGTATTAAAGTCTGTTTTACATGCATTATAAATGAATTTTAATTATAGGAATCAATTAATTGTTATACTTGAATAATACATGAACATGCTTTATGCTTTTGAATTTTTGTCTGAGCTGCCCACCAAAGCTTGACTTGAGAATTTAAAACTTAATCATCCATATGGACAGCTTCAAAAATTACAGTCAATGTTTTGTTCTAAAATCTTACTTTTTAACTAAATAAAAGTTGTTGCATCAACTTTTAGCATCATTTAAAAATATGTCCTTGTAGAAGTTGCAATAAATGATGACATTTTCGGGAGCATAAATTTATAGTTACACTGAATTTTTATGACTCTATAAAAGTCCCTACTCAATGGTGACATCTATAACTACATTTTCACTGAAATATAAGAATGTGGCTTTTACACATGTGGCTGATTCTATTTTAGTTTTTTGAAGGGATGACAATGGTGTAGCAAATTTCTCAGGTAATCCCAAATGAGTCAAATATGTGTATGTCAACTCAAAAGCTTGGTTTTGTTCTTTTAATAGCAACCACCCAAAGAAGATCTATATATTAATTTTCAATTAAGTTATAGGAGGAGGAAAAATAAGTATGTATCTGGGATGGATGAGATCATCTTAGCAGATTATTATTGGAGAAGTAGGGAACAGATAAAAAAATGCTATCATAAAACATCCTGGGCTGTAATCCACAGTAATTTTCTTGATTATTAAGATTTTACATTTAAAACATTTAAAAATGATATATAATTTTATGTATGTACCAAAAGTTAAAGTTTATTCCAAGTTGTATTAAGGTGAATTAAATTAATTAGGTTGTATTAATATTCATATTAAGTTTATCAATTTTTGGCATATATAGATGAATAATATGCCTGCTTGATGCCTATGGAGTAAGAAAAAGGTGTCACTTCTGCTCGAACTGTGGTTACAGCTATGTGGGTCCTAGAAAAGAAGCTCAGTCCTCTGTAAGACAGCAGTGTTCTTACTCACTGAACCATCTTACCAGCCAAATAATATCAATTGTTATCAAAGGATTTACAAATATTGCCACAGGAAATATTAACTTGGAAGTCTTGAAAGTTTTTCCTAGCCAAATTTAGTAGATAGATGACCATTGACTATTGAAGAAGTTACTGGAAATTGCTCCAACACAAATTTACATATTTGTAATCATACATACAAACCAGGAGCTCTGCCCTCAAGCTTTCTAGAGAAAGAGTACAATTGGGACTTCTGGAAATAAACCAACTTTTGAAGGTATTCATTGGAAAAGGCGAATAACACTATGTGTAAAATAATAGATGGTGAATCAAATCATATGAATATGATACAAGGCAGAATTTTATTATTGAAATAACAATAATGTGGAAATAACAATAGTGTGTATTAACAGCTCAATATATTTAGCTACTGCATGTAGAAAAAAAAAATGAGGGGCTGAAGAGATGGCCTAGCGGTTAAGAGCGCCGACTGCTCTTACAGAGGACCCGGGTTCGATCCCCAGCACCCACATGGCGGCTGAGAACCGTCTGAAACTCCAATTCCAGGAGAACTCCAGTTCCAGGGGAATCTGACACCCTCTTCTGACCTCCGCGGCATTGCACGACACGGTACACATACCTACATGCAGACAGTACATTCATACACATACGGAAATAAATAAAATTAAAAAAAGAAAAAAAGAAAAAAAATTGAAAGCATGAAGTAGGGGCTGGAAAGAGAGCTCAGCAGTTAAGAGCTGCTCTTGCAGAAGACCCAGATTCAGTTCCCAGAACTGTCATGGCAATGCGCAACCATCTGTAACCCCAGTTTCAGGGGAATCTGACACCTTCTTCTGACTCCATAGCATTGTACAACAGGGGTGCACTTACCCACATACATGGACCCATACACAAAAAACAAAAATAATAAATAAAAAGAAAGCATGAAATAATTTTAATGTTTCTGTCACATTGTTGTGATTTTCCTTTTTGTATGAGCTGTTCAGTCTTTTTTATTGGGGGGGTGAGACAGGGTCTCCTTGTATCCCTAGCTGGCCTGGAACACGCTCTGTAGACCAGGCTGGCCTTGAACTCACAGAGATCCACCTGCCTCTGCCTCCCAAGTTCTAGGATTAAAGGCGTGGACCATCACTCCCGACTCTCTTTTATATTTTATTTGCTTTCACTCTAAGGTAGTTCCTATCCTTCGAAAAAAGGTGGGTTTCTTGTAGATAACAAACAGATGGATGATTTTGTTCTTAATAAGTTCAAGTAGGATGTGTTTTATATGTTCTTTTTTATTGACATTTTATATATCTCATACATCATTTTTCAGTCCTATTTGGATATATTTCCCTCTCCTTGTCCCTCACCCACCCCAGTTTATGCATTCTTCCATATATGTCTAGCATCTAGCAGCTTTCTCTCAGTCTTTTCAGGGATATTTTTTTTCTCCAGAGCCTTGTTGTTTGGGGCAGAATTTACTATATCAATCATTTCTTTGACCCAGTCCTTATGCTGTTGCTGTTCCCTCCCCTTTGTATTACACCAATTTATGACTATATAAAGAACACATATGTATAAAAATTATGACCTTCTGAAATAAACTATGTTAATTCCAAAATATGTTTTGGGGTTCACATTTTCCCTTTAATTTTATATTACTCTAGAATACGAATATATATCTTCCACTCATATATGGTAATTACAATGTCTGAATATAAGTGGTAGGTCAATTCTAGAGCCTGTTAAGAGATTCACATTATAACAGCACAGTTGCTTTCAGATACAAAGAAATATAATAATAAAGTTGCTCAGCTTGCCTGCCAATTGGGGATTTGGTGTTAGCAAATGAGGAAAACCATTTGCCATTTTTAATTTTTTTGTGGGACTCTGTGTTACTTCACTTAGCATAATATCTTCTAGTTCCATCCATTTACCTGGAAAATTCATGATGTCATCTTTCTTTTTCTCTGCATAGAACTCCATTGTGTAGATGTACCACATTTTTGTTATCCAGTCATCAGTTGAGGGGCATTTGAGTTTGTTCCAGCTCTTTGGTATGGTGAAGAAAGCTGCAATTAACATTGCTGTGCACGTATCTTTGCAGTAGGAGGAGTCTTTTGTGTACCCAGGAATAGTATGTTTGGGTCAGGTGGTAGGCTCATTTTGAGTCTTAAAGACTCACACTGCTTTCCATAGTGGTAGTACAAGTTTACATTCCCACCAGCAGTGGATGGGTGTTCTCCTTTCCCTACAACCTCTCCAGCATTTGATGTCATTTTAGCCAGTCTTATCAGAGTGAGATTATATCTGAGAGTGGTTTTAATTTGCATTTCCTTAATTATTAACGATGTTGATGTTCAGCACTTTTTAAGATGTTTCTCAGCCATCTTTACTTCCTCATTGGCACTTTACTTTATCTTTTGAGTAGGTCATTACTTTTCTTATTTCTTTGTTTTTTAAGTAGTCTATATATTCTGAATGTTAATGCTCTGTCACATGTATAAGTGGTGAGGGTTTCCTCCTACTCTGTTGTTTTTCTCTTCATTTCCTTGATTGTTTCTTTAGTTGTACAGAAGCTTTTGAGTTTGATGAGGTCCCTCTTGTCAGCTTGTTGACCTTATTTCCTGTGTGACTGCTGTTTGGTTTAGAAAGTCTTTTCCTATACCTATGTCTTGTAGGTTGCTGCAAACTTTTTCTTCTATCACCTTCAGGATTTGGGGGTTCAGGATAAGATCTTTGATTCACTGGGAGTTGATTTTTGAACTAGGTGAGATGTAGGGATTTAATTTTGTTCTTCTACAAATGGTGATCCAACTTTGCCAGCACCATTTGCTGACAATGCTCTCTTTCCTCCATTGAGATTTTTGGCCCTGTAGTTGAATGAATATGAGGTGGCTGAAAATATATGAGCTCAAGTTTGGATCTTCAATATTGTTGCATTGGTCAATGGGTCAGTTTTTGTGCCAGTACCAGGATGTCTTTATGAGTATAGCCCTATAATATAGCTTGAAATATGGTAAAGTAATGTGCCCTGTGTTGCCCTTTTTGCTCAGGGATGCTTTAGCTTTTGGGGATTTTTGTTTGCTTTTCCATATGAATGTAAGGATTTTTTCCATGTCTGTGAAGAAGCTCATGGGGATTTTGATTGGGATTGCATTGAATCTGTATATTAATTTGAGTAGAATGGACATATTTAACATATTAATTTTTTCAATCCATGAGCATGGGAGGTCTTTCCATCTTTTTTACTTTTTTTATTAATTTTATTTATTTCTGTATGTGTATGAATGTACTGTCTGCATGGAAGTTTGTGCACCCATGTTGTGCAATGCCGCAGAGGTCAGAAGAGGGTGTCGGATTCCTCTGGAACTGGAGTTCTCCTGGAATTGGAGTTTCAGACGGTTCTCGGCCGCCATGTGGGTGCTGGGGATCGAACCCGGGTCCTCTGTAAGAACGGTCGGCCCTCTTAACCGCCATCTTTTAATGTCATCTTCAACCTCCTTCTTCAGTGTTTTAAAATTTTTGTTGTGGAGGTCTTTGGTGTCTTTGGTTTGGTTCATTCCCATGTATTTTATTTATTTATGGAGGATATTGTGATTGGTAAAGTCTCCTTATATTCCTTCTCCAGTTGCTTATCGTTAGTGTAAAGAAAGGCTACTGATTTTTCTATGTTTATTTCATATCCTGCCACTTTACTGAAACTTTTAATCATTTCTAGGAGTTTTCTTTTTTTTAATTTTTTATTTATTTCTGTATGTGTATGAATGTACTGTCTGCATGCAGGTCTTTGCACCAGTGTCGTGCAATGCCGCGGAGGTCACAAGAGGGCGTTGGATTCCCCTGGAACTGGAGTTCTCCTGGAATTGGAGTTTTGGACGGTTCTTGGCCGCCATGTGGGTGCTGGGGATCGAACCCGGGTCCTCTGTAAGTGCGGACGGTTCTCTTAACTGCTAGGCCATCTCTCCAGCCCCATTTCTAGGAGTTTTCTGATGGAGGTTTTAGCATCCCTTAGGTAAACTATCATATCATCTGCAAAAAGTGATATCTTAACTTCCTCTTTTCCAATTAGTACTCCTTTAATTTCCCTTTCAGTTCTTATTGCCCTAGCAAGCATTTCTTGGGCAATAGAGGCATACTTGCTGGGTTCCTGCCTTTAAGGGGAATGCTTTTAATTTTTCTCCATTTAGGATGATATTGGCAGTGGGTTTGTTGTATATGGCTTTGATTACATTGAGGAATGTTCCCTCCAGTACAATCCCTCTAGGACTTTAAAAATGAAGAGATGCTGGATTTTGTTGAAGGCTTTTTCTGCATCAGTTGAGATGATCATGTGGTTTTTTGTGTTTCAGTCTATTTATGTTTTATGATATTCATTGATTTATGTATGTTGAACCATCTCTGCATCTCTGGTATGAATGCAACTTGGTCATGATGGATGATCTTTTTTTTTAATTTTTTAATTTTATTTTATTATTTCTGTATGTGTATGAATGTATTGTCTACATGCAAGTTTGTGCACCCGTGACGTGCAATGCCGCGCGGAGGTCAGAAGAGGGTGTCGAATTCCCCTGGAACTGGAGTTCTTCTGGAATTGGAGTTTCAGACGGTTCTCGACCGCCATGTGGGTGCTGGGGATCGAACCCGGGTCCTCTGCAAGAGCGTCGGCGCTCCCAACCGCTAGGCCATCTCTCCAGCCCTGGATGATCTTTTTGATGTGGGTCTGTATTTGATTTGCAAGTATTTTGCTGAGAATGTTTGTATCTGTGCTCATTAATGAGATGGGTCTATAGTTTTCTATTTTGGTTGTGTTTTTGCCTGGTTTTGGTATTAGAATGATGCTGGCTTCATAGAATGAAACTGGGAGATTTCCCTCTGTTTGTACACTTCTGAACAGTTTGAGTAGTAATGGTTATAGGACTTCTGTAAATGTTTTATAGAGGGGCTGGAGAGATAGCCTAGCGGTTAAGAGCACCAACCGCTCTTACAGAGGACCCGGGTTCGATCCCCAGCACCCACATGGCGGCCGAGAACCATCTGAAACTCCAATTCCAGGAGAACTCCAGTTCCAGGGGAATCTGACACCCTCTTCTTACCTCCGCGGCATTGCACGACACGGGTGCACAAACCTGCATGCAGACAGTACATTCATACACATAAAGAAATAAAAAATAATAAAGAAATAAAAAATAAATAAATAAATAACAAATAAATGTTTTATAGAATTCTACTGTGAAACTATCTGGGCCTGAGATTTTTTAGGTGGGAGGTTTTTATCACATCTTCAATTTCCTCAAATATTATCATCTGTTTAAGCTGTCAATCTCTTCTTGATTAAGCTTTGGTGACTCCCAGGATTTCAGATATTCATCCATTTCTCTTAGGTTTTCAAATTTAGTAGAGTATAAGTTTTTGAAGTATTCTCATATGATTGTCTAGATCTTTTCTCTATCTGTTGTGATGTTTCCCCTTTCATCACAAATGCTATTGATTTGGAGTTGCTCTTTCTTTCTTTTGGTTAACTGGCCTAGAGGTCTGGACTATTTTGTTTATCTGTTCAAAGAACCATCTTTTGGATTCATTGATTTTTTTTTTTGTATTGTTTTCTTTGTTTCTATTTCATTGATTTCTGCTCTGATTTTTGTTATTCCTTCCTGTATGTGGGTTTAAGGTTCATTTGTTGTTGTCTCTCAAGTGTTTTTAGCTGCATTGTTAGATAATTTATTTGTTCCCTTTCTGTTTGTTTTGTTTTGTTTTGTTTTTATGTGGGCAGTTAAGGCTATAAATTTCCCTCTTATGATATCTTCTAATATATCCTACAGGGTTTTTTTGTGTTGTATTATAATTTTTGTTTAGTTCCATGAGTTATTTTATTTTATTATTTCTTCCTTGAACCACTCGTTATTCAGGATTGTGTTGTTTATTCTCTATGTGTTATTCTACCTAGTAGGGCTTATCCTGATGATCATATTGAGCTTTAACGCACTGTGGTCTGATAGAATGCATGAAATAATTTCAATTCTTTTGTATTTGTTGAGATTTCTTTTGTGTCCCAGTATGTATTTGATTTTGGAGAATGTTCTGTGAGGCACTGAGTAGAAAATATATTCTGTCGTGTTTGGGTGGAATATTCTGTAGATATTTGTGAGGTCCATTTGGTGTATTGTATTGTTCATTTCTGATGTTTCTCTGTTTATTTTTTCAATCAAATATTTTTATTTTTATTAAACTTTTGCCGGGTGTGGTGGCACACGCCTTTAATCCCAGCACTCAGGAGGCAGAGGCAGGTGGATCTTTGTGAATTCAAGGCCAGCCTGGTCTACAGAGCAAGTTCCAGGACAGCTGGGGCTACAGGGAAACCCTGTCTCGAAAATACCAAAAAGAAAAAGAAAACTTTTTCCATGCATTATTTCTCAATCAAATCTAGAATCACTTCCCTTTCCATGCCCCCACCCCACCCAAGTTCATGCACTCTGCCATACATGTCTTGCATCTTTTTCTGAGTCTTTCCAGAGTTTTTCCCAGTTCTTTTGTTGTTGTTCTCTCCAACTTGTATTGCTTAATATCACTTCAATTGAAGGACTTTTTTCCTAAAAGATGTCATGTTTTCCTTAAAGAAGTGCTCGAAGGTTCCTCCTTGGCAAGCCCAAACAACCATCAATCCTGCACTTGCTCTCCACATTGTGTTCTTTCCCCTCCCTTGGTCCCCCAATGAAGTCCAGTAAGCATGTGTCCTGTCTTGATCCCCCTGTACTGGCCTCCATGATACATCCCAAGTAGTTCAACAATGGCAGTCTATATTCTGACAAGGCTGAAATCCCCTTAGCTGCTTAGTCCACAAGCTGGGTGTTTCAGTAGACCCCATCTGGCATTAAAGTTTTGGAGGATTCTTGGAGAGACATGAGTCTTCAGTCCATATTGGAAGTTTAAAAAGCTGTGTCTCATGTCTTTGAGGAGTGCCAAAAGAGGTGGCAGCCACAGAGTAGATGCACTTGCCAGTAAGAATTGAAGACAGGCCAAACAACAGTACTCTCTCTTTTTACTTTTTACCAAGATCTCAAGTTTTATGTCTGCAGTACAATTTCTCTGGTCTTACTGATTATTTATTTCTGGTTGTACTTTACTTTTGGATACTTAAGCCCACACAGTTAGCCTAGATTAGCCAAGGTTTTTGTTTTTTCAAGGTCAGTTGATGATCTGGTCCTCAAGGAAATCTCATTGGGGGCTCTGGAAGATCTCCCTGAACAGGAAGACTGGTGACCCACATTTGCAGGACCTTTCAAGCAATGCCAACATGCATAATCTCCTAAGGCTTCCACTTTAATTGCATATTACTCTAAAAGATGTACACATACCCTCCATCATCTACCAAAAATTCAAGGTCTGAAAATAAGTGTTAGGTGAACTCTAGAGCCTGTTTAGGGATTCACAACACAAGAGCACAGTTATCTTCAGATCATGAGGAACATATCATTAATATTGCTGAGTTTGTCTTAAAGCTAGGTACTTGGTAGTAGCATCCACAGATGAGGGACACCATTTGTGTATTTACTTTTGTCAGGTTGACCTATAAAATGCACCCAGTGGGGTATTGAATTTTCTCACTATTAGTGTGCTGGATTAATCTGTATCTAGAAGTCCTGAGGTTTGTTTTTATAAAGTTCAATGCACCAGAGTTTGGTGCATAGACATTTAAGATTGTGAAATTTTCCTGGATAATTGTTCTTTTGATGAGGATATAATGGTCCTCTTTGTCTCTTCTGATTAATTTTCCTCTGAGGTCTATTTTGTCTGATATTGGAGCAGCAACTCCTGCTTGCTTTTTGGTAAGATTAGCTTTGAATTTTTTTTTCCATCCTTCCACTCTAAGGTCGTATCTGTCCTTGAGGTAGAGATGGGTTTCTTGTAGACAACATATTCTGTTTCCTAATCCAGTCTCCCAGTCTGTGTCTTTTGATTGGGGAGTTTAGACCGTTAATATTTACAGTTTTTATTGGGAGATGTGTACTGTTTCCTTTCAACTTTTTTTTGTTTGTGTTCTTGGTCTAGGTCTTTATTTACTCTGCTATGCTTTTGTTAATTTGTCCCTTTATTTGTTTGGAGATGGTTGTTCCTTTCCTCTGTTCTTTGAATTGTTTTGAGTATTTTCTGAAGTGTTGGGTTTTTTGACATGTGTTCTTTAATTTTGTTTATGTCATGAAAGATTTTTCTTTCTCCTTCAACTATAATTGACATTTTTGCTGAGTATAGTAATCTGGGCTGGCATCTAAAGTCGTTTAACACTAGGAACACTTTGGTCCATGTTCTTTTTGCTTTCATAGTTTGCACTGAGAAGTCAGCTGTAATTCTGATGGGTTTCCCCTTATATGTAACTTGTTGTTTTTCTCTTGTGGCTTTCAGTATTTTTTCTTTGTTTTGAACATCTAGCATTTTAACTATGATGTCGTGCAGGGAACTTCTCTTCTGCTCTTGTCTACTTGGTGTTCTCTGTGCTTCTGGTTTTTGTATGTGTTTGTCTTTTTTCAGTCTGGGGAAATTTTCTTCTATTATTCTGTTGAAGATCTGATCAATACCATAGTCTTGGGTTTCTTCTTGTTCCTCTAGCTCTATGATATGGGGGTTTGCTCTTTTCATAGTGTCCCACATTTCCTGTTGTGGTGGTTTGAATGAGTGTGCCCCATAGGCTGTAAGTATTCAGACATTTGTCTCCAGTTGGTGGCACTGTTTTTGGAGGTCTTAGAAGGTGTGACTATGCTAGAGGAAGTATGTTATTAGGGGCAGGCTTAGTGAGTTTAACAAGCCTTGTGTTCTACAGTTGCTCTCTCTGCTTCTTGTGCTCATTGCGAGATGTGACCCTCTACTTCCTTCTCCAGCTCCAGTCACCATGCCTCCCACCACAATGGACTCTAATTCCCTGGAACCGTCAATCGTAAGCTCAAATAAACTCTTCCTTTTATAAGTTCCTTTGGTCATGGTGTTTTATCACAGCAACAGAAAAGTGACTAATACACTGGTTGTTCCACTCTTGTGTAGTTTTTTTTTTTTTTTAATTTTTCATGATCTTTACGTGAGGATTCTAGTTGCCCCATGTTATCCTGTAGGTCTGATATTCTTTTTTCTGCTTCATCCATTCTGTTTCTGAGGCTTTTTTCCCATCCTGTTCCTGCTGATTGGCTGAATGTTCAATTTCCTTTTCATTTCATCCTGTTATTTCTTCAGTATTTCCACTTCCTGTTGGAGCTTTTCATTCTTTTCCTGTCTCTTGTCAGTTTCTTTTTTTCCTTTCAGCCTGAGATCTTCACATTGTTCCACTTCCTTCCAGAGTTTGTCATTCTCTCCCTCTAGTTCTTCTTGGAGTTTGTGTTTCTCTTCTGCTAGTTCCTTTTGGAGTTTGTCATTCTCTACCTTTTGTTCTTTCTGAAGTGTATCACTTTCCTTCTAGTTCCTTCCTGAGTATTTCATTCTCTCCCCTAAGTTCTTTGATTTGTACTTTTCTATTCTTTAATTCCTTGGAATATGTCTACAATTGTTGTTCTAAGGTTCATGTCTTAGTTTCCTTCCAGGGAGATCTCATTGTCCAGATCTTCTACCGGACTGGTAGAGCTCTATGGGGATTTATTATGAGCTTTTGCTTTATTGTTCTTTTTCCATTTTGTCTTTGGCATGTGACTTTGGGTTTTTTTGTGGGGGGGTTGTCTGTTTGTTTGGATTCTGGCACTTATCTCTAGTGTTAATATGGAGGACTGGTTGGTCATTACTCTGCTTCCTGCTGGTTTCTTCCTCAGCATTGACTACATCACCTAGAATCACCAACACTGTACCTGCTGGATTCTCCCAACCACACACCAGCAGCTTATCATCTCCATAACAGTACCAGTAACTTGAGTGAGGGTTGGGGAGGTGGGGTTGGGGAAGGAGGGACGAGTTTACTCCTTTGGCCAATGCACCAGTACCTCACCTGGCCACCAACTTTGCAGGCCACCTCTCTGTCCCGCTATCCTCACACACAGCTCTTCTCTCTGGTACCTGAGGGGGGAGGTCGAGCCCCTGGCAGGGCAGCAAGGCTGTGCACTCATACCTCCTAGGATGAGTTTTTAGACTAGGAATTTGAGGCCATGGATATTTAGAGTTATTACTGAAAGGTGTGTATTGGTTCCTCTCATTTTATGTTCTGTTTGTGTTCTTACTCTGCTTTATACCTTCATTAGTTTTTCTTTGTTATCTCTAGAAGATGGTCATTTCTTTCTTTAGTTCTTTGTACTATGTGGCATAGTCTCTGCGTGGCTGATTTGGGGGATGAATTCTCTCAGCTTGTTTGTTTCATGGGAAGTTTTTCTTTCCTCTTTGCCTATGATAGATAGTTTTGTAAAGTATTTTAAACTGGCATCTATGGTCATTTAGTGTTTGGAACTCTTTGCTCCAGGTTCTTCTGGCTTTTATAGTTTGCACTGAAGAGTCAGGTATAATTCTGATGGGTTTTTTTGTTTCTATATAACTTGTTTATCTCTGGAAGCTTTCAGTACTCTCTCTTTGTTCTGTATATTTAGTTGTTTTACTATGATGTTTTACAGGGAGTTTCTGTTCTTGTTCTTTCTATTTGGTGTTCTATGTGCTTCTTGTATCTATGTTTTTCCTTAATTGAAGGAAGGTCTCTTCTTTAATCCTGATGAATTTTTGTCATTGCCCTTGGCCTGAGATTCTTCTCCTTCCTCTATACCTATGATATACATTTGGTCTCTTCATGGTGGTGCACATATCTTGCATATGACTTTCATTTTTAAGTCTTTTTATATTATTTGCTTGAATGATACAGTTCTTCAACTTTGTCATTCAGTCTTGATATTCTGTTTTCCATTTTTTTCATTCTACTTTTGAAGCTTTCTCTTATTTCAAATTAGCTTATTGAGCTTATCTAGTCTATCTTCATTTTAGCATGAACTCTTCAATATTTCTACCTGTTTTGTGAATTCAGTTTTCAAATCCTGAATTGTTTATCATTTCATTCAAGCATATATTCCTATTTTCTTGAGCTTCAGTCAATAGTTTATTCATTCCCCTTTCCTAGTTCTTTGAATTGCATTTGTTTTCTTTGAAGTAATTGAATTCTTAGATCATGATTCTGTTCTTTTAAATACTGCATTCCAGGCTTGTCAGTGTAGTATTTTTCTGTAGGACAAGGTAGTCTGGAGGTCTTGGGTAGGAAAGACAGAGAGTTCTTAATTATTTTAATTACTTTATTTTCATCTTATATGTATATATGTTTTCCTGGATGTATGTAAGTGTTTAATACTCACAGAGACCAGAAGAAGGTGACAGATCCCCTGGAGTTAGAATTAAAGGTGGATGGTCGTTAGTTCCCATGTGAGTGTTGGGAACAAACTCAGCACCTTCTGCAAGAGTAGCCTTCTCAACAGCCCTCATTCCTTTCTTTTTAATGTGGTTGTTGTGGATTTGAACACAGGTCTTCATGTTTACAAAGCAAGCACTGTTCACAGTTTCCTGAGCCATCTCCCTAGCACTCAGGTTTATTTTTCTTACCACAGGAAAATTTAAATGTCCACGGTAATGCTTTGCAGCTGCTTGCTTGTTTCCTTTTTATCACTGATTGTTCATTATATTCTAAAATATCCAAGCTCCAGATGTTACTTTTAAATCCAATTTACAGCCAAGGCAATGCTTAGATTATAGTACGGTACATATTATAGGTTGGAAGGAAAAAAAGATCTTCCTTTACTGTAATTAAAATAGCAAAATATCTTCAAATGCAATGTGATGGTTAATCCTGGGTGTCAACTTGACTAGACTAAGGGTCTTCTGATTGGACCGCCTCAACCCGGATGGCCCACCCCAAATGTGGGCATTACCTTCTGCCGGCAGGCAGTATTTAAGGCCATGGCAGAAGGAGCTGGTCCCTTCTTTTCTCCTGTGGCTTGCCTCTCTCATCTGGTCAGTTTGTCTTGCTGCTGAGATCAACCTTTTGGATCCCAGCATGTACTGAGACCAGCAGATCTCCTGGAATCCATTTGGGCCTTCAGCACTGGATTGGGACTACTGAGACATCCAGCATTGCGGACTGAGCAGTTCCTGGATTCTCTCGACCTTTCCAGTGTGGTGCAGCTACTGTTGGACTCCTTGAACTCTGTCACATGAGCAAATCAATAAATTGTATATAGCTATATATTCGTCCTGTTACTTCTGTTTCTTTAGAGAACCCTGACTAATACATGCAACTTGTCAGTTGTATAACTAATTAGTGTACTGTCAATTTATTTAAATATAATTTAATCATAAACTTTACAAAATGTTTTAAAATGACTGCTACTATTTATCACTAATAGTAAGTTAAATAAATGCATAAAATTTGCCATACAAAATTATTGCCAGACTGCTACAAATTTTATAATCATTTTGTTTTATCTATATTGCTTTTCTAAGTAAGAAAATTCAATACAGGATTTGAATTTTCCCATTTTTAATTGGGAGTGGATTAGTGGTTGCATCGTTGCTAAGTATTTCTTTAGACTATAGTAAATATTTAGATGAACAGATGAATGGGTTAGACATTGAGAGTAATTCATTATAAGTATTGCCCTCTCCAAAGAAATGCATGTATATTTAAGAATACAACCTCACAATAAAATATTGTAGGAATTATACTTTAGAAATACAAGCATTGACAAGACATGGGCTTCAAGACTTAAAGAAAAACCTTATGGACCAATGGATATAATCAAAATTAACAGCGTTTCACAAAATTGAGGAAGTACATTAAAATTCTTTACTGAATTACAATAGTTTATTTTGTCAGGTTTATTTCTTAAGAATTTAGGGTAGATGTTGACAAAATGTTTACTGGAAGTTGTGCACAATCACTAAGTTTGCTTGTTTCTTTGACACCATAATGCTGCAATGAGATGAAAAGAAGCAACTTTGTGAATGTTGACAAAAAGAATAACACACAAAATACTTTTGTTCTGGGAGAAAAATGTGATCTGTCTCAACTGCTAGACTTTCCCATTGCAGTACAAAGCAACAGAGAGTCCCTAAATAAATAAAGAAGCAAAACCTTGGGACATTGTGGGGGAGGGGTGGTTGAGGAAAATGTGTCTGGGTAGATGCTCTTGAGGGTTTTTAAGATTAACTGCTAAAATCTTCAGTATTCATTATTCAGTATTCACTAATGTTAAGCTCATGAGGCAGAGGTGTACAGAAAATTGCAATCCTATCTTCCTTACATTGGAGCCAATATCAACATATTTCACTTAGCCTGTACTTTTGCATTTATCCATTTATAGGTGAAAGATCAAATAATTCAGTGAATTAAAGAACACACAAGCAAGCAACTCGAGAAAATACCAATATACAGATGAATGAAATAATAAAGACAATTCAAGATTTGAATTCATGAAAAGATAGAAATATTGGTAATGGGCTGGAGAGATGACTCAGTGTTTGAGATCACTTCCAGAAGACCCAGGTTTGATTTCCAGCACCCACATGACACATAACTCCTGTTCCAGTGGAACCAAGACCCTCATCTGACCTCCATGGGCATTGCTTATCAAGGGTGCATTTATATGCATGCAGACAATGCACTTATAAACATAAAATAAAATGATAATAAGTGAAATATTAAAAAGAAATATCGATGAGAAAAAAACTCAGGCTAAAATGACAATGGAATTGAAAAATTCAATAATAGGAAAAAGCCTCACCCACAGGTTGAATAAATTGGAAAATGAAACATCAAGACTATAGATTGTGTACCTCTGAATAGGACTTATATTAAACCCCAATCATCCAGGGCTCAGGGACCATTGCAGAAGAAAGGATGGAAATACTGTAAGAGCCAGGGGTGGTGGCTGACCACAGAGAAACAATTTTCCAGGCTCCTGGGAACTTGTTCATATGAACTTACAGCAGTGGTGACACCATGCACATGATCCATGCAAACTCAAACCAGACAGAATTCAGCACAAAAGTGGGGAAATGGGGATTAAGCCCCAACCCGACTTGTGGAACTGTTGGCAACTGATCACTGCCAGACAAGGGAGAATTGGTCTTCTTTAACAGAGTGATGTTAGATAGCTGACCGGACTCCAGTGAATCAACTTGCTCTGAAGGATATCTGGAGACACAAACTTAACTTAATGGACCTTAGCATGTTTGAAAGAATGCATGAAATCCAGTGGTAGGGGCAGTCTGTGGGATGGTGCCTTCAGGGGAGGGTATCTAAATATAATTCAATAAAAATGGAAAATAAAAGAAACATGGCTGGGAGACCATTCAACCAACCCAGCGCCACCAGAGATGAGGGCAGAGCCAGCCCTCCACAAGGAGACAGGCCAACCCAACCAGCTCCACCACCTGTGGGAGACCCACTGACCAACCCAGCTGGACACAAACAAACAAAAGAACTCAAGGGAGAAAAGGAGCCAGAGGAGGAGAATGACAAACTCCAGACATAGTGGAAATACTGAAGAGATCCCTTACTGAAATGAAGAAGTAAACTGACCACACATACAAGTGACTCAAAGAACTAGAAGGAGAGAATGACAAACTCCAGAAGGAAGTGAAAATACTAAAGTAAGCACAGAATGGAATCAAAAAGGAAATCAAACATTCATCCAGTCAACAGGAAAGGACAGGAGAAAGCCTTAGTAACAGAATGGATGAAGCAGAAAATAGAATATCAAGATTGGAAGATAACATGGAAGAACTAGAATGCTCAAGCAAAGATTACAAAAATAAAATAAACAAGAGTGGAATAATCAGGAAATGTGTGACACCATGAAATGACAAAACATCTGCACCATAGGAATAGAGGAAGGAGAAGAATCCCAGGATAACAGTATGGACCAGATCTTCAACAGAATTGTAGAAGAAAATTTACCCCATTTGAAAAAGACATACCCATACAAATACAAAAGCATATAGAACAACAAACAGACAAGATTAGAAAAGAAATTCCCCATGCCATCTCAAAATTAAAATGCTAGATGTTCAAAACAAAGACAGAATGCTGAAAACCACAAAAGAAAAACAAGCTACATATAAACTGAAAGCAACCCATCAGAATTACAGCTGACTTCTCAATGCAAACAATGAAAGGCAGAAGAACATAGACCAAAGTATTCCCAGGAGTAAATGACAATAGATGCCAATCCAGGTTACTTTACCCAGCAAAAATGTCAATTATAGTCGAAGAAGAAATAAAAATCTTTCATTACGTAAACAAGATGAAAGTGTACATGTCCAGAAAATCAACCCTTCAGAAGATACTCGAAGCAATTCAAAGGAAAGAGGAAAGTTGCAGCACCCCCCAACTAGATAACGAAAGTGTAACTACGGAAATACAAACCTAGACCAACAATGTAAACAGAAAATAAATCAAGAGGGAGCAATATATATCTCTAAGTAATAACTTTAAACATTAATTGTCTGAACTCGCTAGTCGAGAGACACAGAATGAGAGAATGGACTAAGAACTGAACCTAAGTTTTTGCTGTCTACAAGAAGCCCATCTCACCTTCAAGGACAGGCACCAGCTTAAGGTGAAAGATGGAAAAAAATATTGCAAGCAAATGGTACCAAAAAGCAAGCAAGAGTGGTTATTCTATTTTCAGACAACATAGTCTTCAAAGTAAAATTAATTAGAAGAGACAAAGAGGGTCATTACATTCTTATCAAAGGAACTTCAGCATGCAGACAGTACATTCATACACATACAGAAAGAAATAAAATTAATAAAAAAAAATTTAAAAAAAAAACAAAGGAACTTCAATACTCCACTGAGCCCTTTGAACAAGTCAACTGAACAAAGAATAAACAGCGAAACATCAGAACTGAACCATATCAGACACCAAATGGACCTAACAGACATCTACCAAATATTCTGCCCAAACACAAGAGAATATACCTTCTATTCAGGTCCCATGGAACATTTTCTAAAATTGACCACATACTGGGACACAAGAAAAACTTCAACAAATACAAAAGGATGGAAATAATTCCATGCATTCTATCAGACAAAAGTGCAATAAAGCTTAATATCAACACCAAAATTAGCCCTACTGTCTACAAGAACACATGGAGAATTAACAACAAATTCCTGAACAATGAATGGGTCAAGGAAGAAATAGAAACCACCTATCACAGAGGATAAGAAGAGCAGAGTAGGGGGCTGGAGTGAGTGCTCAATGTTTAGAACAATGATTACTCTTACAGATGACCTGGGCTCAATTTCCAGCATTAACATGGTGGCTAACAATAGTAACTAATTCCAGTTCCAGGGGAATTTGATGACTTCCATGGGGATTTCATGACATAGATACACTTACATACATGTCAGGCATACACTCATAAATATAAAATTTAAATATTAAATATATATTTAATAAATAATATTTTAATTAAAGAGTCATTCCTGAGTGTGAGCTTGCTGCTTGGTCTGTCTTCTTTTTCTAGTGTCTTTTTATCATTAGACCTTGTAAATGCCTAATAAAATAACAACATTGGCAAATGTAAAAATTAAATAAAATAAAAACCAACACCAAATTCAAATAGTGATGGAAAATGCAAAGGAGATTAGATAGAAAATAGAAAAACCAAACAACATTCGACTGAGTTCTCGTTCAATAAAAATATCAAATTTTCATACTTTAAACACATTAATCAAAAAACATAGGACATATATTTATGAAAATCTCAAAATTCAATAAAAAGCTTAGAGCACAGTATTTTTTTTTTTTGTCTTTTCGAGACAGGATCTCCCTGTAGCCCCATCTGTCCTGGAACTCACTCTGTAGACCAGGCTGGCCTTGAACTCACAAAGATCCACCTGCCTCTGCCTCTCAAGTGCTAGGATTAAAGTCATGTGCCACCACGCCCAGCTAGAGCACAGTATTTTAAGTGATACAGTAATGTTCTGTCTACATGAGACTTTAGATTAAACAAACATAGACTGAAAATAAAGTGATAGAAGCAGATGTTTCATTTAAATGCTAACCTAATGAAACCAGTAGTCATAGGTATATTCACACAAAATAGATTTTAAGCCTAAAATTATCCATTGAAATAAAAGTTATTGTATAATAAGGGAATTCTAATTTATAAAGAAGACATAACTTGTAGAAATGTATCTGTAACTATTATCAGAACCGTTGTTTAAAACAAATATCACCCATCTCCAGAAATAAATTGACAGACAGAAGGAGAGCGATAGGACATTTTGATTTCCCAGTTATAATAATAAGTAAAACTTCAGGGCAGGAAAATCCACATAATTATTTGAAGAGCATTCAGAAACAAATGAACTTAACAGAAATATCTATCCACAACTCTCCAGTGAGCAACACAATACAAAGTTTCTTTAAGTGAACAATAAAAAGTTTTTCCAGAATAGACACACATTATCTAAAAAGATGAATTTCAAGAGTTTTATAAAACTTAAAACTCATGATATGTACAGAATGCAACAAAATTTAATTGTTCCCAAAGAAAATTCATGATCTCATGGAATGAAATTATAGGGTTTTCATGGTCACTGAATCAAAAAGAAACTCATTAAAATTACCCTAACAAAAATCAAAATAAGATGAAGAATAAACTTACAGAATACAGTAAAAATAGTAAATTTATAGTAAAATATTTATAGTAAAACTTTCATGGTTTTCAAAAGAAAAGAAAGCTGACAGAATTTAATGTCAAATTTTTATTCATGTATATATGTTCGGTGACTGACTGAGCTTGTGTGCACCAAGTATTTACAGATACCCATGCAGAGAATAAGAAAACTTCAGATACCCTGGAACTGAAAATCCAGGCAGCTGTGAGCCACCTAAGGCATGTGCTGGGAAGTGAATTTGGCTTCTCTGTAAGAGCTAAGCACTCTTATCTGCAGAGCTATATCCAGCCCCAGAAGTAAATTTGACAATCAAGGAGCTAGAGGGGAAAAAAAAAAGACAAATTAAACCCACAGTAAAATAAGGGAATAATTAGAAAGAACTTGATATAAATCAAATGGAGAAATCAAAATACTATCATTAAGATGAAGAATTTCCAGAATATATAAACTACTCAAAAAACAAGGAAGAAAGCAAACAAATGACCCAGTCAATAGATGGAGCAAAGAGCTGAACAGAGACAGAGATGGCTGAGAAACATCTTAAGAAGTGTTCAACATCATTAATAATTAAGGAAATGCAAATCAAAACCACTCTAAGATATCATCTTACTCCAATAAGACTGACTAAGATCAAGAAAACAAATGATACCAAGTGCTGGAGAGGTTGTGGGGAAAGAGGAACACTCAGCCACTGCTGGTGGGAATGTAAACTCGTACAGCCACTATGGAAAGCAGTGTGGAGAACCCTTGGAAGACTTGGAATGAACTTGTCACCTGACCCAGCCATACCATTCCTAGGCATGTACCCACAAGACTCATCTTATCACAGAGATACATGCGCAGCCAGGTTTGTTGCAGTTCTGTTTACATTAGCAAGGAGTTGGAACCAACCCAAGTGCCTCTCAACTGGCCTCCTGAGTGCTAGGATTAAAGGCGTGTGCCACCACGCCCAGCCCGACTATTATTTGATCAACATGCTTGTGCATACAAGCTTCTCCAAGTGAACTATGGGAACATTGGGTTGTTCAAAATTTGGACTTAGGTACTTGCTAATTGGTTTTACATGAATGTTACTTATATTCATTGCTTATGCTTAATAATTGGTTCACTTCATGGTTGGATTTTTTGGATATTAATTGGCGTTAGTGTGAAAATAAAGTTTCAGGTCTGACCTGCCCCTCACTGCCTGGCACTCAAAACAGGCTTTCTTTGTGGACTTTCTTTGTGGAGCAGCTGCCTATTCAAAACCCTGGTTCCTTTGGGTTGTTAGCCTCGCCCATAGGCTCCCCTGCCTCTCAGAAAAATTAAAAAATAAAACTAAAAGCGTGAGATGTGGTAAAACTTAGTTAAGATGGGTTGCATTCTAAGCCAATGGGACCTCCCTGGCCACACCCATGGGGTGGGATATAGTTAGGAAAGGTTTAAGATTTAGCTTTGAGAATTGAGTCATGCTGGATATTTAAGCAGACATCTTGCAATAAACTCTCTGCATTTGGACCTCAACATGCATCCACAGGGAGTGCTTTCCTGCGTGTGTTTTCCACATGGGTCATCCTGGGATTAAGTGGACCCCACCACAAATCTCAGCAGCCTACCCACATTCTTTCATGTCATTTCCACCCCAAATTCAAAGAATCAATTCTTAAACTATTCCAAAAGTTAGACAAAAGGGCAACACTTCCAAACTTATTCTGAGACCAGTATCAACCCCAAATGAGTCAAAATAAATAAAAATCCAGCTGGGCATTCCCAATGAACATATATATCTAAAAATTGACTGCAAAATTCTAGCAAACCTAGATAGTAGATATAGGTCATGACCATGGCACAACCACATGGAATACAAGGATTGTTCAATGTATGCAAATGAGTCAATGTTTGTCATAAGTCCACAAAGAAAGTTCATCCCAGTGGATACAGACAATAATATTTGCCAATGGGAATCATACATGTGTGATTAACACTCTCAATGAAAAGGTGGAGAAAAAATTAGCACAATAAATTCGCTATATGAAAACCTGCAGTTAATTTCACACCAAAAGGGAAATTCTGAAATAATTTTCATTAAGGTCTCTTACTGGGGCATTTTCCCTGACTCCTTCACTTGTTTTTAAAAGAGTACTGAAAGACCTAGCCAGAGAAATTAGCCAAGAATTACAAGGTTTTCAGCTTATAAAGGAATAAAAATGACCTAGATTTACAGATGACATAGTCTAACATAAAGACCCTAAAGTTCTTTAAAATATTTTATTCATTATTTTTATTTTTTTGGTATGCAAGAAGTGCCACCATACATATGCAAGTGCACCTGTGTCATACAATGCCTATGGAGGTCAGAAGAGGGCAATGGATTCCCCTGGAACTGGAGTTACTGATGGTTGTTAGCCTCCATGTGGGTACTGGGAACTGAACATGGGTCTTCTGCAAGACCAGACAGTCCTCTTAACTGCTGAGCCATCTCTCCAGCCCCAAAGCCCCAAACATAACAAAAAATAAAGAAGTTGTATTGTATTTTAAAACCAGAAAACTATATTTCTTCAGGTTTTATCTTCATGCTCAAGATTGTTTAGATATTTAAACTTGTCAACACACAAAATAATCATTTTCTACACAACAGTTCTGAATTTAAAAAATTAATGTAATTCATAATGGCAATAAAAAGATTACTTATGATCTTTCCACCCCCTCTTTGGCAATGATCCCTGAGTGTTGGGTAGACTAGGTTTAATACAGAGGCCCCATCCAGTAATACACACTCTGGGGGCTCCCATTCTTTGGAGGTTGACTAGTTGTGGCTTTCTGTTTGCCTCAATCTCTATTGTATACAGAAACATTAGTGGTGAGAATTGAGGAGGTGCAATCGTTTGCTCTCTGCTCCTCTTTCTGTGTGTGGACGTTCAATTGTAGATGCATCCCCTAAGAACTGATGCAGGATTGGGGCATGGCAGGGATTGGGTTTTATTGGGAACTATTGTATGAGTTGTATAAATGGTCAATAAAAAGATTACTCATGTATAAATTGGAAATAAAGAATGAAAAAACTATGCAGTGAAAAATTATAAAATATTGGATGAATCAAAACTCAGATAAGTGGAAAGATATCCACTACATAGAAGATAATGTTGTTAAAATCTCCACAATATCTAAAAGTGTGCCCAAGTTCAATGCAATTGCTATGATAATAATGAAGTATTATCCTTTTCAATATGGTGCTTGAAATACTCATGAGAGCAGTAAGACATGAAAAGGAAATTAGAGGAGCACTAATTGGAAAAGAGGAAGTCAAACTATCCCTTTTTGCAGATAACATGATAGTATACCTAAGGGATGCCAAAAAACTCCACCAGAAAACTCCTAAAAACCATTAACAGGTTCAGTAAAGTGGCAGGATACAAAATTAACCTAGAAAAATTGGTAGCCTTTCTTTATGTCAATAACAAGCAATTGGAGAAGGAATACAAGGAGACTTTTCCACTCACAACAGTCTCCAAAAATAAATGATCTAGGAACAAACCTGACAGAAGACAGTAAAAATGTCTACAATGGAGATTTTAAATTCCTCAAGAAGGAGATTGAGGAAGATACTAGAAGATGGAGGAAACTCCAATGCTCATGGATTGGAAGAATCGATATAGTAAAAATGACCATCCTGCCCAAAGTAATATACAGATTCAATGCAATAATCCCAATTAAAATCCCCATGAGTTTTTTCTAATTTTATTTATTTTTTATATGTGTATGAATGTACTGTCTGCATGTAGGTCTGTGAACCCGTGTTGCACAATGCTGCAGAGGTCAGAAGAGGGTCTCAGATTCCCCTGAAACTGGAGTTCTCCTGGAATTGGAGTTACAGATGGTTCTTAGCTGCCATGTGGGTGCTGGGGATTGAACCCGGGTCCTCTGCAAGAGCAGTCGGTGCTCTTAACTGCTAGGCTATCTCTCCAGGCCCCCACGAGTTTTTTCACAGACCTTAGAAAAATCAGCCTAAAGTTCATATGGAGAAAAAAACACTGGATAGCCAAAGCAACCCTGAGCAAAAAGTGGGGGATTACCACACTAGACTTCAAACTGTATTACACAGCTATAGACATTAAAACAGCCTTGCACAAAAACAGACCCATAGATCAATGGAGCAAAACTGATGATCTGAACTTGAGCACATCCAATTTTAGCCACCTAATATTCAACAAAGGGGACAAGAAGACTCAATGGAGGAAAGATAGCATCTTCAGCAAATGGTGTTGGCATAACTGGATCACCAGAGAGGGACATGGGTCTATATTTGATTAATGAATATTTAATTGATATGAGTTTAAGAAGTATCCAATTTTGCCCAAACTCTATCTACAAATTACATGGTATTTTAAGACTTAGTAAAAGTAAAAATGTCTATATTAAACAACATTGGATTAAAGATTTTAATAAAAATGGTAATACATATAAGTTAAGTGGAAGTATAAATTGTTGTCCGAATTTGTTTTACTTGAAATCTGTATAACAATAACTTTGGGAACAACATATACAAATGGTTTCTATAATTTTTGTGTTATAAAGTATCATCTTGTAACATTCTCTTTTACCTATAGGATAATTTAACTTAAGGAATTAAGTTTGCTTCCCAAATTAACAACATACAGTCACCCAAAACAACTTGGGCAAATTTAATGAAATTTTACACCTTGATTCCTGCCTATAGGTATGTGTACTACAACTGCCTTTTTAAGACTCATGGGTCAAAAAATAAAAACGTAAAGTAAAAAAGGAGGATAGAGTTATATATTAAACATTTTGTCAATTTTTTCAATTTAAATCTTAAAACTAACTATGGGAAAAGATTTTTATGTTTCCACAGGTCAAAATGTCACCAACTTAATGGCTGAGAAAGAAGAGATACAGCTTTGCATTGTGTAGGATGTACCAAGAAATACCAGCAGAGAAGTTGGCCCATCTGAACATTAAAAGGAAGAAAAGCCTCAGACTGCTACAGGCATCAAACATCTTTTCTCTGTGGATCCTATTTGTAACAACTGTTTATAATGAGTCCTAATGAACCTTACCTTCTAGGTGCCACCAAGTTTTAATATGAGAGACTTTTTTACCTCCTTTTCATAGAACAAAGAAATACATGATGGTAATGAAGTCATTCTCTAACTGTAAATTAGAGCCAACTGTTATAGAGGTAATCTCTTATAAAACCAGTATAACTGCTTTCTTTAATTGACTAATAGACATAGGAACTGTGAAAAGGATTATTCTCTATTCAGAGCCAAGTATAATACTAAAGTCTTTTTAAGCAGTGCATTTAAGCAAAATATATAAATACAGGAGAGCTCTGATATCAGCAATGGATTATTCTGCCAAGGAGATGTAGGCCAAGGGATCCAACAACTCCCCCCCCAAAAAAGGTAAAGGCTTCTTGCCTGTAAACTGGGATACCTGCAAGAAGAGAGGTGGTAAGGCCCTGCTCTCAAAGACCTGATGTAAGTATGGGAAAGATGTATTGAGAACACACTTGCAAGTGTACAGTTGGTCTCTGGAGAGACCTTTTTAGGTCTCTTAACACTCTCTGGTGTTACCAAAGGCCACTAAACCAATAAAGCAAATATTGGTCTCCTTGAGTCAAGCAAGACTCCTCCGTCAGCATCAGCTACACCTCACCTGCCTGGAAATATTGGCAGCCATATGTCTGTATATCCCAAATCTAATTGATTATTAGCTCTCTCCTTGGAGGAATAATTCACAGCTGATGCCACAAGCTTACATCCTCTAGTGATTAGGAGATGTTATAAGCCACAATAAGACCACGTCATATTTTACAGAAAAAACGTAATTCATGGATTAACATACCATCCAAACATCTGTGTCTATACCAAAGTAACCTACCATAATAATTAGTACTGTTTAAATGCCTGTATATCTAATTGCTTGTGCTTCATTAGTAGGATTGAAAGGTTATTCCTGGACAAACTGTCAACCCATGAAAGTAAACAGCCAGAACTGATCAGATTCCAAATTGACATCTCCAGAGACAGTAGACTGTTTTGCTTCTCATCCACCTGTTCCCCTTTTATAAGCCTAGGGAACAATCTATGGAAGAGGGCATGTGGTAGAATGTAAGGGCTGTGATTGGGGTGAACGGTGAAACTACAGCAATATAGACTGGACACTTATTTGATCAACATGATTGTACATACCAGCCCCTCCAGCTGGATGGTGGGAGCCTTGGGCATAGCTGCTTGAAAATTGGTTTTACATGAAAGATGCTTGTACTCATAACATTACTTATTGTTTAAAAAATGAAATAAAAAAAAATTCCAACACACTGTTTTCCAATAAAAAAAATAATAAAATTAAACCCCTATTGCTCACCATGTACAAAAACCAACTCCAGGTGGGACTAAAGGGAGACCCTGTCTCAAATAGACCAAAAATATTACTGCTTATCAAAATATTTTTGGAAAAAGCAACCATAACCTGATCTTTAAAGAAGACATGCAACCTTGATATAATTTGTCTGAAGAAAATATAGTCAGCAATCGATAAAAAAGGTAACTCAAATCACCAATTGTGAGGGAAACTAAATTCAAAACCACAATTATATGTCACTTCATTTTTGTTAGAATTGTTATTGTAAAGATTACTAATGATAAAGAGAAGGAATATTCCTGTGTTTTCCTTATTAAATTATAATTACCATTCTGTAAAAACATCCAGTTTCCCTCCATAAAGAAGAACCACTTCAGAGCATGTTTCAAAAGGAATTAAAACCAGAATCTCAAGGATATCAGTATCAGTCTCACACCAGTGCTCATTTCAACACTGAGCCCCGTAGTCAATGTAAAGACTGAAAACTGAAGAGACCACAGCTATGTAATATGTGTCCCTTTAAAAAAAAGTTAGAAAATTAGAACAGGATTGAACAGTTTTCCCTGTGGCTCAGACAGTGGGAATGAGGGCTTTTTGCTTAAAGGTTATCAATATAGTGGAGTTCCATTCTATACTATATGGTATATAATTAACAATATGATATTGCATTTATAACAGTCTAAAGCTTTGCTTGGTCTCTTATCTCCGTCCTTTAGCTCTATCCTTCTCTGGTTTTCCTCTCATATTATATTCAAACAGAAAAACAGAAAATCAAAATCAGTTGACTCAGGGTGATGTGTGTAGGTAAAGAGAGAGAATCAACACTCCACCGTAAACTAACCAACTGAACTTCTAAGATGCTATGCATTAGTTTACGCATCAGCCACAAATGGAAATTAAAATTCTTTTTATAGGAATGTTGCAAGGATGCAATGACATGAAGAACAAGAACTATCTCTCACTAAGATAGCGTGCATTTCAATTTTACAACTTAATTTTGTCTTTTATGTACCATTGTCTATATATCTATAAGACATGTATTTATACACAAATGCAAATAAAAATTAACTACTGAACTACAACAACTCTGTAACCTTCAGGCTTCACCATAATTATTCCAATTTTTGAAAAAATCCTGGAACAATGCAGTTTCTCTTTTTTTATTTTTTATTTTGTTGACTTTTTAAGGGATTCTACAATATAAAAGCACAGTTGTTTTCAGATCACATTAAGGTTGCTCATTTTGCTATACAATTAGGTAATTGTTTCCATACAATTAGGAAATTGGTGTTAGCATCTACAGATGAGGGATACCATTCATCATTTGTTTTTCTGGGACTGTGTTACTTTACTCAGCATGATATCTTCTAGGTCCATCCATTTACCTGCAAAGTTCATAATGTCATCTTTCTTTACCACCGCATAGAACTCCATTGTGTAGATGTGCCACATTTTCTCTATCCACCCATCATTGAGGGGCACTTGAGATGGTTCCAGCTCCCTGCTATTGTGAAGAGAGCTGCGATAAACATGGCTGTGCATGTATCTCTGTGGTAATATGAGTCTTGTGGGTACATAACCAGGAATGGTAATGACTGTGTCAGGTGGCAAGTTCATTCCAAGTCTTCTCCACATTGCTTTCCATACTGGCTATACCAGTTTACATTCCCACCAGCAGTGGATGAGTATTCCCCTTTCCCTACAACCTCTCCAGCACTTGGTATAATTTGTTTTCTTGATCTTAGCCAGTCTTATTGGAGTGAGATGATATCTTAAAGTGGTTTTAATTTGCATTTCCTTAATTATTTGTGATGTTGAACAATTCTTAAGATGTTTCTCAGCCATCTCTAATTCCTCACTTGTGAAGTTTCTGTTCAGCTCTTTGCTCCATCTTTTGAGTGGGTCATTTGTTTTCTTTCTTCTTTGTGTTTTGAGTAGTTTATATATTCTGGAAATCAATGCTTTGTCAGATGTATCTGTGGTGAAGGTTTCCTCCCACTCTGTGGGATTTCTCTTCACTTCCTTGTTTCTTTTGATGTACAGAAGCTTTTGAGTTTAATGAGGTCCCATTTGTCAATTGTCGACCTTAATTCTTGCACAGCTGCTGGCTGATATAGGAAGTCTTTTCCTACACCTATGTCTTGTAGTTTGCTGCCAACTTTTTCTTCTATCACCTTCAGAGTTTGGGGTTTCACGTTGAGGTCTTTGATCCATCTGGAGTTGACATTTGTACAGGGCGAGAGGTAGGGGTTTAATTTCATTCTACAACTGGTGCTCCAGTTTTGCCAACACCACTTGCTGAAGATGTTGTCTTTCCTCCATTGTGTCTTCTTGCCCCCCCTTGTCAAATATAAGATGGCTGAAATTGTATGTGCTCAAGTTTGGATCTTCAGTTTTGTTCCATTGGTCAACAGGTCTGTTTTTGTGCCAGTACCAAGCTCTTTTTATGACTATAGCCCTGTAGTATAGTTTGAAGCCTGGTATAGAAATTCCTCCCTGAATTGCTCTTTTCACTCAGGGCTGCTTTGGCTATCCGGGGTCTTTTGTTTTTCCAAATGAAATTAAGGACTTTTTTTCCAAGCCTGCAAAGAAACTCTTGGGGATTTTAATTGGGAATACAATATAGTTTCTCAACAGCACACTACAATATTGTTTTCCTACTTCATAACATTGCTATGTTACAGTAGGCCTCTAGTCAAAGTTGTCTTATTTATTCCAATAAGATCAATGAGAATGCTTTAATTTGAATTCATGGAAGTAATATTCAATTATACTGGGTAAAGGTGAACATAGTCCAAAAGATCTAGCCTTAACAAAACAGCTAGAACATGGAAACAGAAGCTTTATTCACTTAGAAATGATGGATAGAGTACATTACACTAGATACGTGGAGGCACAGAGTTATGACATTGATACATATACTGTTAAGCAATACAAGAAGAATAAGGACACAGTATTAGTTGAATTACAATGGAAATAGAGCATGAAACCACATTTTTCTGAACATTGAACACTTACTCATTATTAGCCTGTAAAACACATTCTGGCAAAAGTAGCTGCCCTGTGGCTTCTGGAAACCAAACACTGTCCTCTGCAAGACCAGCCAGTGCTCTGAACCACTGAGGTGTCTCTCCAGCCCATTGACAGATACTTTTATTGAGCTTCTGCTAGGTTAGAAGAATTTAGAAGAGGAAAACAATGTTAGTGTATAATCAAAAGCACAGAAGACACCACAGCTTTGCAAAGATACACATTTTCTTAAGAAGTAGCCCCTGGGAAATTTTAAATTTGAGTTTGAATATTAAGTGATCATCTGCTCTGAGGCTAGATTATCCTATAGAAATTTTTGAATCTTCATTTACAACATCCTGTATCTACAGTGAACCTGGTGCAGAAGATATGTGTGCAGCTGGTAGAAGAGGAGCTGGCCTCATAACCTTGTGTGCAACAGTGGATGATGCTTCCCTTATTAGATTCAAGCATGCTATTACTCATTGTCTGGTGAAAACCCATGTCTCATTAAAACTTGGTGCATTTTTTCACAGTGTTGTTACATGCTGTAAGTTTCATGGATGCAGAGTGCTCCGGGTAAATCTCTCAAACTCTTAACCCATTTCTGAGTTTTCATTTCCATTCATGACTTCAAGCAATAATGTCAAACCAATTCAGATGAGAGACTAATATGCTGTTTTCCCAGACCCTTAACATGGTATTCAGTCCACATTAATTTAGCATGCTGAAGTAGCTATACTTTTCCAAATTTAGTTTGACTACTTTTTACCATTTCACTCTGAATCAATGAATTCATTGTTAAATCCAAATTACATATTGGAGACTAGAAAATGTTGTTATGTGGGAGCTGAATAAAAACACAATGAAAGGTAAATAATGACTGTATCAGTTACTCTTTTGTTACTGTGATGAAAACTCCATGACTAGGGGCTCGAGAGATGGCTCAGCAGTTTAAGAGCACTTACTGCTCTTGCAGAAGACCAGGTTCGACTCCCAGAAGCCACATGGCAGCTAACAACTGTTCATAAGTCCTGTTCCAACGGAATCTGTCTGACTCCACCAGCATTGAACAATACAGATGTACTTATATGCATGCAGACAGTACACTCATACACATAAAAATAAAAATAATAACCATAACTAAATTATAAAAATCCATAACTAAAAGCAACTTAAGGAAGAAAGAGTTTATTAGATTCCAGAGAGACAGAGTAGGAAACAACAAAAACAGGAACCTAAAGCCTGCTGACCTCATCTTTCATCTCTACATGGAAAGCAGAAAGAAAGACTAGGAAGCACTGAGAAGCTATGAACTCTCAAAGTCCGTCCCCAGTGACATACTTCCTCCACCAAAGCTCCAACTCCTACTTGTTTCACAACCTCCCCTAATAGTGCCACCAGCCGGGAACCAAGTGTTCAACATGAGCCCATGGGTGACAGTTTCTCACTCAGACTACCACACTGCCCATCAAGTGTTCCTCAAGAGAAGATTCTAACGACATCTCAGAGCACAGTATTTTTTTTTTTTCTTATGTAAGACCTTCTCTAGAAGCTTCAGGCAACTTTTCCAAAATAAGTTGAAAATAAAGGTATGAGCAGCACCAGGTGTAATGAGTATTTTTATGTGTGCTTAGAGAGTATATTAGCTACTTTACTGCTGCTCAGACCACTTGGAAGGAAGTGCTTGTTTTGGCCCATGGCTTGAGGGTATGGTCCATTTTGATGGAGAATGCTTGGTAGCTGGAGCCCAAAGCATTTCACTTTGTGTCTGAAGTAGGAAGCTGAGAATGAGCAAAGCTCTACTCATCTCAATTTCTCCTTCTCATTCAGTGGAATTGCTGGTCACATTTACTGCATTTCTTCACCTCTCAGTTTACACCATCTATAAGCTCCCTGTGCTGGACAGCTTTAGTGTCCACTTGACACACCTGGGTTGAGGGAGACTCAGTTGGGTAATTGTCTCCATTGGAACGTCCTGTGGCCCTGTCTGTGAGGTATTTTCTTGATTGTTGTGTGATATGGGAGAACCCAACCCACTGTGAGTGGTGTCGCCCCTGGGCAGGTTGTTGTGTATTGTATAAGAAAGCAGGCTGAGCATGGGCCAGGGGAGCAAGCCAGTAAGCAGTGTTCCTCCATGGGGTGTGCTTCAGCTCCTCTCTCAGGTCCTTGCTCTGAGTTCCTACCTTGGGTTCCCTAAGTGATGAACTGTGACCTGGGAGATGAGAACTGAATAAACCCTTTCCTCCTCAAATTGGTTTTGGTCAGAGTGTTTTGTGAGAGCAATGGAAAAACAAACCCAGTATTAGATTATAAAAAAGCACGAAACCCCAATAAAAGGCACATGAGGCTTAGATCACTCCAGGTACATGATTTACTTCCATGTGGGACTGCCAGCGTGAGCCGCCTGCAGTCACGTGATGGGACCGGACAGCATGCCAGGGGGCAGAGAGGCAGAGAGAGAGAAGGGGACAGAGAGAGGGGGCAGAGAGAGAGCAGGGGGACAGAGAGAGAGAGAGAACAGAGAGTGGGGGGATAGAGAGAGAGAGTGGGGGGTTTAGAGAGAGAGCAGGGGAGAGAGAGGGAGAGAGAGAGAGAGAGACCGAGAGTGAGGGGGATAGAGAGAGAAAGGAGGACAGAGAGAGAGAGAGAGAGAGAGAGAGAGCAAGATGGGGGCTGGGGTCCACCCTTTATACCCATGGGACAGGGCCTCAGGTAAGTGGGCACCTGTGTGCCCCTTAGGATTCTGGGAAACTTGGATTTAATACCCAGAGAGAGGCCTGTTTCATGGTGATTTTCGATCCTGTCATCTGATAATAATAGCCACTATGGGGTAGGGCAGCAGCAGCCATGCCCTGAGCCTCCCTGGCTGAGCCCCTGTCCCCTACTGCGGGTGTAGCCTTACTCAGCTGAGGTCACAGGAGACTCTTATTTCAAGGACCTGACAGATGATTTGCACTTTACTCTTGAACACTCTGCTGCTGGCCAAGGTCAGTTTACAGGCTGTGGTCAGCCTCAGTGATCTGTGCCTCACATTCTGTATTGTGTATTTATTTATTTAATCATCCTGGGGGAGTGTGACAGAGATAGCTTCCGTATGGGGCCCCATGCTGTGCTGCCAGGCCCTGGGCTATCTCTGCTTCCTCAGGGAAATCCACAAAGTTCCAGTCAGGGTAGAGTTTGCACCTGCACAGGTTCCGAAGGCTTTGTTAGGCACCCAAAGATAAGCTCACCAGTGACTACCGCCTGGTCTGTATTCCACACAGCGTAGTGCCGCCTGGAGTTTCCATTCCTGTCGCTATGGCTCAGCTTTGACTTTTGTTCAGACTTCTGAGGCCCCAGATGTGCCCAGCACGCGGGGCGCCTCTGTCAGTGGTCAGGAGTTGTTCGTGAGTAGGTCTCTTCCGCCTGAGAGATCCTCACCGGAGTCCAGCCACCTTTCCCTTGCAAACTCCGTGTTCCTCATAACTGTGGCCATTCAAATTGGTTTCGTGTTTTCCTTTTATAGGCTTTGACTTTGTATGACTTTGTTAATGGAAAAATAAAGTCCTTTGAAATCTGAAAAAAAAAATGATGATGCAGAACTGTCAGCCAACAAGATAAGGTAAATCACTTTATTTTATTTGAATTGGAAGAATTGTAGCTCAAGTCATTAAATCAGTGGAGATGATCACCTAGCAAAATGACCACTGGAAATCTTGCTTGTCTTTCCTACCAAATTAAAATCTGCATTATAGAGTGTGTATCTAAAGTTAGCCCTGTAACTCTTGACTCAAAAAAAAAATCAAACCTCTATTTCTAGTATAATTAAAAATTAAATTTCTCTTAATCACACCACTAACGAGCAAGAAATGGACAGACATAATTACACGTGGAATGGTCTAAGCTCCAGTAATTCCGATATTAAGATATTTCAGAGGAAAGTGGCAAAAAACAATGTCACATTACTCTATAATTCATTAATAAGCATGTTTTTACCCACTGTTTCTTCATGCTGTATTAACATGTGACAGGGGGTAAGATTACATTAAATTATAGAATAAATTACTGTAGTTAACAGTGCCATTTGACAGCTTTATGAGTAAATGCTGTCCCTAAGCTTGTTCCACACACTGTACATTTTCCCCTTCATTTAAGTACTTTTTAGACTTTTTTTTTAGACTAAAAAGGCTGAGCTTACCAACAAAAATATAATGTATTGGCATTTAGTTAGTTTGAACTGTATCACCTCGTAAACCAAAGAGAAGCTAGTAAAAAGGCAAGACCTTAGATATTGTTTACGCTAAATTTCTTCATGATAAACAAAGGAGAAAGTATTTATAAGACTCATTCTTTCGGGGCTGGAGAAATGGCCTAGCGGTTAAGAGCACCAACTGCTCTTACAGATGGACCCGGGTTCAACCCCCAGCACCCACATGGCGACTGAGAACCGTCTGTAACTCCAATTCCAGGAGAACTCCAGTTCCAGGGGAAAACGACGCCCTCTTCTGACTTCCGTGGCATTGCACGACACGGGTGCACAAACCTACATGCAGACAATACATTCATATAGATAAATAAATAAATAAATAAATAAATAAATAAATAAATAAATAAATAAAATTATTTAAAAAAAGACTTTCTTTTCGGCCAATGATGGCTAACAGCATGACTTTTATTCATGGTATACTTATTTATGTTTGCTGGATCTGTAAAACTACATGGACTTTGGTTTATTATGCTATGAAACCTGAGATTGCCTATTGTTGAGAAAACTTACTAAATATTCAGTGCTAATATTGTTTACAATAATTTTAACTTTTGTTAATATAAAGATTAATAATTTAATATAATAGCATAGTTGTGTGATAGTATATAAAGTTTGCATGCATAAATGTGCCTATAAGACTGCACACATATACAGATTATATGCATCTATGTATAGATTTCCCTGGTTTAAAATATATTATTATGGAAGATTACGACAAAGCTTTGGGTTCTCACTGTGGTTTGTACTAGCACCTGGTCGCTTTCCATCTGCCATCATTAACTAAGTGCGGCTTTTGACCTTAAAAGCGTAGCATTTACATAGGAAAGCTCATCTCACAAGGATGCATCATAATATTCCCCTAAAGGAATAATACACATTTCAAATGACCAGAAAAGGTCATTATTGTAGAAAGTTCAATAACTTTTATTTTAGAAAATCAGACACATATTAGCTTTTGAGTGAGAAAACTTCAAAATGCGTATTTTCCAAGCTCTTTCTAATTAACATAAGACTATTTTAGAGACTGTTAAAAACTGGAAGGTTTATTTGTTAAGGCTTTACTGTTCTGAATGTCGTTAGAGCTTTATGAGTGATACCAGCTATGTAGCATGAATCATGAATAAATAAATGAATAAGTAATTCAAATGATTTTAGGGAATTATAATATATTCATAATTTTAAAATGTTTTAAAACCTTTATTCATATTTATGTGATACAATCTCACTGTCTTATAGCTGAGGGATAGAGAGAAAATTATTGTTAATCTGAGACTTATGTAACAGTGAAATAGAACGTGAACATGTGTAATTATGAAACTTTTATTTACACTGTTTCCATTTCCAGTAAATATTCTGCAATCATTACATAGAGCCTTGGATCTAAATTGCAGGTTTCAAGATTATTTTTGTTGGTTTAGTGCTTTTGCAAGTTAAGGTAGAATAATATTCAACTTTCTGTCTTATGAATGCACTAAATATTTGATAGCCTTTTCAATAATGATGTACTCAGATTTCAGGGCTGAGTTACAAATTTCTACAATGCATGAAAATAATTGTGATCAAGAAGAAAAGAACAATGTCTTTTAAATAGACACTGATACTGATGGAATAAAAGGAGGAATTCTGGGTTGCACTTTTGCTACTTTGATCTGGAACTGAAGGAAAAATACAAATGCAAATTCTTTGTTCCAATGACTCTATATAAAATATAAACGCAAACTTCATATTTGCTTTCATTTGCTCAACACATTTTTGTCCACCTGTCTGTAGGAAGAGCAGTTGAGAGCAGGTAAGAATGTCCCCAAGACATTCACAAACTAAAGGAGAAAGCAACCCTGTATCCTCCTATATAAATGTACCTGGTGTGATATCCTTTGTTAGAGAAAACTGTGTAATCAGTTTCAGTGACTGTCGCTAAGAGCCGATTTTCTGCTAAGAATCAGCTGTGGAAGGCAGGAGAAGAGGCTTTATTCTGTTTTAACGAATAAAAGAAGAAAGTTTCCACTAAAGAGTGTCACTTATATAGTCTAACCTTTTCCCAACCAGTTAGAAATCACTTCTTAGGATTTGAACAACTGTTTTTGGTTTGATCCTAGACAAACATTGACTTCTCAATTTCAGTGACAAAGAGAGTATTAAAGGAGTTTGAGGTGGTATTTAGAATTAAAGGGTGATTCAGAAAGAGGAAGTTATTCCCATGGCGTCTTCCAGGAAAGCAAGGGCTTGTTGAGGAGGTGCCAACTCCATGTCATATATGGGTCACATTGATTGAGAAGCTGTGAATGCCATTGGACAATGTGCAGTAATCTCACGTATCTAACTCCTCTTCAGTCATTTTCTATAGTGCTTATGTTATACTGGATTATTTGTTTTTATGTGATTTTAAACAAGTTGCTATTAATGAATAGAGTTGTATTCTAAATAGCAATAATGGGACTTTATTAACTCTAAGAAAAATAAAATAGTACTTCCACAATAGAAGAAACTTATTTAATTTATAATAAAATATCTGTCCATGTAAGGAATAAGAACTTACCTACTCAATCCACACAGCTGCCTTCACCACATTTGATTCTTAGCAGAGATTAAATACCTTTAATAATTAGTGCTGTAATAGGCACCACCCATGCAAATATTACTTGCTGACATTCTGCAGAGATATTGAAGTACACAGTTCTTTTTTTTTTAATTTTTTTTAAATTTTATTTATTTCTGTATGTGTATGAATGTACTGTCTGCATGCAAGTCTGTGCACCCGTGTCATGCAACTCCGCGGAGTTCAGAAGAGGGTCTCGGATTCCCCTGGAACTGGAGTTCTCCTGGAATTGGAGCTTCAGACGGTTCTCAGCCTCCATGTGGGTGCTGGGGATCGAACCCGGGTCCTCTGTAAGAGCGGTCGGCGCTCTTAACCGCTAGGCCATCTCTCCAGCCCCCGAAGTACACAGTTCTAAAATATCACTGTGGTGGTTTGAATGAGTGTACCCCATAGGCTTTAAGTATTCAGACATTTTGTCTCCAGTTGCTGGCACTGTTCTTAGAGGTCTTAGAAGGTGTGACCATGCTGGAGGAAGTACATCATTGGGGGCAGGCTTAGTGAGTTTAACAAGCCTTGCCGTCTCCAGTATCTCTCTCTTGACTTCCTGTGCTCATTGCGAGATGTGAACCTTGGCTTGCTGCTCCAGCCTTGGCCACCATGCCTCCCACCACAATGGACTCTGATTCCCTGGAACCCTCAAGCGTAAGCTCAAATAAACTCTTCCTTTTATAAGTTCCCTTGCTCATGGTGTTTTGTCACAGCAACAAAATGTGACTAATACAATTTCATATGCAGCTTTCTTGGCCTGCAAGACAATTTCAAATTTTTAGAAAGAAACATGAATTATCAAGCACATGAAGCTTCAGGTTCATCAAGCACATGAACATGAAGCAGAGTGCTCAGATAATCCTCATCTTTATTGCTTTAAGACCTGTTAATGGAGCTAATGACAAAACTTGGAGCTCCAGAATCTGTATTGATCTCACAGTCACTGTGGAAATATGTAGAAGTTGAGGAATGTGAACTGCGTTTATACACCTCACTAACGAGTATCTTCTGCTCCAACAGTGATGTCATTTGTCTCTATTTATTTTGCTGAGCTTGACTCCAGTGATTTTGTAAATGTGTGATTCTAATGCTGCTATTGTCATCATTTGAAACAAGCTCAAGGGTTAGAATGACTTTACATATCTACATTTCATCTGTAATTGATGTGAGAACTGAATTCTTTTTGGTTGTGTCTTTGTACAGTGTAGGTATATGAGCATAGCTACTCACAAATACAAAGATTCCATATTCATGCAAAGCCTTAACTTGCGGACATGCTTATTATTTAAACATTTGAAGATGGATGAAAATTCTTTCACATCAATTGAGACAGGTGCATTCAAATGCACAAGATCACCCTACTGGGTCTACTCGGCCTCAGATGTGTAGTTATAGATTCTTTGACTTTTCTTTTTTTTTTTCATCTTTTTCACAGTCTTTTATTTTTTTAAGGGATTCTACAATATAATGACACAGTTGTTTGCAGAAAACATTGATGTTACTCAGTATGTCATACAATTAGGTAATTGGTGCATTTTGCAAGTATCTATGTCCAAATTTTGAACAACCCAAGGTTCCCATAGTCCAGTTGGAGAAGCTTGTATGCACAGGCATGTTGATCAGTTAGGAGTCCAGACTATATTCCTGTAGGTCTCATGATTACCCCTATCTCTCCAGCCCCAGCCCTTAACATATCTAACACCCTCCTCTTCCGAATTTGTTTCCCTGGGCTTTGGGAAAGGGCACCAATGGGTGAGAAGAAAACAGTCTAATTGTCTTTGGAGTTGTCATTTTGGACTCCAGTCTGTTCAGGGTTGTTTCCCTTCATGGGATTGACAGGTTTCCCAGTGATACCCTTTTTAGTCATCTAACAAAGGCACATGTTATTGGATGTACAGCATTTAAGCAGTACTCAATTATTATGTCAAGCTAAGCTGTAGCATAGACACAGATGCTTGGATGGTATGCTAATCCACAAACTGTGGTGTCTCTATAAAGGGGGACAAGTTCTTATTGTGGCCTTATAACATCTCCTAACCACTAGAGGACATAAGCTTGTGGCATCCGCTGTGAGTTATTTCCCCAAGGAGAGAGCTAATAGCCCAAATAGATTTGGGATATATATAAGACACTTGGCTGCCACTGTTGCACAGTATCTCCAGGCTGTTGAGGTGTAGCTGATAATGGATGGAGGAAGTCTCTTGCTTGTCTCCGGGGAGACCAGTATTTTGCTTGTATTGTTAGTGGCCTTGGTAACGCTCTCTGGCATTTCAGAGGCCAGTTGTATGTAGCAAGTGACGTCTCAAACATTTTTTCTGCTCACACCGGGTCTTTGACAACAGGGACTTACTGCCTTTCTCCTTGCATTTCCCACTTATAGGCAAAAGGCCTTTATAATTGGGGGGGGGGGCGGGTTTGATATCCCTAGCCAACATCTCCTAGCCAGAAATATCATTGCTGATGTCGAGCTTTCCTATAGTAATATAGTGTTGCTTAATTACACAGCTTATAAACATTTTACTATTGATTTGGCTCTAGATAGAGAATATCCTTTCACAGTTCCTATGCCTATCAATCATTAATACGTTATGCCTGTTTTTAAGGAAATTACCACTGTAACAATTGGCTCTAGTTTACAGTTAGGGAGTGGTTTCGCATTACCATCATGTTTTTTCTTTTTTCCTTTAAAGGGGAGAGGGTAGGAAGGTTTTCTCAGCATCTGGAAGGTAAACTCATTAGGGCCATTATAAAACAGTTAACCCCAATAGTATTCAGAGAGATGCTCAGTGTCTGTGACTCAGGCAGTCTATGTTCTCATTCCTATGTTCGATGGTCACCTTCTGCTGGCATTCCCAGTTCATCCTGCACAAGCATAAGTTTGTAGTTTCAGGCATTTAGATTGGTGATTTTACCTGTGGGAACATAAAATTCTCCTCCCATTGTTAGTTTCAAGATCAGAAAATTGAAATTTATCAATAGGTTGGAACACAGAGTTTTCCATTTTTATCCCAAGAAGGTATGTACCCCCACTTCCCACCTCCCTCTTTCTTTTTTTTAGGTTTTTATGTTTTGATTATAGATGCCTAAGTTGTATTACACATACCCATAAACAGGAGCCAAGGCATAAGCTTTCATAAATTTACCCAAACTGTTTCTCATTGACTGTATGCTACATATTTGGGAAGGAAATTTTAAGCTTAGTTCCTTTAAATTTCCTACAGAAAAAGAAAGTGTTTATGTGATGTTGTGCAATTCAGAAAAAATATATAGGCCATTTGTATACCTTAACCCAATACAAATTATAAAGAAACAATTAACATTTTACTATTCTCAATTAGTTCAATTGATTACCATTTCCACCAAAACTACACCTAAATTTACTAATCTAAACAATTCACTAAGCCTTAAAAAATCCTATACTTGTGGATAAAGCTGGGCAGAGATGCAGGCATGGTTCAACATACGAAAATCAATAAATATCATCAAGCATTAAATGGACTGAAGGACAAAAAACCACACCCGCATCTCAATTGATGCAGAGAAAGCCTTTGACAAAATTCAACACTCCCTTCAGGTTAAATTCCTGGAGGGAATTGGATTGGAGGGATCATTCCTTAATGTAATCAAAGCCATATACAGGAAACCCCCAAGCCAATATCATCTTAAATGGGGAAATGACAGCGGCATTCCCTTTAAGGGTAGGAACTTGGTAAGTGACAGGTGCTCCCTGTCACCAATCCTCTTCAATATAGTGCTTGAAACCTTGCTAGGGCAATAAGGAAGGAAAAGGAAATTAAAGGAGTTCTAATCGGAAAAGAGAAGTCAAACTATCCCTTTTGCTGATGATATGATGTCTTACTTAAGGGATGCTAAGAAACTCCACCAGAAACTCTAGAACGAGTTAAGAACTTCAGTAAAGTGGCAGGATACAAAATAAATCTAGAAAAATCAGTGCCTTTCTTTACACCAACAACAAGCAACTGAAGAAGGGCTAAAGGAGAACTTCCCACCACTATAGCCTCAAAAACAATAAAACACCTACGAACAAACCTAACCAAAGACCACCAAGGATCTCTCCAACAAAAAATTTTAAACCTCTGAAGAAGAAAATTGAAGTAAAGACATCAGAAGATGGACAAACCTCCCATGCTCATGGATTGGGAAAATAATTAGTAAAAATGTCCATTCTACCTAAACTCATATACAGATTTAATGCATCCCATCAAAATCCCCAAGAGCTTCTTCACAGGTTTGGAAAAAATCCTCAATTTCATTTGGAAAAACAAAAGACCCGAATAGCCCCAGAGCCACCCTGAGCGAAAAGAGCAATACAGGGGGAATCTCTCTACCAGATTTAAAACTATACTACAGGGCTATAGTCATAAAAAACAGCTTGGTACCTGGCACAAAAACGACCAGTTGACCAATGGCAAAAACTGAAGATCCATACCTGAGCACATACATTCAGCCAACCTCATATTTGATAAGGGGCCAAGAAGACACTGGAGAAAGACAGCATCTCAGCCAAAACTGGATCACCACTTAAGAAGAATGAAACTTAAACTACCTCTCGCCTGCACAAAAACAACTCCAAGATCAAAGACCTCAACTGAAAAAAAAAAAACAGGAAAAAAAAAAAACTTGGCAGCAGACTACAAGACATAGGTGTAGGAAAGAGTTTATATCAGACAGCAGCTGCACAAGAAAATAAGAGCGACAATTGACCAAATGGGACCTCATTAAACTCAAAAGCTTCTGTACATCAAAAGAAAACAATAAAGGAAGTAAAGAGAGAAAACCCACGAGTGGGGAAGAAACCTACTGCAGATACATCTGACAAAGCAATTAATTTCCAGGGTATACAAACTACTCAAAAACAAAGAAAAAATAAAACAAATGAATCACTCAAAAGATGGAGCAAAGAGCTAATAGAGACTTCACAGAGGAGGAACTAGAGATGGCTGAGAAACATTTAAAAAAGTTCAAGTCACTAATAATAGGGAAATACAAATTAATACCACTCTAAGATATCACCTCACCCCGATAAGACTGGCCAGGATCAAGAAAACAATGATACCAAGTGCTGGAGAGGTTGTGGGGGAAGGGGAACACTCATCCATTGCTGTGGGAATGTAAACTTGTACAGCCACTATGAAGCATTGTGGAGAACCCTTGGAAGACTTAAAAAATAGCTTGTCCACTTGACCCAGTCATACCACTTCTATGTATAATACCCACAAACTCATTTCTACTGCAGAAATCATGCACAGCTATATTTATTGCAGCTCTGTTCACAATAGCAAAAGCTGGACCAACCCACATGCCCACCCAACTGTGGAGTTGTCCACTGACTTCATGTCCATGCACGTTCATGCCGCCGCATGATGCGGACACATGGAGTTCATATGCAGCATGAAGGATTATATGATACATAGACACTTTGCAGGTAATATGGATCCCGTGAGCAAATTGGTAGAGATGGTCTAGAGCCGATGTAACTCATTTGTAGAACTGGTACAGATAACACAATCACGAAAAAACAAACGACGATGGTATCCTCATATTGGATGCTAGCATCAATAACCCATTATTAATATTTCTTGTGAAGAGGGATGCTATAAAAGAACAACAACAGAAAGACTGCATAGAAAACTGACTGAAATGGTGGTGAACCGGGAGGGGTGGAGGGCGTGGAGAGGGACATGGGTCTATCTCTATTAATGTATATTAATTTAAAATTACATGTATTTTATCAAATTATATAACAATTACTTGGGATCAACATATTCAAATGTCTTCTATAATTTTTGTGTTATGCAGTATCATCTTGTAACATCCTCTTTTACCTGTAGGATAATTTAACTTAAGGATTTAGTTTGCTTCCCAAATTAACAACATCACTCACCCCCCCCAAAAAATGGACAAATTTGATGAAATTTACACCATTGATCTGCCTATAGGTATGTGTACTACAACGCCTTTTTAGACTCATGGGTGAAAAAATAAAATAAAATTTAAAAAGGGGAGATACAGTTACATATTAAACCTTTTTGTCAAAAACTTTTCAATTAAATCTTAAAACTAACCATGGGAAAAGATTTGTCTGCTCCCACAGGTTCAAAATGTCACCACCTCAAAGGCTGAGAACGATAGGATACAGCCTTCCGTCATGTAGTTTGTACCAAGAAATACCAGCAGAGAAGTTCACCATCTTAACACTAAAAGGAAGAAAAGCCTCAGACTGCTACAGGCATCAAACCTCTGAGGACCATAGGTGTAACTACTGTTTAAGTGAGTCCTATGAACTTTACCTTCTAGGTGCAGCCACAGTTTCAATATGAGAGACCCCTTACCTCTTTTTCATAGAACAAAGAAAAACAGGGTGGTAATGAAGTCCTCATTAACGGTAAATTAGAGTGACTGTTATAGAAGTAATCTCTTATAAAAAAAAAAACTGCTTTCTTTAATTGACTAATATACATGGAACTGTAAAAAGGATTATTGTCTATTCAGAAACAAATAATACTTAAGACTTTTCCTCTTTATTGTATCTTTATTTATTTTTTTTTAATTTTTTATTTATTATTTTTGTGTATTGAGTGTACTGTCTGCATGTAGGTTGTGGTGCACCCTTCGTGGCAATGCCGTGAAGTCAGAAGAGGGCATTGGATTCCCCTAGAAATGGAGTTTAAAGACTGTTCTATCCGCCATTGGGGTTGTGCCCCCCCCCCCCCCCCCCCCCCCCCCCCCCCCCCCCCCCCCCCCCCCCCTGGGTGCAAAGCCCGTCGTCCTCGGCTACCAGAGCAGTTGGTTGCTCTTAACTACTGAGGGCCAACTCTCTAGGGCCCCCCGAGTATCTTTAAATTTAGAAGAAAAAAACATGAGATTAAAAATAGCAGCAGGTTTGTGGCCACGCCATTTAATCCTAGCACTTGGGGCAGAGGGCGGGGCGGATCAGTGTTGTGATTTCAGGCCAGCCCCATGGTCTACAAGGAGTGAGTTCCAGGACAGATCTGGGGCTACAGGGAGCCCCTGATCTCGCGAAAAGACAAAAAAAAAAACAAAAACTGTATATATATATATATATATATATATATATATATATATAAAACATATACTAGCATAAGGAGTGACACATTTTGTTATCACCTTAATTCAAATAGTTTAGATTAAAACCTATACATCCATCTATCTGTCTATACTCCTATTTAATACATGTACATGTATCTTCATAGATGATTAGATACATATAGAAAGATTGAGAAAGAAAGAAAGATAAAATTTAATAAGATATAGATCATTATAATAAGTTCTAATAACATCAAATGAATGTTAGAAAACACTGATTTAAGGAAATATAAGACACCCTGTTTTACAAACCCAAGTAAAATCAATTCCTTTACATAGTCACTGAGATTCAGAGAAATTGTAAACATAGGAAAAGGAATAAGAATCCAACCTGAAAACATGCAAAATGTTCCCAGCTGGTCTTGGAGGCTGAATGGTCCCTCTCCTCTGTGAAAATGCATAAAGGACCTTTTGCCTAACGTGCCTAATTCTGTTCTCAATGTGCAAGCATTCACAGTAAACAACATCTGGGACTTCAAACTTTGTTATTGACCGTGCATTGATAACCTGATACTATTGCCCTCTAAGATCAAATACATGCTATTAATCTTTCTTTTGATGATGTTCATGCTCATTTCAGGTAATATATAAGCACATCCCAATTCATTCTTATTGTGATGAATACTATGATAATTTCCCATAAAAGAATTTATATATTTTACAATTTTACGACAATTTGTACGTTTAATATAACTATGTTACCTGCTGATTCTTTTGTTTATTGAGGTCCAGTTTTGCTCCAGAAAGCTCTGTTCAACATCTATATCAACTCCCACTTCAAAATTCAGGAAAAACCTTGGAAGAGGTTTTTAAGAGTCTCAGAACATAGAGTTCTGTGAAACACCAACTCCTTGGCTGAACATGGCTGTTGTACACATGAACTCACACAGCTGTGGTTACCCAGATAAAGCTTCTACAACAAGAGAGTTCATTCCAATATGGATATGATGCCTATCTCAGGAACTAATGTCAGTGGATAGCTGGTGAGGGAGGGGAAGTCACTTCTTTGGGGGTATAGTTACCTGGTAAGATGGCCATAATCCAGAGAATGACCCCTTCTGCATCTGCAGATAGGAAGCACTGGTAGATTTAGAGGGGTTGAAGAGGCTAGGCATGAATTTGGAAGGAAGATGGGAAATATATTCAGGAGGTGAAGATGGTAGGTCGAGGAGGATAAAGATGATCAAATTAACTTATCCACATGTTTGAAATTTTTCAAAAGTAAAATAAATAATAACCAAAAAGAAATTTCTTTTCAAGAAAGATGCATTTGGGGGAGAAAATTAACTAAATTTTTTTTCGTTATTAGGAAGAAATAGATTTATTTTATTCTTTAGCATCAAATTAATTTTGGTCTTAAAAATTGTTCTACCAAAGGCTGGAATGATAGTTCAGAAGTTAAGGGAGATTGCAGAGGGTTGGAGAGATGGCTGAGCAATTAAGAGCACTGACCTCTCTTGTAGAGGATCCAGGTTTGATTCCCAGAACCTACATGGTGGCTAACAACCATGGATAATGCCAGTTCCAGTGCATCCAACAGCCTCTTCTGACATCCACAGGCATTGCATGACACAGGTGCACTTACAGCATGCAGGCAAAACACGCATATATAGGTATATGGTTATATCTATCTATAATTAAAACTTTTGGGGGGTCTTTTTGAGACAGGGTCTCTGTGTAGTCCCAGCTGTCCTGGAACTCACCATGAGGGACCAGGCTGACCCTGAATACACAATGATCCACCTGACTCTGCAGACTTTTTTAATAAAATATTTTATTGGTGTTTTGTGTATTTCATACATCATTTTTCAGTCCAATTTAGACACATTCCCTTTTCCATTTCCCCCACTCCAGCCCATTCTGCCATACATGTCTTGCATCAAACTTTTTTTAAAAAATTTTTATTTATTTCTGTATGTGTATGAATGTACTGTCTGCATGCAAGTTTTTGCACCCTTGTCGTGCAATGCCGCGGAGGTCAGAAGAGGGTGTCGGATTCCCCTGGAACTGGAGTTCTCCTGGAATTGAAGTTTCAGACAGTTCTTGGCCACCATGTGGGTGCTGGTGATCGAACCCCGGTCCTCTGTAAGAGTGGTCGGCGCTCTTAACTGCTAGGCCATCTCTCCAGCCCCATCATCAAACTTTTTTTTAATGAGAGCTTGCGGACAGCCCAGGTTCAGGTCTTAGAACCCAGGTATGGCAACCCACAATTGCCTGTACATCTAGTCTAAGGAATCCAGTGTCTTCTTCTGGCCTCTTTGGGTACCTGAACACATGGTACACACTGACAAATAAATAAAAAATAAATATCTTTAAATATTTCTACACTATTTTGTGTCATAAAATGTAAGATGGTAGAATTATGTAGGTTAGGGGGCTGGAGAGATGGCCTAGCGGTTGAGAGCGCTGACCGCTCTTACAGAGGACCCGGGTTCGATCCCCAGCACCCACATGGCGGCTGAGAACCGTCTGAAACTCCAACTCCAGGAGAACTCCAGTTCCAGGGGAATCCAACATCCTCTTCTGACCTCCGCGGCATTGCATGACACGGGTGCACAAACCTACATGCAGACAGTACACTCATACACATACAAAAATAAATAAAATTAAATTAAAAATTATTATTAAAAAAAAGAATTATGTAGGTTAACATAAGTGCAAAATATATTATGAATATAAATTAGTACATGTCTATTACAGTAAAATTTGCATGTGCCTATGAAAGTACAAAGTTACATTTTTCAGCTTATATTTGCCTGATTTCATGGGATGAAAGGAATTATTTTTGTGTTAGCTCCACAATCTTCCAGTTGCTTCCAGATATTTCTTTACAAAGCTGTCTTTTAACTACCCTGTATCTTATGAGGATCTCAAATTTAGCAGCAGCTAATGGATGAGGTAATCAAAGTTTTAGGTGTAACTTGTTAGAACCAACCAAAGATGAAATAAATTGATGGGGCTAGAGAGATGACTCAGCAGTTAAGAGCACCTACTGCTCTTGCAGAGGACGTGGGTTCGATTCTCAGCACCCACATGGCAGCTAAGAACCATCTTTAACTCCAGTTCCAGGGGAACTGACACCCTCTTCTGACCTCTGAGACATTGCACGACATGGGTGCACCAACCTACATGCAGACAGTACATTCACACACATAAAAAAATAATAAATAATTTAAAAATTTTTTAAAAATCAAAGAAAAATTATACTTAAGTAATTATTGAAATTCCTGTGACTATGTAGTTATATAATTCATTTAATAGCATGATTTCCTTTCTACAGATAACATTCTTATTTTTTCTGAGCCATGATAGTTCAAATCAAAAAAAGATAATCTTTCAGAAAGGAGATATCTTTCCAAAAATGAATTAAGAGAATTAAAAATTATTTATTCTTTGCTAATTTCTAAGTGGTTGTTTACCTCTACATCCTCCCTTCCCATTCTATTCTTTTATTCAAGCTTATAACCCACTGAGTTCAATTATAGTTGCCCATATAGGCCTGGGTGCACAGGCAACCATTTAAGCATAGAGAACTTACTACAGGTCACACCAGGAGGAAACTGATTCTCAGCTAGGGTTGGGTCCTGCAAACCCTGCCCCTCTCCATTCCTGAATGTTGACTGTTTTGAGCCCCTGTGGGTTTTATTCTGGCAAGCACAGCTCCTGTGAGTTCATGAGTACAATGGCTTGTCATGTCAATGTCTGCAAAAAGATGGTTAAGTGGAGTTTTTTATGAAGAAGAAAGACTACAAGCATTTTTTATTCTTTTTAATATATATTTTGTACAAGATTATCAAATCTAGACCCATGTCCCCCCATCCCCCCACCCCACCAGAGCGCATGTATTCTGCCAAACATGCTTTTCATCTCTTTCTCAGACTTTCTCAATATTCTCCATGTGGAAGTTGACTGTTTTGAGCAGAAGTTCACTGTTTCAGTCACTTCTTTGATGCAGTCCTTTCTGTTGTTGTTGTTGTTGTTGTTGTTGTTGTTGTTTCCAATATGCATCTCTCCCAACTGCTTGGACAAAAGCTCAAGGGGCCATGCACAAGAAATACTTACAACTAGGTAATCGACTCTAGCATCAACAGATGAGGGATACCATTCATCGTTTGTTTTTCTGGGACTGTGTTACTTCACTCAACATGATGTCTTCTAGCTCCAGCCATCTTTCTGCAAAGCTCATGATGTCATCTTTCTTTACTACTTCATAGAACTCCATTGTGTAGATGTACCACATTTTCTCTATCCACCTGTCAGTTGAGGGGCATTTGGGTTGGTTCCAGCTCCTTCCTATTGTGAAGAGAGCTGAAATAAAATGACTGTGCATGTATCTCTGTGGTGGGGTGAGTCTTGAGGATACATGCCTAGGAGTGGTATGGCTGGGTCGGGTGGCAAGTTCATTCCAAGTCTTCCAAGGGTTCTCCGCACTGCTTTCCATAGTAGCTGGACTAGTTTACATTCCCACCAGCAGTTGATGAGTGTTCCCCCTTTCCCCACAACCTCTCCAGCATTTGGTATCATTTGTTTTCTTGATCCTAGCCAGTCTTATTGGAATAAGATGATATTCTAAAGTGGTTTTGATTTGCACTTCCTTAATGATTAGTGATGTTGAACACTTCTTTTTTATTTTTATTTTTTCTTCTATTACTTATTTATTTTTTATTTTTTAACAATAGGTAATAATTTATGAGTACAAGCATCCTTCATGTAAAACCAATTTGCAAGCAGTTGTGCCCAAACCCACACAGCCCAAGGTTCCCGCCATCCAGCTGGGTGGGGCTTGTATGTACAATCAAATAAGTGTCCAGTCTATATTGCTGTAGTTTCACCATTCACCCCAATCACAGCCTTTACATTCTACCACACCCCCTCTTCTCCAGATTGTTCCCTAGGCTTAGAAAAGGTGCACAGGTTAACGAGAAGCAAAACAGTCTACTTTCTCTGGAGCTGTTGTTTTGGACTCTGGTCAATTCTGGCTGCTTCTTTTCATGGGCTGACAGTTTGTCCAGGAATAACCTTTTGATCCTACTAATGAAGCACAAGCAATTAGATATATAGGTATTTAAACACTACTAATTGTTATGGTAGGTTACTTTGCTATAGACACAGATGTTTGGATGGTGTGCTAATCCATGAATTACATTTTATCTGTAAAATATGATGGGGTCTTACTGTGGCTTATAACATCTCCTAATCACTAGAGGATGTAAGCTTGGGGCATCAGCTGTGGGTTATTGCTCCAAGGAGAGGGCTACTAGTCAATTAGATTTGGGATATGCAGACATATGGCTGCCACTGCTGCACAGTATTTCCAGGCAGGTGAGGTGGAGCTGGTGCTGAAGAAGGAGTCTTGCTTGACTCAAGGAGACCTATGTTTGCTTTATTGGTTTAATGCCTTTGGTAACACTCTCTGGTATTCCAGAGATCAACTGTACACTTGCAAGTGCGGTCTCAATACATCTTTCCCGTGCTTACATCAGGTCTTCGACAGCAGGGCCGTATAGCCTCTCTTCTTGCAGGTAACACTTCTTAAAGTGTTTCTCAGCCATCTCTGATTCCTCACTTGTGAAGTCTCTGTTCAGCTCTTTGCTCCATCTATTGAGTGAGTCATTTGTTTTCTTTCTTCTTTGTGTTTTGAGTAGTTTATATATTCTGGAAATCAATGCTTTGTCAGATGTTTCTGCAGTGAAGGTTTCCTCCCACTCTGTGGGATTGCTCTTCACTTCCTTGATTGTTTCTTTTGATGTACATAAGCGTGTGAGTTTAATTTTGTCAATTGTCAACCATAATTCTTGCGCAGCTGCTGTCTGATTTAGGAAGACTTTTCCTAAGCCTATGCCTTGTAGTCTGCTGCCAACTTTTTCTTCTATTGCCTTCAGAGTTTGGGGTTTCATGTTGAGGTCTTTAATACATCTGGAGTTGACTTTTGTACAGGGCAAGAGGTAGGGGTTTAATTTCATTCTTCTACAAGTGGTGATCCAGTTTTGCCAACACCACTTGCTGAAGATGCTGTCTTTGCTCCATTGTGTCTTCTTGGTCCCCTTGTCAAAGACTAGATGGATGAAATTATATGTGTTCAAGTTTAGAACCTTGGTTTTGTTCCATTGGTCAACAGGTCCGTTTTTGTGCCAGTACCAGGCTGTTTTTATGACTATAGCCCTGTAGTATAGTTTGAGGTCTGGTATAGAGATCCCCCCTGTGTTGCTCTTTTCACTCAGGGTTGTTTTGTCTATTCGGGGTCTTTTGTTTTTCCAAGTGAATTTAAGTACTTTTTTCCAAGCCTGTGAAGAAACTCTTGGGGATTTTAATTGGGATTGCATTAAATCTATATAAGAATTTGGGTAGAATGGACATTTTTACAATGTTAATTTTCCCAATCCATGAGCATGGGAGGTTTTTCCATCTTCTGATGTCTTCTTCAATTTCTTTCTTTAACGGTTTAAAATTTTTGTTGTAGAGATCTTTGGTGTCTTTGGTTAGGTTTGTTCCTAGGTATTTTATTAGGGGGATTTCTCCCAAATTCCTTCTGTAAAACCAGCATTACTCTAGTACCAAAACCACAGTACAAGAGGAATACAACCTAAAAAAAGGAAGAACTATAGGACCCATCTGTCGCTCAATGAAAGCAAGGATGAACCAAACTTCTAGATCGGTTATATTGGGCAAATCACCATGCAGACTCACAGGAGACATCAATGGGAAGATCATGACGAGTCAGTATGAGCGAGGTTGGGATCATACCAGGAGCGATGCAGGGTGGATTGTCAAATATGAAAATCATAAGCATCATCCAAGGCACATTAAATGGAATGAAAGAACAAAACACACACCATTCAATCTGAAATTGAATTGCTGAAAAAGGTCTTTGACAAATCCACCATCCCTTCAGTGCTTAAAGTCCTAGAGGAGATTGGTGGATTGAGGATCATTCCTCAACTTAATCACAGGAGCCAACATATCAGGGAAACCGCATACCAATATCATCTGAATTGGGGGAAATGACAGAACATTTCCCTTTAAAAGTAGGGAACTTGCAGCAAGGCTGCCCTCTGTCACACCCTCTTCAATATAAGTGCTTAAAACACTTGGCTAGATGCAAATAACGGCAAGAAAAGTAAAATTAAAGGTTACTTCTAAGTTTGGAAAAGAGGAAGTCAATACCCTATCTTGCTGATGATATGATTGTTACTTAGAGGGAAGCTAAAAACTCCACCAGAAACTCCTAGAAATGAGTAACAACTTCAGAAAAGTGGCTGGATACAAAATAACGTTAATCAGTGGCTTTGCTTTAACAACCAACACAAAGCAACTGAGAAGCGAATTCAAGAAGACTTTAAAGCCAACTCACAATAGCTCAAAAAACNGGATTGAAGAAGCTCCAAAAGAATGGAAATACTAAAGAAATCAGAAGAGGAAATGAAAAAAGGAAAGCAATAACACCACTCAATTAAGAGGAAAGAATGGAAAAAACCTCAGAGGCAGACTGGAGGGAGCAGAACAAAGGATATCAGACCTGGGAAAATAACACAAGAAACAACTAAAAGCCTCAAGTGGTACAAGGATTTGAAAAAATTTTAAAAATACACAAAAGTGGAACACCAGGAACTGTGGGATCACTATGATAAGATCAAACCTCCACATCATATGGATAAAGGAAGAAGAAGTAACCGTATAGGAGAATGCTAATGATCAGATTTTCAACAGAATAGCATAGTGGATGAAAATTTCCCCCAAACTAAAAAAAAAAAGACAAACCAATACAAAATACAAGAAGCACACAGAAATCCAAACAGACAAGAATCAAGAAAAGAAAAACTGCTCCACACCCATCATAGCTTGAAATGCTAGTCACCAAAAAAGACAAAAATCCTTTTAAAAGCCACAAGCGAGGAAAACAACAAGTGGACGTATAAGGGAAACCTATTAGAATTATATCTGACTTCTCAGGGCAAACTCTGAAAGCAAAAAGAAGAAGCTTGGAGCAAAGCAGTCCCAGGGTTAAAGGACAATAAATGCAAACCCAGGTTAAAATACCCAGCAAAAATGTCAATATAGTTGAAGGAGAGAGGGAAAAACCTCCATGACATAAACAAGATGAAAGGAATACTTGTCCAGAAAACCAAACCCTCAGAGAATACTTGAGCAATCAAGAAGGACAGAAGAAAGGAGCAAAACCATCCCCAGGCAACTAAAAGAAGAAATCAATAAAAGCATAACTGCAAAAGTAGAAACCTACACCAAAAAAACACAAGCTGATGGATAACTTATAAGGCAAGGATGCGAGGCAACACAATATATTACCTCTCAGTCATAACCTTAAATATTAATGACTGAAATTCAGACCCTCCCAATCAAAAGAGCTCATAGACTCTGGAGTATTGGGATATCGAGAAACAGAACCCATGAATACTGCTGTCTAACAAAAAAAGGCACATCTTACCTTCCCGCGAAGGACAGGCACCAACTCTTTAAACCTGAAAAGGATGGAAAAAAATAATCCAAGCAAACAGTACCAAAAATAGCAACCAGGGGTGTTGCATTTATAATAAACAATCAATATAAGCATATTCGATTATATTGTTAATGAAGAAATCCAGAAGAGACCAAATAGGAATTCTCCTATATCTTATTTTTAATGCAAAGGAAAAATCACCAAGAAGATTTCACAATTATGCACATATATATGCAACCAAACTCTGGATGCACCAAACTTTATAAGACAATTCTCCAGGACCACAAGTCACACACTAACCCCAGTACACTCAATAGTAGGGAGGTTCAAGTACCCCACTGAGTCTCTCTGAACAGGCAACAAGACGAAAGAAAAGCCAGAGAGACATCTTACCTGAATGATATGATACACCCAAATGGACCTCATAGAACCACGTATGGATATTCCACCCTAAACCAGAGAATACACTTTTTTATTCTCAGCACCCTTACTTGGAAGATTCTCCAAAATGTTACCACCAATTGGGAACATCAAAACGAAACCTCCACAAATACAAAAGATTAAAATAATTCATGAATCTATCAGACCACAGGCCAATTAAAGTGCAACATCAACACCAGCATAAGCCCCTACTGCCTACAAGAAACACATGCAGAAGAGTAAACAACACACTCTTGAATAATGAATGGTCAAAGAAGAATAAAGAAACAAATAAAACATTACTGGTAACTGTCTAATGGACAATGACAATTACATGACACAACAATACCCTATGGAACCTTAAAAAGCAGCCCTAAGGAGGAAGATTATACCCTTGGGTGCCTACATTTAGAAAAACAGAAAGAGCAAAGGTGAATGACCTAACACTTCAGCTAAAAGCTCTTGAGATGGCAAAACAAGAGAAGATAGCCTAAAAATGCACAGACAAGGAAGAAAAATAACAAAAATCAGAGCAGAAATTGCAATGCAAATAGAAACAAAGTAAAACTACAAAAAAATATATATATCATATGAACTCCAAAAGCTTGTCTTGCTTCGAAAGCTCATCATAAAAAAGACTTAGACAAACCTCAGCCCCCAGTAACCAAAAGAAAAGAAGAGAGGAAACAACTCCAAATTCCAATATTATATCCGTTGATGAAAAGGGAAAAATTCACAACAGGACAAGAGAGAAAGAGTCCAAGAACAGTGCATATGGTGAATAACTTCAAAAAACACTTATGCTATACTCTTACAAGTTAAAAACTTTAAGACAGAATAATGATCAACTAAAACCCTATGGAATGACGTCCCCTGGTGAATATCTCACTTTCGACCAAAAGCTCATATCCCAAGATGTTGAGAATCGGACAGCCCTTAAAACAGACCCATAATTTATGAAGTTATTGAAGATGTTATAAGAACCTACCCTAACAAATAGAAAGCTCTAAGCCCATCGACCTGTGTTTTCACAGATCAGAATCCCTATAAAACATTTCAGAAAAGACCTACAAACATTACTACTGAAATTGTTTAGAAGGATACAGAGGATTCTTCCCCAAATTCCTTCTGTAATAACAGCATGCTCTCCTTACCAAAACCCAGTACAAGAGATACAACCTAAAAAAAGGAGAAAACTATAACCATCTGTCGCTGCAATGACACAGGATGACCAAAACTTCAATCGGTATATATTGGTGCAAATCACATGCAGACTCACAGGACATCAATGAAGATCATCGACGAGTCTGTATGACCCAATGGATCATACCAGGAGCATGCAGGGTGGATTGTCAAATATGAAAATCATAAGCCATCACTCCAAGCAATAAATGGAATGAAAGACAAAACACGACACCACGTCAATCTCGAAATGAATGCCTGGAAAAAAGTCTTTGACCAAATATCCACCATCGCCTTCATGGCTTAAAAGCCTAGAGGAATTGGAGGATTGGGATCATTCCTCAAATGTAATCACAGGCCCAAATATCAGGAAACCGATACCAATATCATCCTTAATGGGGGAATGACAGAAACATATTCCCTTTAAAATAGGGAACTGGCAAGGCTTGCCCTGTCACTACCATTCTTTCAATATAATGCTGAAAACACTCTTGTATGAGCAATAAAACGGTCAAGAAAAGTAAAATTAAAGGCTATTCTAAGCTTGAGAAAAGAAAGTCAATATCCCTATCTCCTATTGCTTCGAATGATCTTATGGCAGTTTACTTGGTTTACTTAATCGGTCGATGCTAAAACCCACCTAGAAAACATTCCTCGAAAATGTTGATGTTGTTTGTTAGTGAATCATGCCCTTGTCACGTGCATATAACGTGGTCACGTCAGCGTCTGGTAATAAAAGTTAACTTTAAAAAAAAATCATGGGCCTTTGCTTGGGATTACACCAGACAAACAAGCAACTAAGAGAAGGAAGTCAAAGGAGACCTCCCATCTCACCCCAATAGGCCTCACAAAAAAACCAAAATATCGATATCTAGGAACAGACTTAACCAAAAACACCAAATATCTCTACAAAAAAATTTTTTTTTTAATAAATAATTTTTTTAAACCCTGATGAAGGAAATTTGAAGAAGACATCAGAAAAAATGGAAAAACCTCCCATACCTCATGGATTGGAAAATTAATATAGTCAAACTGTCCATTCTACCCAACAACATTTCTTATATAGATTAATGCAATCCCAATTAAAGAATCCCCAAGAGTTTCTTCACAGGCTTGGGCAAAAAAAAGTCCTTAAATTCACTTGTGAAAACAAAAAAGACCGCCGAGATAGATCTATAAAAAACAACCTCTCTGAGGTGAATAAAGCTTTTTTAAAGCAACACAAGAGCCGGGACGTCTATACCAGACCTCAAACTACATTACAGGCTGTTATCAGTCTATAACAAATACATGTCTCGTTGTTAGATTGTCTTTATTCAGCGGTGGGGTCGGGGTTGGTACTGGCCACAAATAAACGGACCTGTGAGCCATTATGATGGGAACAGAAACCCAAAGGTTACTGAAACTTGAAACATTCATATGAATTTTCATCCATCTAGTCTTTTGACAATGTTGGGGGACCGGAAGCAGAACACTTGTAAGTGGTAGTGTGCAAAGACAGCATCGTTCAGCATAGAGTTGGTTGGTTTGGCAAAAACCCCTGGTGGATTCATCCCAGCTTGTAAAGGCAATTGAAAAAAATTAAAACCCCACCCTACCTCTTGACCCGTACAAAAGTCTAACTCTCACGAGTGTATTAAAGACCTCAACATGAACCCCAAAACTCTGAAAGGCCAATAGGAAAAAAAGTGGGCAGCCAGGACGACAAGCATAGGGGCCTTAGGAAAAGTCTTCCTAAATCAAACAGCAGTCCAATCTGCGCAAGAATTATGGTTGACAAATTTTTGATCAAAATTAAACTCCACACGCCTTATGTAACCATCAAAAGAAACTGAATCAAGGGAAGTGAAAGTAGCTAAAATCCATCAGTTGAGTGGGAGGCAAATAGCTACCTTCACTGCAGAAACATTTAACAAAGCATTGATTTCCACAGAATTATATGTAAACTACCCAAAACACAAAGAGATTAAGCTGATAAAACAAATGACCGTAACTTCTATGGACTTAGATGTTGTGTGACAACAGTTGAGGTGGTTTCATGAGTAGCAGAGGGATCTTTCACAAGTGAGTAGTTAGAGATGGCTGAGAAAACACTTTAAGAAGTGTTAATCCTGTAGCTCTTTGCTTCGCTGGTTTGTTTCCTTATCTTTTTCAACATGGGATCTTTTCAGTGTTTCCACTTCCTTCTTGAGTTCTTTGTTCTCTTTTCTTAATTCTTTGATTTGCTCTTTATAATCTTGCATTTCTTTAAGTATGTTCATGATTGTGTTTCTGATATCTGTGTCCTGGGCCATCCCCAGGGGGATCCCACTGTAGGAATCTTCCACAGGGTTGATAGAGCTTGGTGTGGGATTATCCAGCACCTTTCTGATATTGTCTCTTCTTCGTGTTACTGACGTATGGGCTTCTCCTTGCCTGTATTCCAATGTGAGTCCCAAATGCCTCTTTACTGTGTTGAAGGCTTGCTTTTTTGTCTCCTTCAGATGCCTTCATAATCCCAGTTGGTGGCAGGGGGTGGGGGAGGGGTCTCTTACCTGTGCTTCAGGTGGTTTTTGGATATCTCTGATCTCAAGACTCACACAACCTCACCTTTTATACCAGCTGGGAGGACAACTCTGCCCCCACAGCCACAAAAGACAATTAAGCCAAAGACAACTAGATTAACTAGATTAAGTCAAACAACAATCTGCCTTGCTGAAGTGCCCAGCTCCTACCTACCTACCTGAGTTTCAGGAGGTCTTGGGAGATCTCCAATCTCAAGACTCACACATTATACCAGCTGGGATGATAACTCTGCCCCCACAGCCACAAAAGCCAATTAAGCCAAAGATAACTAGATTAAATAGATCAAGTCAAACAACAATCCACCTTGCTGAAGCACCCAGCTCCTACCTACCTACTTGTGCTTCAGGAGGTTTTGGGAGATCTCTGATCGACTTCAAGCATTCTTAGCATGCATGACAATTTCAGGATTCTTGTAGAAATTCAAGGAACTACTCCTTGATCAATCTGAAATAATATATACAAGTGACTCTCATTTTTCCCTTTATTCCATCTCTGTGAGTTTAACTAATACTAAGATTTGTAATTTCAAAATCAATTTTCATTGTATAAGTCACCATGGATATGTACAGAATGGTGGTGGGCTTGCCTGACAGACTTTCCCTATAGCCCGATGGGAAGTAGACACACATTCTGCCTTTTAGTCTTGGCTATGACATTGTGAACCTGAGCCTTTCTGTGGTCTACTTAGGGCCACTTCTCAATATATTTCTGAAATCTACAGAGGGGATGATTTAGTAATGTAAACTCCCCACCCTACTAAGACCTGAGGTTCCTAGGGACAAGAGTACCAAGCAAGGGGGTGCACTTGGACCTGTCTTTTGGCAAAACCTGCTTCAAGCACGAGTCATAGTGCTGGTACACATGAGCTCAGTGCTAATCAGTTGATATAACATATTAAAGTCCTTTTAAACAGACAGCACATAAATAGGCATTGAACATTGATCATCTGATGAAAATGTGAACCAGGGACCCTCAGGAACTAAACTGTATTTCTTCTAGGATCGCTGGTTCAATACACACTAATTCAGTTCTTGAGAACTGACTGTCATTTGTTTTTATTATTTGACTAAGCTGCCCAGACACAGTAAATATCTACAGATCTTAGCACTTCCATTCTAAGCTTCAATTCTTCTTTTTATTTTTTTTTATTTTTTTTTTTATTTCTGTATGTGTATGAATGTACTGTCTGCATGCAAGTCTGTGCACCCATGTCGTGCAATGCCGCAGAGGTCAGAAGAGGGTCTCGGATTCCCCTGGAACTGGAGTTCTCCTGGAATTGGAGTTTCAGACGGTTCTCGGCCACCATGTGGGTGCTGGGGATCGAACCCGGGTCCTCTGTAAGAGCGGTCGGCGCTCTTAACCGCTAGGCCATCCCTCCAGCCCGCTTCAATTATTCTTTAATTATGAAAGCTTCATTTTCATTATGATCAGCATTGGATGAAAGGAATTATTTTTGTGTTAGCTCCACAATCTCCCAGTTGCTTCTAGATATTTCTTTACAAAGTAGTGGTACAGTAGCACCATATATTTATTTAACATATATTTATTCAACATGGTAAAACACACACTGAATGTTTTTTCCAGAGCCAAGAAGTGCCAAGTACTTTACAATAAGCAATAAATTTAAGCCAAAAAAGCAAGGGATGACAGCCTCAGAAAGCTTAGGTAAATAAGTGAATCCTGAATACATAATATACTTTAATCATATAATCACAAGAACTACAAGATGTCTTCATTCCATGTTGAAGTGTGGTTGTGTGTTACTTACAAGAGTTTGCACTGTGAATGATAGAGAAACGTGGGCCTCTCCTAAGGCAGGGATCTGAGCCGAGATGGTGAGAAGGGAATGAGAATCAGAGTGAAGTAGAAGACTTGTGAACTTTCGATAAGCAGGGACAGCAGTGTCTGTAGACAAAATCCAGAAAGAAAGTAATCTGAACCAAATATTTTCATTTTGTGACTGATAAAATCTGAATATTATTAAGCAGTTCATATAGGTATAAACATATTCTTTGAATACTATATATGCTCAAAGGTGATGAAATATTTGCCACAACAAATTTTCCATCTATAAATTAAGAAAACAAATCATAATCCTTCTGACCATGACTTCACACATATTTGATGTTATAAAGAAACTAAACAGTTATGACCCTATTAGCTATGATCCATTGCTCAAGTGACAGCCAACATTATCAAAAATTCATAGACTCAGAGTCTCAAGAGAGCCAAAGAGTAATCAAGAGAGCATCAGAGGAGTGAGGGTCCCAAACTTTCTGTGTCTGTTCACATGCTAATTATTCACCCCACCACAAAGCTTAGTAGAAAAAAACAAGTTAAGTTTCTGCATGATGATAATTTTTCTTATCTCTCAAATGCATCCCTCACTTCTTTCACCTGCACTGCTCTATTACACTTAGCTCAATTTCTCTGTAGAATGTTTGCAAACACCTCAGAATGGTTGTTTTTGTTTCTTACCGCCCCCCCCAAAAAATTATTTTCTACACTGACAGCAGAGTAAATTTTTAAATGCACTTTGGATTCTGTAATTTTCCTGCTTCAAACCTTCGAGAACTTTTTACTGTCTCTAGGATGGAGTACATTGTTTTTAAGAAAGTGGGAGTCACAGATAATGTACTTCTGACAGCTCAGTTGCTTCATCTCTCACCACTGTCCCATTGCACAGATGCACCAGTCTTTCCCAACCCTTGGTGTGGTTCCAAACTCCCTTTGACAACTCAGGTCCTATTCTGTTCCCTTGCTCTATATTGAGTTCCAAGCTTTAGAGTTTTGCAGTCATTTGTTTATCTGATGCCAGTTACAGTGAGAGAAACTGTATGTCTCTGGAGACTAAAACAAAAATAACTTTAAATGTGTTTATGAATTCGTATAATTGAACTATTTTTATTGTGCTTGTGTGTGTGTGTGTGCGTTCATTTGTGTCTGTGTATCTGTGTCTGAGCCTGTGTCTGTGTGTCTGTGTGTTAAAGACACAAACAGTTAAATAGGATTACATTCAAGTATGCCCATCAATCTTGTAATCCATCTCCTCATCATTAAATTTGATTTACCTGTATAAGTCAGGCATGGTAAAGGCTACACTGAGCTATGCAGACTCAGGCTAGTCCTTGGAACATAGTAGCAGCTCAGAAAATAGCAGCTTTCTCCTTACTCAGTCCCTTCACCCAAAAGGTAAGATTTCTTGACTTATTTTAATTCAAAAATTAAAAACAATGCCAAACATATCTAGTACTATAAATCTTATTGGAAGTATTTGATGGGAGAGATCACCGGTTCTAGTGGAGAAGACGTGATTAATGTTTTACTAACGTGTACATGTAGTCAGTCACACTGTCCACTGTTCCTGACTCACAGCCAGGTTGTTTTTTATTGATAAATGTGTTACTCCCATAATACAGTTGCTTAAAAAATTTTCTGAAGGGCAAGGTTAGAATTGTTCTTCTTCTTTCATTAATGGATCAAGCATTAAAACACTTTATAATATAGTTTAATATGACCTACCACAAAACTCAGTTTCCATAAGACCCCAGTAGCAATATCTTACAGAACTCCTTTGTTATCTCATTTAAATATAATTATAGTATACAAAATAATAATTACACTGTTCTATTATGATTATTAATCATAATATTATTATTTTCATATGTTTGCATTGTTAAAATGAAATTTCCATAATTTTATCTTCTATAACTTAATGACCTTAACATATTATTTTCCATCAATTTATAGGAAGATAGTAGGACTTTCTTCAAATTTAAGCAAAAATATGGAAAAGTCCATTTAACAATAGTAGTAAATATTATTAATATTATTAATATTATTAGATATATATATATGTGTGTGTGTGTGTGTGTGTGTGTGTGTGAGTGTGTGTGTGTGTAAAATGTTTTGTTTTGGAGTAAAACATCATTATTTATGTACATTTGTAGGGGCTGAATGTTGGTGTTAGAAGGTAAAAATCCACATTCATGTCATCATGTCCATTTTCTTATGTATAAGAAAGAAGAAAAATGAGAAGTAAAAGAATAACTGTCTAATGTTGTCGAATTAAATTAGAATATAATTATTGTCCCATGTCTTCACAAAAGACATTTTGTAACATTTAAGATTTCTGCTAATTGCACAAGGTACATTATCATGCAAAAGAATGTTAGTGAAGGTTGAAAAGGACAAACCAACTATTCTCGTACATCACCATAATTATGCAGCCCCATGTTCGAACAATTACATTTATGTAGACCCACTGTTAAAATCAATGTTACTTGTACGGCTAGTCCTTAATCAATGAAATCAGTCAATTTCCCATGGTCACATCCTTCTTCTTAATTAAGACAGTGATATCTCTGGAGCACAGGGTCTCAAAGAGATAAATAAGTACAGAGGTTGGGAAATGTCAAAGAGGTGACTCCTGATTTTACTCCTGACGAACCAGGGAGGAAACAAGACAGTCCCTTCAGTTCAGGGAAGCAGAGGAAGCTTCTAAAGCGATGGCTTAGCATTCATTAGGAAAAGAGCAGGGAGTGGAGTGTCTGACAGAAACAGTACTAATGAGCAGAGAAGGTTTTCAATGTGCATATCCTTCATAGTCAACTTCTGAATTATGAAGGTTGTGCCATCTAAGCCAATTTTAATTAGAGGAAGCATGGACCTCTTTGGACAGTTAGCCTTTCTTTCCAAAATCCATTTCAATATGGTGTCATTTTGTTGTCATAATCAAAATGGCAAAGTGATGGAATAACCTACTTAAAATGTCTGTGGTGTTAAAGCAGATACAGCAAACATCCTCTAACGACACATATAATAAGGGTTTACCTGGGGGACTTTGACAGCATGCTCTGTGTTGTCGGCAGAGCAGGAATAATGATGGAGGTGATGGTGGAGGTCCTTCAAGATGCCTTTTCACCTCTCTGTCCCACCAATGGGCTGTAAAAATTTCACTTATTGGGAAAGAAAGAAGCAATAGCAAGAAAAAACCAACTCTATTAAAGTTAGAAGATATAGACATATTATACTGCCTTTGTCAAAATTTCACAGTGCATACTAGCTATGTACTTACAAGCTGATATTATTCATCTCTGGATCATAAGAAAAATCCTTATTACATCACATAAATATTAAAAGCAATGAGCACCAAACATTGATATGTTTCCTTAAAAATAGTTTTAGCTCTATAAATGATATGGTTATTATGATCAATATGTAGAGAGTGTAAAATAATAACTTAATTTTTTTAATGCAAGTTTAATATTATATATATGCATACCAAAGAGATAGCCTATCTGTCTTATTGTATCTTTGTTATCAAACATCTTTTTGTACTTAGATCATTCTCAAGATGAGATATTATGTATCTGAAATAAACCTTCACGACTACATATGCTGAAAAATATTGTGCATAACCTATCAATAAATATTATCATAAGTATTTTATTTTTCTCTGTTGCTTACATTTCATTCCTGAATAAACATGTACATATTTAAATACATGAAATTGGTTGCTCTTAAAAGCACAAAATGTGCTATCTGTCATTCTTCCTATAAAGGCTTTTTAAATTTAATTCGTAACAAAAATAAAATGCCTGTAAAAATGAGAAAACATAACAGATTTTGTACACATATGCCTGGTTTTAAACCAAACCAACTATCAAAAGCTATTTCTTAGATCATCCAAATTTTAATTACTATGTAATTGTGCAGCATTAAATATCTGAGAATTTATTTAATTGGGGTATAATTCCCAATGCTAGCTTTAAAAACCCTTAAAAATGAATAAACCCAATTAATTAGAAGGCTTATTATTCTTCATACGTTTATCAATATGCAGACAAAATATAGAGGTCTTAGACTTTATACCTAAATTATGAAAGTGTTGCCAGAGTTAACATTCTGACTGAGCAACAGACTCAGATCCTATGAGGACTCAAAGGAAGGTTCCAAGTATCAAGGAAGGAGAGAAGCCATTGAGAACACCTAACATAACTATAAAGAAGTAGATCTTGTGAAGTCTAAGATTCGGTGACTGAATAACCACTTGTCAACGGAGATAAAAGGAATGGTTTATAGTTTTCTAGTCCATTCATACTGTTTTTCATGCTTGATCTTTACTATAAGGGATCATTAATGAAGTAAGTTAGCTTAAGTTTCAATGCTATAAACAGTTTCAGGCTGAGTCAAAAACCTCTGCCGGTCATTGTAGAGAACACTCATCAACCTGGAACTTGCTCTTTGGTTAGAGTGGATTCCAAGGAACTTCTGCATCCACTGCATCCCTTCAGAGGGAAAAGGAAAAGACTCTAATTTTAGAATACAATAAGAGTTAAAAACTGAATTCTGAAAGGGAGACAAGACAAGCAAAACTTTAGTGTTTGTGCTTACCAGAGCTTTAAAGACCCTACTCTACCACCTGAAACAGAAGGAAACTCATGTTATTTTTATATTTGAAGATGATCCCCAGTGTTGGGGAAGGGTAGTGTGAGAGGCTAGGGGGATGGCTGAATGGATGAAACACTTGCCATAAAAGCATGAGAAATGGAGCTCAGATCTCCTGAACCCAGCAAAAAGCTTAACAGTCATGACTTCCCTGCACTCCCAGCACTAAAGTGGAGAATTTGAAGACCCCTGGGCAAACAGGTTAGCTAGACCAGTCAAACCAGCAAGTGATGGCTTCAGCTGGAAAAGTGGCCTCACTGAATAAGTGTTGACTGAAGGAGACAACAACATCAATTTCTCGCCACCACTGATGTGCACACACATTTGCAATGCCTAAATCGATGTATATAATCCCCAAATATTCCCACACACAGGCAAACATGCGGACATGTATGCATTCACTAACACACACACACACACACACACAAGTGGAAAGGTAACATGAGACTACATTACTACACTAAAAATTGCCATTTACTTGTCAACCAAGTATATTTATGTAAGTAATAAATTCATATTTAAATAATTAGGAAAAAGTCACGGTCAAGTAAAATCAAATTATAAGCCTTAACAAGACTTGCAGACAGAGTTGCATGTCCAAGAGAGAGATTGATCACCTCAGAAGAGGTCGGATGAACCAGCTTGCACAATTCAGGTCCTACTGTGCTTGAATAATGTAATTTCTTCACTCAATTACAAGTACACATTATGATAATTCTTACATGGAAAAGCACATCACCCTCTATACCGCACTCCATTTCTGCTTCAAATGGGCATATACATATATACATATACATACACATATGCATACTGATGTGTGCCTATATATAAGTATGCATGCATTCATATATAGTGAATATGCATACATGTACATTGTCGTACAGTTGAATAATAGTTGAGTCCATGGTGTAGCAAGAGGTTCTATTACATTATGGAGGGAACTGCTTCCTTTCACAACATACAGAAAGTTACTCTTGTCAGAGTAATTATTTTAGGGAGAAGAGAGACGGAACCCCTGTTCTGTGAGATCACGTTGAGCAAAATGGTATAGCAATCCTGTATAAAGCTTGTGGTCCGGTACATAGATAACACTTTGGAGCCAGTGCTGTATAAAACGTTATAGCAATCCTGGTTAAAGCTTGTGCATGGGCACATAGAGAGCCCTATGGGGCCAGTGCTGTATAAAATGGTATAACAATCCTGGGTAAAGCTTCTGGACCTGTATATAAGAGAACCCTATGGAGCCAGTGCTGGATAAAATGGTATAGCAATCCTGGTTAAAGCTTGTGGAGGGGCCCATAGAGAACGCTATGGAGCCAGTGCTGTATAAAATGGTATAGCAATCCTGGGTAAAGCTTGTGGACAGGTACATAGAGAACCCTATGGGGCCAGTGCTGTATAAAATGGAATAGCAATCCTGGGTAAAGCTTGTGGACGGGTACATAGAGAACCCTATGGAGCCAGTGCTGTATAAAATGGTATAGTAATCCTGGGTAAAGCTTGTGGAGGGGCACATAGAGAACCCTATGGAGCCAGTACTGTATAAAATGGTATAGCAATCCTGGGTAAAGCTTGTAGAGGGGCGCATAGAGAACCCTATGGAGCCAGTGCTGTATAAAATGGTATAGTAGTCCTGGGTAAAGCTGTGGAGGGACCCATAGAGAACCCTATGGAGCCAGTGCTGTATAAAATGGTATAGCAATCCTGGGTAAAGCTTGTGGAGGGGCCCATATAGAACCCTATGGAGCCAGTGCTGTATAAAATGGTATAGCAATCCTGGGTAAAGCTTGTGGAGGGGCCCATATAGAACCCTATGGAGCCAGTGCTGTATAAAATGGTATAGCAATCCTGGGTAAAGCTTGTGGAGGGGCCCATATAGAACCCTATGGGGCCAGTGCTGTATAAAATGGTATAGCAATCCTGGGTAAAGCTTGTGGAGGGGTACATAGAGAACCCTATGGAGCCAGTGCTGTATAAAATGGTATAGCAATCCTGGGTAAAGCTTGTGGAGGGGCCCATAGAGAACCCTATGGGGCCAGTGCTGTATAAAAATGGCACTCATGTCAGACAGAGTTCCTGTCTGTTGGATAAGTTGCTTGTGTTCTTTCCTCTAACAAATACACAGTTCATCAGAAAGCTACAGAAGTCTTGTCTGCAGCATCTTCTCTCTTGGTCTTGCAGGAAAGTGGTACCTCTTCTTTCCCTCTGAAATCAGCCTTAGTAGGGATCCTGCCTGCCAGGAGAATAGAACTGATTATTGCTACCATTCCCTTTTGGCCTTTCGTCCTGTTTTCTTTCTAATAAATGCACTTGAAGAGTCATTGATTTTTCTGTGGGTAGGGAATACAGCACAATAGCTTTATATCATCTGCTACTATAATACCAAATTCTCTCACATTGTATTTCTCTCTGAATAGACTTTTCCATCCTTCCTTATTCTAATGACAGATACCTATACTTTTATTGAAGATCTGTGTCTAAAGACAATAGGTCAGATCAGAATTATCCTAGGATGACACAGAAGCAGAGATTGACAATGCACAGTAGATTCTAACAAGAACATGAATACCTGTTCAGTAATTCTAAGGCCACTTGTTGAGTTAAGACTCATAGTCACAATAAATGTGTTAGATGTACATTAGAAGGGGCCAGTAGTTATACCCTTAGACTATAACACTTATTATGCAGCAAGAAATGACTGATTATCACTAGAAAAGAAATAAAATACTTATTCAGAATTTTAAAAGCTAACTCAACATAAAACTCCTAACAATGTACTTTTATGAACTTATTATCTGTACCATGAGACTGTAAAACAAAAGGAAGTTATAGAAATATTCATAACCACATTGAAGTGTACAAAAATACAGTATTTGTTCTTTTTAGAGAGAAAAGAAAGGTAAATGACTTCCGTGCAAACATTATCAGCATTTAGAACACTGAAAGGATGGACTCCTTTTTAAATGATAAAACTGAGGATTTAATAGAATTAGTACAGATTCCAAATGCAAGTTAATCAGTTGAATTCAGGGAGATCTACATATTTTAAATCTTTCCCCCAATAATTCCATGACTATTACATTTGTGTTTGCTTTTTTTGTTACTGTTTTGAAATGCTGTCTAAAACCAACTTTGTAAAAAAAAAGTAACTTATATAGGTTAGAATACTTTATAAAGAAAAAACAGGGAGAAAAATCAAGGCAGAAACCTGGAGTCAAGAGATAAACCAGGAGCTGTGCTTACTGGCTCATTCTGTCCAGCTCGCTCGTTTTTGTACAGCCTAAGTCCACCTGCCTAAGAATGGCACCAGACAGAGTTGGGCTGGGCCCTGTGACATCAATCAGCAGCTAAGACATGCCAGACATGTTCTTAGCCGCCCCCCCTCTATTCCCAGGTGACCCCAGTTTTTGTCAATAGAAACTAACCAGCATACCACAGGAGCCAGGAAAATGGAAAGGAACCGTGGGGGTAAAGGGAACTAAGGAGTTCCAGAGAAGAGTGATAGTAGGAAACAGGTGTTGTTAAGGGGAAAAATGAGAAAGTGGAGGTGCATTAACTGGGAGGGAGCAGGAAGAGTTCTACAAGGGTAGTGAAAAGAAAGATAAATAAGGTTTAAATGGTATGGAAAAGTAGAGGGAAATATCCTAGTTCAAAATTTCATGGCCGGTGTGGTGGCGCACGGCTTTAATCCTAGCACTTGGGAGGCAGAGGCAGGCAGATCTTTGTGAGTTCAAGGCCAGACTGGTGTAGAGAGTGAGTTCCAGGACAGCTGGGGCTACAGGGAGACCCTGTCTTGAAAAGACCAAAAATTTCACTGAAATGTACACATACAATAAACATATGAGCGTATGTGTATAGCTGAAAGCTATATAACTAAAATTAAAGAGCCAGGCAGGAGAAACCTCTCTTTTGAGTTGTTGGTCAGGGTAGTCCAACAGAAAAGGCGATTGCCACAGACAAATGTACTTTCACCCTCATCAAAGAAGCTTCTTGTGGCAATAGATGGGGATTATTATAATTACACAACTGGTCACATACAGATAATAAGTGCCTGTGAGAACCTTAATCTTGAATGACATGTCTTCATGCAACTTTTACACATCTCTCATCTCTCACCAGAGAAGTTTCCTTATGCAACAAAAGGTGATTAACACAGAACCGCACATTTGGCCAGTGTGCAGAGAGCACAAGACTGCAGAGGCTTACCCTTGGACAGGACACCGGTTTCAAAACTCTTCCTCCCAAGGCTCAGGGATCCTTGGGGAAGAGGGGATGGAAAGCTGTAGAGCCAGACGGGGAAGATCATGAGGAAATGGTCTTCCTGATAGTAAGTTACATATGTGCACACAAAGCAATGGAGCATGCACAAGTCCTTCAAGCTCCAATCGCACAAAATCCCAGCATAATTACTGGGAAGTGGGAAAGAAATTCCAAATTAACTTAAGTAACTTTTGATAATTGGTGACTGCTTGGAGGGGAAAAGACTGTGTCACAGGGATGGCAATATTGATGGGCCTAATGGGGAGATAGGTAGATAGATAGGTGTTAGATAGATAGATGAATTTTTAAATGAATGAAAAAAAATCTAATATTTTTATTAGTTTTAAAATAGGAAATATTTGCTTTGTGATGTGACTGAGGATACAGTTGTTAATTTCATTCTTTTTTTCTTTTTGGTCTTTTCGAGACAGGGTCTCCCTGTAGCCCCAGTTGTCCTGGAACTCACTCTATAGACCAGGCTGGCCTTGAACTCACAAAGATCTGCCTGCCCCTGCCTCTCAAGTGCTAGGATTAAAGGCATGGGCCACCACACCTGGCTTGTTAATTTCATTCTAAAGATGAATGGAACATGTTTCACTCTATATGGAATTCAGAATTTTTATATTAACCTTTACTTTATTCACACAGAAGAAAAGAGAATAAGATTAATAAACATTGTGAAACAAGTATATTAAAATAGACTCTGGGCATATCTGGTTTCTCTGTAGATTGTAAAAAGAACCTGTGGTCTAGAGAGGTAATGGAAAGGAAAGATGCAGATTAGAACTATAGGCCAGTATGCACACTTGCCAGATCTTTAAGGACAATCTGTTTTATCAGTTACAAGACTTATGTTCTAGTCTGTGTATTGGGAATGCTAGTCTACAGGCCAGAAATGAAGATCACATTCTGCTTGGCATCAGGTGAGCAGTATAACAAAAGGAGTAGTTACACAGGAATTTCTTTAGATTGTAAAAGAGCCTATGTTAATTCTGATGTACCACACAAACTACTATCATTGTTAGATACATTTTAAATAAGAGGAAATTTATGCAGTTAAGTTTTTCTAAGTAGCATCTACTTTATTGCTTGAGCAACAAAAGCAATGCATTTTCTAGATCAACCTCAACTTTTGAGGTATCAATGGTTCTTAATTGTCAACAATCCAAAAACACAATATAAGGCTGGTAGATGGTGCACTGAACAATGTGCTTGGCAGACAAGTGTGAATGGATGAGTTTGCATCCCCAGAACCTGCATAAAAGCCAGATAGGTGAAAACGCCAAGTCTAATCTGAGTATTTGATTGGGAGTCCTGGGGACTCCAGAGAAAGCTGGGTATCTAAACTAGCTTATCAGAAAGTTCTGGGTTCAAATGAAAGAACCTGCCTCAATAAATAAAAAATGTGAAATTCAGGATATTGTACATCATACAAAGTCACATGTTTAGTCACACACACACACACACACACGCACACACACACACACACACACACACACACACGACACTCAAGCCTTTAAAAATGCAGTATTTATGTATTTGTTTTATTTGACCTTTTATAAGGGAAGCAAATTACTATCATTTTGAGAAGAGAGAAAAATGTGTTTACATAGAATCAGTGGATATTTCATAATGATGGGGGTCCCAGTTTTTACTGTGAAGAAGAGAAATAATACAGGTATGTATGTATTTATAATTTATTTAAGTAAATATCTTAATGTATATGTTTATAAAAATAAATCCACTTTTTACAAAATAAAAGATAAAAAACAAGCAGAATAAATTTACCTAAAGAAGAAAAATTATTCTCTCTGAGATTCGGATTCAGTATTCTGCTGAACTGTTCTCAATCTATTTGCTTCGGGTTTCAGAAGGTTTTGTGATAGGATCAGAAACTGTGGAATGGAAATTGTAGTGATTTAATATTTGGAAAATTATAATAAATGTACAAACGTTAGTCAGGATGTGTGTTCATAGTGCTTTCTGCAAAGAAAGGGAATTAGGAAGAAAAGCCAAGAAAGCTTCAGGGATTAAGGAAGACATTTTCGAGGTTTGGAAGCAGATGTTGCTCCATATGTAGAAACCTGCTCTCTTTTTATTCACTTTGGTTGGATCATTACCAGTTTGTCTTGTTTTTAATCCAGTAGAATCGCTCACGGAATAACCAATTTCATTTCTTTATAATTCAGCTAACTATGACACAACTCTCTTGGAATAGATTACAAACAAGAGATACAAAATAATGATTTGAAAATACTACAGATATAAAAATGGCCTCTGACTTCTTGAGACTGTAAAATGATTTTAGATTTAGAAAAAGTTACTCCTGTTTTAACCCTGTCATTGAATTTAACTTGCATGGAATAACAGAGAAATATTTATTTCATTTTTAATACACAGAAAGCTCATTTAAATTCAGCATTCTCATGTACATATTTTGATTTTAAGATTTTTATACATGAAATTTTAAATGCCCCATAAAGTGTTCATTTGAGAACTTAGGAAAACAATAGTCATTTTCACTTTAAAAATATTCACCTAAGAATAGTCTTAAGTAATGGGTATGTCATAGTATCTACTTGTAATTCCTTTTGTCATCACAGATATTTTAAGGAAACTTAGGAAGAATAAATTTCAAGCAAAAAGCTTATGATGACACATGTAAAGCAACTATTTAAACTGCTGTTTTTTATTACAAACATTATTTATGAGAATGTTGTGATCACAGATGTCCACCCAAGCTCGTTTCTTGTAAATTTTTTATTGAATTTTTGTACATTTCATACAAAGTGTCTTAGTCAGTCTTAATTATTTGTATACCCCCTTCGCTATTGGCAGACTTCCGTAGCCACCCCTGCTAGACTTCATCCATTCTGCCATTTGTGTTAAGGTCTATAGTGTCAAGTTACTGTCCCCTGACATTCCTCAGTGCAAGTTCTTCCACTGGGGTCTAGTCAACCTATCTATAATCCTTAACTTTAAGATGATCTGCTCTTCCTCATTCACCAGTAATCAGTTGCTAATAATTATTCGACTAAGATTGGGGCCTGATGCTAATTTTCACTGTTTTATGCTGGGGTTTTGTCTGAGTTTTCACTGCCTTTGTGCATGCAGACTGCATTGCAGTAGTTTCATATTTACCAGTTAATCCAAGCACTGTTAATGTTACATGCAGAAACAGATACAATTCAGAAGTTTTTTTTTAATTTTATTGTTATTAAACTTTTTCCATAAGTCATACATCATTTCTCAATCGACTCTAGAGTTGCTTCCCTTTCCACGCCCCCCACCCAGCCCAAGTCCCTGCACTCTGCCATATATGCCCTGCATCTTTTTCTGAGCCTAGAGTATTTTTTTTCAGTTCTTTTGTTGTTGTTCTCTCCAAGTTGTATCGCTGCAGTACATGTATATATATATANGGAGGTCTTGGAGAGCCACTAGGTGGGACTTCAGCAGTGTCCAGTCTATAAAGATGAAAGTCTCTCATGCTTCAAAAAGGAAGCCTGGTCTAGCAGAGACCTGATTTTGTCCTCGAGTGGATGGAACTGGTAAATGAAAAGCTGAAAGAGCAAGTGTTCCCACCCTCCCTCCCTAATAAAACCCCAAGAGACCCCTAAGGACAAGATCCTCAACTGACCTGAGAAAATAAAAACCTTGGTTAATCTGGATAACTTGTGGATTTAAGCATCCAAAAGGAAATTAAAACCAGAAATAAATAATCAGTAAGACCAGAGAAACTGTAACTGCAGACTAGAACTTGAGATCTTAGTAAAAAGACAAAAAGAGAAAAAAGAGAGTACTGTTGTTTGGCCTGCTTCAATTCTTACTGCAATGCATCTACCGTGGCTGCTACCCCTTGGCACTCCTCAGAGACATGAGATACAGCTTTTTAATCTTCCAATATGGACTGAAGACTCATGTCTCTCCAAGAATCTCCCCAAACCTTCAATGCAAGATGGGGACTACTGAGATATCCAGCTTGTGGACTAAAAAACTAAGGGATTCAGCCTTGTCAGAATAGAGACCCATTGTTGGACTACCTGGACTGTATCATGGAGGCCAGTCAGGGGGACAAGACAGGATGCATGCTTACTGGACTTCATTTGGGGGACCATGGGAAGGGAAAGACCCTAATGTGGAACAAAATTGCAGGATTGAAGGTTGTTTGGAATTGCCAAGGAGAAACGTGACACTTCCTTAAGAAAAACATGACATCTTTAGGAATAAAAAAAGTCCTCCAATTCAATTTATAATATATATGATATATATATTCTGTATATCTGTATAACACTATGTAATATATATATATATATTATGTAAAAATAGATATATGTAGGAGGTCTTGGAGAGCCACTGGTGGACTTCAGCAGTGTCCGTCTATAAAGATGAAAGTCTTCTCATGCTTCAAAAAGGAAGCCTGGTCTAGCAGAGCCTGATTTTGTCCTCGAGTGGATGGAACTGGTAAATGAAAAGCTGAAAGAGCAAGGATTCCCACCCTCCCTCCCTAATAAAACCCCAAGAGACCCCTTAAGGACAAGATCCTCAACTGACCTGAGAAAATAAAAACCTTGGTTAATCTTGGATAACTTGTGTGATTTAAGCATCCAAGGAAATGTAAAACAGAAATAAATAATCAGTAAGACCAGAGAAACTGTACTGCAGACTAGAACTTGAGATCTTAGTAAAAAGACAAAAAGAGAAAAAAGAGAGTGACTGTTGTTTGGCCTGTCTTCAATTCTTACTGGCAATGCATCTACTCGTGGCTGCTACCCCTTTGGCACTCTCAGAACATGAGATACACTTTTTAATCTTCCAATATGGACTGAAGACTCATGTCTCTCACAAGAATCCCCCAAACCTTCAATGCAAGATGGGGACTACTAGATATCCAGCTTGTGACTAAAAGAGCTAAGGGATGTCAGCCATTGTCACAGAATAGTAGACGGCCATTGTTGGACTACCGGACTGTATCATGGAGGCCAGTGCAGGGGGACAAGACAGGTGCATGCTTACTGGACTTCATTTGGGGGACCATGGGAAGGAAAGCCCAATGTGGCAACAAAATTGCAGGATTGAAGGTTGTTTGGAATTGCCAAGGAGAAACGTGACACTTCCTTAAGAAAAACATGACATCTTTTAGGAAATAAAAAAAGTCCTCCAATTCAATTATATATGATATATATGATATATAATTCCTGTAGATCTGTATAACACTATGTAATATAATAGGATAAATATTATGTAAAAATAGATATATGTAGTACTCTACTATAGTTTTCTTGCATCTTTTTCTGAGACTTTGCAGAATATTTTTCCAGTTCTTTTGTTTTTATTGTTCTCTTGTACTTGTCTTGCTTCAGTATATATTCATATACTGAATATATATGAATATATACATACATTCATACACATATAATTTGAATTGGAGGACTTTTTTTATTTCCTAAAAGATGTCATGTTTTCCTTAAGGAAGTGCTCGAAGTTTCTTCCTTGGCAATCCCAAACAACCATCAATCCTGCACTTTTGTTCCACATTAGGGTCTTTCTCTCCCATGGTCCCCCAAATGAAGTCCAGTAAGCATGCATCCTGTCTTGATCCCCCTGTACTGGCCTCCATGATACAGTCCAGGTAGTCCAACAATGGCAGTCTATATTCTGACAAGGCTGAAATCCCCTTAGCTCTTTAGATCACAAGCTGGATATCTCAGTAGTCCCCATCTTGCATTGAAGGTTTGGGGGATTCTTGGAGAGACATGAGTCTTCAGTCCATATTGGAAGATTAAAAAGCTGTATCTCATGTCTCTGAGGAGTGCCAAAAGGGGTAGCAGCCACAGAGTAGATGCACTTGCCAGTAAGAATTGAAGACAGGCCAAACAACAGTACTCTCTTTTTATTCTCTTTTTGTCTTTTTACTAAGATCTCAAGTTCTATGTCTGCAGTACAGTTTCTCTGGTCTTACTGATTATTTATTTCTGGTTTTACTTTCCTTTTGGATGCTTAAATCACACAGTTATCCCAGATTAACCAAGGTTTTTATTTTCTCAAGGTCAGTTGAGGATCTGGTCCTCAGGGGTCTCTTGGGGTTTTATTAGGGAGAGGAGAGTGGGAACACTTTGCTCCTTTCAGCTTTTCATTTACCAGTTCCATCCACTCGAGGACAAAATCAGGTCTTGCTAGACCAGGCTTCCTTTTCTGAAGCATGAGCAGACTTTCCTCTTTATAGACTGGACACTGGCTGAAGTACCATTAGTGGCTCTCCAAGACCTCCCTGAACAGGAAGACTGGTGACCCACATTTGCAGGACATTTCAAGAGATGCCTCTATGCATAGGCCCCTGAGACTTGGTTGACCTCTGAGGGCAAGGAACAAAGCTATCCCTTAGGTCCCTAGGCCAAATTGGTATGTATGGTAAGTATGGTCAGTACCCAGAAAGGATAAGTTGCACCAGCCTGTTACATTGCACCTATATTAAAATTGTATCCTTTGGAAACAAACAAGTATGTTATTTCCATATCATATTTCTTGATTCCCATGTTTCCATTTTAATCCCATATTACTAGAAAAGATACACACAAAAACCTCCATCATATACCAAAACCCCAAGGTCTGAAAATAAATGTTAAGTCAGCTCTAGAACCTGTTTAGGGATTCACAATGCAATAGCACAGTTGTCTTTGGATCATGAGTTTTTAACTTGAATAATTAATATACAAACCAACCAATCAATACAATTAGAATGCCACCATCACACACTCTCTTCCCCAACCCAGTGGGAAACCATTACCCTGATCTGAAACTACCAACAGTTAATTGCAATGTGCAGAGTGGTACATGTTGGCAATACCAACACTCAGTAAAAGTAGGCCATGGTGGTACATGCCTTTAACCCCAGCACTAGCAGAAGTAAGTGGGTCTCTGTGAGATCCCAGGCCAACTCAGGCTACAGGTAGACCCTATCTCAAAAAGACAAAACAAAACAAAACAAAACAACTCAGCAAATTGAAGCAAGAGGATTTTAAATGGGGACCATCCAGGATAAAAAGTGATAACTTGATCTCAAGACAAAAAGGAGTATAAAATAGATGGAAATGTATTATGTTTCTTGCCATATGAATTAGTCAGTGGTCTTTAAAGAGAATAAATGGAATGATTAATACATATATAGTAGATTTTTATATTGGCTTACAAAATGTGTTTCAGTTATTCTCAGACTGGAGACAGTAAGAAAACTGTAGGTTTTCAGTCCAAGAGGCTGGAAGTCTCACCAGTTCCAGTCTTGTGCTGAAGGTCTAGAATATTCCTGGAGAACTGCTTTTGTTTTTAGTCATCTTTGAAAGCAAGAACAAGTTGGAGAAACTTCTCAGAAAGAGTAGAGGCCTCGGGCAAAATGAGGTTTCCTTTTTCCATAGTCTTTCATCTGGGTTTTCATTATCAGAAGGTGCTACTAATATTTATAAAAGGTTTCTCTGCTTTCAGTAATCTGATCCAGAAATTCTCTCAATGGAGTGCCCAGTGACTTGTGTTTCACTTGATTCCAGATCCATTCAAGTTAACAGCCAAGATTTTGCTTCACACCACCCTTTATAAAGCAGGGCATAAATAATCTGTTGCCATAAGATCCTCAAAGAGACCATTTCATTTCCTTATGCCATGGGCTTGTCTTTGTTCATCTAATAATCATGTCTTGCTACTTGACAGTCACAGGACTTGTTTCATTTCCATGGCTCCTCCAGTAAATCATCACAGATTCTGTGTGTCATGTGTCTTAAAACAGCACAGTGCAAGCTTATTTTCTGACAGTTCTGGAATACACACATCTTAAATCCATCTCTGGGGTTCTCAGAAGAGACTTTTTTTTTTTTTTTGCCTTCTCTTGGCTTCAGGTGGAAATCTTCATAGCTGAGTTAATAAGTCCCATGAATGTGGTCAACTTGTTCTTTCTATCGTGACATCTACTACTGCTTTTCACCTGTTGACTCCTTTTCATCAACATCCATCATATAGCTCAACAGTCACAGGACTTGCGGATGAGGATCTGAACATCCTTCTATGGTCAAAGTTCCATCTTCAACATTATGCAAATGAGTGTGTGTTCTAGGAAAGAGGTGGAAATTGAGTAGCTGTAACAAAAATCCCTTCTCCTGTCTTTAGACATTGACTTTCACTTTTAACTAAATAAAGAAGAAGCCTGGGTGTAAACAAAGATAAGAAAATATTTCTTTATGGTTTTCTCTTCATATTTTGTATGTTCAATAATGTTCTTGAGAGATGTAAAGTATAGTCAAGTGTTCAGAGATTCACTGAGAATAGAGTGAAAATACCTAATGCAATGTATAAATTCCTATAAAATTACCAAAAGAGTTTGATGCAGTGAACACTCTCATTTTAGAGAAGTTTACTTTTTTATTTATTTGTATGTCTCTGTGTGAGTCTATGCCACATGTGTACAGGTGCCTGGAGAGTGAAGAAGAGAGTGACAAATCCCCTGAAACTGGGGTTAATGAGAGTTCCAAGCTGCCCTGTATGGAAGCTGGGAATCATTCGGCTGACTGAAGGAGCAGCAAGCACTTTTAACTGCTGAGTCATCTCTCAAGTCCAGTGAATATCAGCAATATTAAGACGAACAGTGAGATTGTTCTAAGAATCAAGTACCGATACTTGCAGGCAGAAAGTGTTCTAAGGTTTCAAAGTATTCATATGGATGGAGCTTGGCAGGTAAGTCAAAATTGTTGCAATAAGGGAGAAAAAAACTAATTGCTGCAAAAATGACTAGTTAAAATAAATTAAGGAATTTAAACCCATGCTGAGCAGTAAAATGAGTGTGTCAGCATGCAGGTGACACAGTGTTGTTCATATGACTAGAGATAAATTTGGCTGCTGTGTGAAGAGAAGATCAATACCTGGCAAGGTGATGGCCTTTAGGAGTAATCTAATTGGGTGATAAGTGAACCCTGCTCTGTCATGGACCTGGGATAAGTCAGGTAGAAGCAAACATTCACTTAAAAAATGGAGTTGATGGCATTCCAAGCTGATTAGGCTATCAGAGGGAAAGAAGATGTCATGAGAAGGAGTGGATTTCTTGCATAAGTTTCTGATAATATCATGATGTCTTTAATATGTGGACTTGGAGAGGAAGTTGACCTTTTTTTTTTTAAAGGAATGATCTGCTTTTTTATTTTTTATTTTTATGTATGTAAGTGTACTATCTGCATGTAGGTTGGTGCACCCGTGTTGTGCAATGCTGCAGAGGTCAGAAGAGGGCGTTGGATTCCCCTGGAACTGGAGTTAAAGACGGTTCTTAGCCGCCATGTGGGTGCTGGGAATCAAACCTGAGTCCTCTGCAAGAGCAGTCAGTGCTCTTAACCGCTGAGCCATCTCTCCAGCCCCGGGAGTTGACTTTTGGACATGATAATGGCATGGTGTGATTTTGGCATGCACCGTCAACAAACATGCTGTCTAATTATGTTTCTCTGACCTCCTTTAATTTTATTTTTTCATCTTTTTTACTCTGTACATTTTTTTTCTTTCTTTCATCTTGCTGACTAATTCTAGCGTTGTGAAATTTCTATGCAAATAGGCAGCATGAGTTTCTTGAGGATAGGATCTATATATAGTACACATCTGTAAGTACGCAGCCCATACTCTAGAATCCTGCACTCATTAGATATTGAATAAATGGTTAAGATTATAATTAGCTTTCATTTCTACCTCAGTAAAGTAACTCCATGCAAGAGAATAATCTGACACCACCTTGTAATTGAACGGTGCCTGATAACAGGTTGCGGAGATTTTTTTTTTTTCTGCCACAAGTCATTACAGCAACTATTCAGAAACACTGGAACCATCTGAGATTCATTTTGAAATTTAAAAACAGGTTCATTTGTAATTGAGACATCACCTTTATTTGATATCTGAAGTGTAATCTCAACCTATGTATATTTACATTATGGGAAAAATACTTTATAAGTTCAGTTCCCAAGTAAATGTAAGAAAGAAATTCCTTGTTTTTGGACATCAACAGCACACCTGATATCTGGAAAGAATCAGATTTTGGAAAAAAGATAGCACTGGGTTAAAAACCACTTTTTTGCTTAATACGAATGAGTCACAGTCTCTCTGATTATTTTTTACTTATAAGAAGAAAGCAATATTGTCTGACAGGATTAAGAGGATTGAAAGAAAATCATTAAATTCTAATTAATATTGAAAACAAAAAAATTTCAATCAAGTTGATCAAATGAGTGTCCAGACTACATTGCTGTAGTTTCACCATTCACCCCAATCGCAGCCCTTACATTCTACCACGCCCCCTCTTCCGCAGGTTGTTCCCTAGGCTTAGAAAAGGGGCACAGGTGGATGAGAGGTAAAACAGTCCACTCTCTCTGGAGCTGTTGACTTGGACTCTGGTCAATTCTGGCTGTTTCCTTTCATGGGCTGACAGTTTGTCCAGGAATAACCTTTTGATCCTACTAATGAAGCACAAGCAATTAGATATATAGGTATTTAAGCACCACTAATAGTTATGGTAGGTTGCTTTAGCATAGACACTGGATGGTGGGGCTGTAGGGGTTTGGGCACAACAGCCTGCAGATTGGTTTTGCACGAAGGATGCTTGTACTCATGGATTATCACTTATAGCTAAAAAATGAAAAAAAAAAACTGAAAGATGCAGGACAGTTATGGCAGAATGCATGATCTGGGATGGGGTGGGGTGGGGGGGAAGGGAAAGGGAAATAAGCCTGAACTGAATTGGAAAAAAATGTATGAAATGGACAAAGCATCAATAAAAATTAAATTAAAAAAAACAGAAAAAAGTGAATTATAATAATGATGAACATATATTTTCAGTCCCTGTATCACTCTCTTCCCAGAAGGATATACAAAGTTCTTCCAGGTTTATCTAGGGAACGCATGAAAATGCGGATAAAAATTATTTAAATCTGTAAAATTTGATCTAGCTTCTAATTTCCACTCATGGTTTTTCTCTTATTTAATATAAAAATCTAATGGAAAAATTTACTGCCTACTCTATATAACTAATAAAGTCCTGATAAAAAAAATTCTGTTAAGTAAAACATCAGTCTTAGCAAAAGAAAAAAAAAAGAGAAAGGAAATGAAAAAAAAAACAGAGGGAGTCATTCTAAAATTCAATCAGCACATAATTCTTACATTTTAGCTAACTTTGCTTCTCTCACTCAAACAGGTTATAATACTCAAGGCTAGAGTGTGATCTATTGCTGAGATGGTAATGACAGTCAAGTTTGCCAAACACAATCACAGCACTACATTATCTAAGTCATTGCTCTGTAAAGTGTTCTGAGATACCTTGACTCTGAAAGGCTATATATCAAGAATATTATATTTTATTCTATATGGTAGCTGAGTTTTCATAATGCATATTCAACAAGCTGAATAAAAAGACCTCTAGATGTACTCTATTAAGGTTTGGATGCACTCGCCATAGGCAAGAGAGTCATGAACTAATGGAAAGGGATTAATTTTGAGAGAAAAGATCTCTAACCAGAAGGTAGACAGTCTGAGCTATATGGACCCTGGCTCCCATCTCTGCCCTGATGAGCATAGCTCACCACTGTCACTCAGAATCCCCAATAGTTTTGCTCTTCATCAAGACTAGTGCATGAAGGCAGAGACCACATCAGAGTCACAGCTCATTACTCCAGCTTCCTAACACTGAAAAAATTGACAAATGAATGTTTAGAGCTACATTATGTCTATGTGAATGGCCCCACTGTATTATTTCAGAATTTTGTTCACTTATTGTCTGTGTGCATGTGACACAGTATCTGCAGACAGCTTCCAGAAGTTGGTCAGTGCTCTCTTTCTAACAATAGGTCCCATGGATGGAAATCAGGTGTCTGGCTTAGTGGCAAGCATGTTTACCCATGAGCCATCTCCCTGGTTTCCTGCTTCATTTTTTGAATTGTTATTGACACATAATTTTAAGTATTTATAGTAAGAAATAAATCATTTCCAAATGCTCCACAAATGCTGTATTTTTTATTCTGTTTTAATTTTATTGTCTTATTTGGTATGTATGAGAGTATTGCTTGCATGGGTGTAAGTGTGGCTATGTTGTGCATGCCAGCGGCAGTCAGAGGAGACAGTGGTTATCAGTCACATAGTGCAGGGAACTGAACCCAGGCCCTCTGCAAAAGTCCACCTTTTCCATACTTTAGGAATGTCCACAGAAGTAATCATGATAATTGTTTCTCAAGTAGCCAATGTCCCATAGGATAGGTTTGCTATACACCATTGAGTTATCTTTCAGAAGAACATATGGTTTATTATATATATATATATATATATATATGTAAATCTTTCAATTTTGACATACTATTTCAGATAATTTTTCCAAGTTTATCATGTCAGTTTATATATTCCCAAAATATTTATTAAATATCTACTCTTTAGTAAGCTCTGTGGGTATGCAAATATTATCAATGATTTACTTATTTAATATATATCCTGAAAAATTGGTGAATAATTAACTCAGTTACAAAAGGAAATGCTATTATTTTCAGTTACAGAGTTACTCTGAATGTTGCCAAGTATCATTTTACAGAGTTACTCTGAATGTTGCCAAGTATCATTCAATCAGAATAAGGAAGGTCAGTGGGCATTTCAAAATAAACCGTTAAATAATAGTAATGCACTAAATAGGGTTGGCTGAAATAAATTTCTTCCACAGTCATAGTCAGCAATTGACCATGTTGGTAACACACTTGGAAAAGCCCAAGCAAAAAGACATTGAGATTGCATTGTTTTTAGAGATTATGTTTTTAATTATGCCATTCCTTGCTTCAGTTTAGTTGCACCACATGAGGGCCAGAGCGCACAGAGCCCAGAAGGCTGGATCAGATCCTTTGGAACTGGAGTTACAGATAGCTGTGAGATGCCATGTAGGTCCTGGGAATGAAACGTGTCCTCTGCGACATCAGTAATTGCTCGTCACCACTGAGGCATCTCTTCAGTTAATACCTTGTACAGCGTTATCATCAAATTCTGGACCTGTTATATGTTGATTATTCCTAACTGGATACCGAACTTCACATCTAAAGGATTGATCTTTTCTATAACAGCCTCATTTTCTGTCCAAAACAAAAATGAACCTTGACTTTTACTACAAATCATGCATGGAAAGTGTTCTGGATACATTTAAATGTGATAAATGTGAATTTTGAAACATTAATTTTTGCCAAGAAAATGTAAGAGAAAAACCGTTAAGATGTTCACATGGTTAAATACTTCTTTTCATTTCAGTGTTTGTGCCAATTGGAGGATAAAAAAATGACAAATTGGATAACATTAAAATCAAGAAGGTTTGTTAATCAAAAGACACTAGTGGAAGAAAAAGCAAGGAATTTGGGGAGGAGGATACCACATCTGTATCTTAAAAATATGCAAAATACATGAAGAATGCTCAAGAAGTAATAGAATAATTTCACAAAGGCCAATGGAAAAGTACTCAAAAGGCAAACATTAGATTCGTAAAGGAACACATGGACAGCTTCATTGTTCATTAGGGAAATATAAATTTTAATTTAAATTCAATGTGTGTTGGCATACAAAGTAGATAATAAAATCTGAAGTAGAGAATGCACCTCATTGGTGACCAGGTAGAATAATCACAACCTTCACATATTGTTGGTTACATATGAGTGTTGCAACCACATTAACAAACATTTTATTTATGAAATTGATTATTCCACAAATTATGACACTCAACTTCTATGTATACTCACTCCTTACACAACTGCAGAAATATAAGTTCACTAATTTTTAAATTTATTTTATTATTTTTTATGTGTATGAATGTACTGTCTGCATGTAGGTTGGTGCACCCGTGTCATGCAATGCCATGGAAGTCAGAAGAGGGCATCGGATTCCCCTGGAACTGGAGTTAAAGACGGTTCTTAGCCACCACGTGGGTGCTGAGAATCGAACCTGGGTCCTCTGAAAGAGCAGTTGGTGTTTTTAACCACTGAGCCATCTCTCCAGCCCCAAAGTTCACCCATTATATATCTACAAATATTAGAGCATCCCCTCTAGTAGTAGTCATTGGGAAAAAAGTCAAGTGTTGATGAAAATTTTTATTATATATCAAATTTTTTACTAAAGACAACACACATGAATCACAAAAAAATGAATAAACAAGACAGATTTTTTTTTATTTCCACGTGTAGCTTGAAAGTTGGTGAATTTATTCGATTTCATTAAGATCAGATCAGTTGTTTCATTCCCTGACTTGTGAACAGAGGTTGGGTAATCACCATATTTTCATTGTAAAAATTAACCTAGTTAAACATGCATAATAATAATACATCAGTTTTATATGTAAATGTTCTACTTTGTTCCAAAGTGTTAAATGTAAGAGGAACAGTGTTTGAAAAGATGGGCTGGAGAGATGGCCTAGCAGTTAAGAGCGCCGATCGCTCTTACAGAGGACCCGGGTTCGATCCCTAGCACTCACATGGCGGCCGAGAACCGTCTGAAACTCCAGTTCCAGGAGAACTCCAGTTCCAGGGGAATCCAACACCCTCTTCTGACCTCCACGGCATTGCACGACACGGGTGCACAAACTTGCATGCAGACAGTACATTCATACACATACAGAAATAAGTAAAATTAATAAAAAATTAAAAAAAAAAAGAAAAGTTCACTGTGTGGCCAGTTATGACCGGATAGTTTAACCAACTTTAGAGAACACAGTTGCTTATTTATCCATATATTTTATTTTATTTTATTTTATTTTATTTTTTAATCAAATTGCATTATTACTTTTATTTAAGTTGCTAGAAAATGCAGTTAAAATGTTATGAATATGAAAACAAGGTAGTAACAAACCAATGATAATTTTCCTCAGTTGGTCTTGGGACTTTTCCCATCAATATATTCATTTTTGAAACTAACATGCTAAAAACCAACTTCTGTAGCCAAAACAAGCCATTTGGATCTGATTTTTTTTTTTTTACAATTAAGTAATTGGTGCATTTTGCAAGTATCTATGTCCAAATTTTGAACAACCCAAGGTTCCCATAGTCCAGTTGGAGAAGCTTGTATGCACAGGCATGTTGATCAATCAGGTGTCCAGACTATATTCCTATAGTCTCATGATTCACCCCTATCTCTCCACAGCCCTTACAATCTACCACGCCTCCTCTTCCGCAGTTTGTTCCCTAGGCTTTGGGAAAGGGGCACAAGTGGGTGAGAAGAAAACAGTCTAATTTCTTTGGAGTTGTCATTTTGGACTCCGGTCTGTTCAGTTTGTTTCTCTTCACGGATTGACAGCTTTCACAGTGATACCCTTTTCAGTCATACTAACAAAGCTCAAGCTATTGGATGTACAGGCATTTAAGCAGTACCACTTATTGTGTCAAGCTAAGCTGTGAGCATAGACACAGATGCTTGGATGGTATGCTAATCCGCAAACTGTGGTTTCTCTATAAAGGGTGACAAGTTCTTATTGTGGCTTATAACATCGCCTAACCACTAGAGGACATAAGCTTGTGGCATCCGCTGTGAGTTATTCCTCCAAGGAGAGAGCTAATAGCCAAATAGTTTTGGAATATAATATAGACACTTGGCTGCCACTGTTGCACTGTATCTCCAGGCTGTTGAGGTGTAGCTGATATTTTCGGAGGAGTCTTGTTTGTCTCAGGGAGACCAATATTTTGCTGTATTGCTGTAGTGCTTAGTCTAAATTGTTTTCAATTGATGGCTACAGGAAGTTTTGAAGGATACCATTTGATATCAAAGATAGCTGTGGGCCATGGCGATATCTAATACACTTGAGACATAAGCCTGATGGCCTAAGTTCAAGTCCCAGAACCTATGTAAAGGTTGAAGGAGAGAACTGACTCTACAAAGTTCTCCTCTGACTTCCATGCGTGCTCAATGGCATGTGTGCATGCCCACCCATCATACTTATACACATAGAGTAATAAACTTTTTAAAAATTAAAAAAAAAAGAAACTAACATGCTAATCCCAACTTCATATGGAGTATGTGAATTTCTAAATAATCGAGTATCTGGCTAAAAATTGTTATACTAATTTTTAGCCTTTTGTGTCCTCACTAGGCAGACACCTGATTATAATCTCTGCCTCTATTGCCGCCTTATCTTCTCTATTGTGTATTTATCTCTCTGACATCCCCTTACTTAGAATTATAACATAAAACCTTTTTCTCCAAACAATGTTACATTAACAAGATCTGTGGTTAAGACTTGGAGATATATAACCTGGCATGGTGGCACATACCTTTAATCCCAGGACTCAGAAGGCAGAGGCTGACAAGGGATTTCTGTGAGTTCAAGGTCTACATAGTGAGCTCCAGGCCAGCTGGGACTAAAGGGAGACCCTGTCTCAAAAAGACCCCCCTGCCAAAAAATACTTGGAGATATATTAAAGAAAAAAAAGTGTTCAACTAGCTATAGATGGGGACAAAATATATCATGATATGAGAAAGAGGTCTGTGTAATATAGAGTCACATAAAACGGAAGCAAAATGTCTAAGCATAAATATTAATTCATGAATACAAAATAAACAGCAAAATGTGAATTAATCTATTTCTAATTTTTTAAACTTAGGTGCATTATGAAGGAGATACTGTTTACAGATGTTTAATCAGGTTGATTTTGTTTATATTTAAAAAAATAAAATAAGAAAATAAGTTGATGAAAAAGTTTCAATACAGCAATTATTTATCATTGATAAAAAGAAAGTACCAAATACTACATACCAAGGAGGAAAGAATTGAGAGATACTGAACACGAAGAAGCTCACCTAGGGAGATTTGAATAAGTATTTGGGTCTGGGGATGTAGCTCAGTGGTCAGTGCTCAACCTAGCATGTATAAGATCCTGAATTCAATTTTCTAAATTCAGAAGTTGAGAGAAGCAAGAGGATCAACAGTTCAATGTCAAGTTGGCTACATCATAAGTTTAATTTCAATGGGATATATAGACCATTTCTCAAAATAAAATAAAATAAAGTAAAAAAAAAGCATTTAAAATAAATAAATAATGCTCTGAATATGTTTATGTGTCTGCACCACAGCCAATCTGATTCTAACTAGAATGAGACTATTAGGGTATTCTTTCATCATTTACATTTTTTTTTCAGATCCCTGCTACCATCACTTTGCAAAAATAAGGAAAATAAAAACTTCTTTGTATTCTCCCCCTGGAGGTTGCTTCGTGTGATCTCAGGCTAGACAAAACCTTCCAATCCAAATAAAACTGGTGAGACCATCAGGCTTTTCACAGAACAATTGGGGAGTTAATGTGCTGAAGAATGAAGACAAACTGTGGAGTATTTAAAATAAAATGGATGGAATTTTCCAAAGCCAGAATAAATCTTTATTCTTTTTATTTGTGCCCTAAGTCTATTATACTAAAAGAATTTTAAAATAAAGGGATATGAAGATAATAGGAACAAACTCCTTTCAAAATGTTTCAAATTTATTTATTTATTTATATTTGTAAACATGCCACAGTGCTTGTGTGGAGGGCAGAGGACAACTTGCTAGTGTTAGTTCTTTTTTACCACGTGGGTCCCAGAGATCAAACTCAGGTCATCAGGCTTGTCACCAAGTACCTTTACCCATCTAGCCATTTCCCTGGCCCTTAATTCACCCTTTACTGGGCAGTTCATTAAGTGCTATAAGTGCATAGATATGAAGGTACATTGAGTGAAGTTTATAAATATTATGGAAAAATAATAACAACCTAGGAATTTCCACATACTTAATTTTGGCAGGCATTGGTCTCATGTTTCCTATGTATTTAGTCTACATAATGTATGTTGTGGGTAGAATGATTATGCTTAAGTTAGAGATTGTGAGGCTGAGACCTAGAATAGGTGGTTTTCCCACTCTTCAATTGTTAGACAAAATCAGAAATAGGATTGACATATTCATGGTTTGGATAGAGAAACTGAGCTTTTAACAATTAATTAATAGTGTCATGTTATGTATGGAATTTTGATTTAATTATATATATATATATATATATATCTATGTTTATATTGAGAGAGAGAGAGAGAGAGAGAGAGAGAGAGAGAGAGAGAGTTGGGTACATAGCTCACTTGGTCCATGCATGAATCCTTGGGTTCAATCCCCTGCACTGCTCTTGACAGTACACACCTGTAATTTCATGGAGATAGAGGAAGGAGACTCAAGCTCAAGGTCATCATCTGTTATGCGATGACTTGGAAGCTAGCCTCAGCTACATGAGACTTTCTGGCAGTAGGGCAGGGAGGAGGATAACATTACGTAAATGGAATCCTTTGGTATGCATCATTTTGAGTCCTGCAGCTTGGACTTAGCTACTGCTTTGAGCTCCTTCCGTGTGGCTTCTTCTGTCAGAAGTCTGTTCTTTGATCCTGAGTGTACCCATTGCATGAATGTACAGCAGTGTATGCCACTAGCACACTGAAGGATATTTGAGCTGTTTTCAGACTTTGCAAAGATGAAGAGTAGCTATGATCATCTGTGTGTGGTTTCTTCTCTTATTGAGTTGGGTGTTCAAATCCCTGCCTCCTTGATTGTTTGGCATCTTTTACATTGTTCTCTACAGATAAAATTATGCTTCCTTTGGTTGACAGTGTGTGCTACTGTTGCTTTGGGTCCTGAGTTGCTTTGGTTTTATTTCTTTTGCTCTTAAGGGTGGTTGTTAGCAAGGATTATAAAGAATATTCTATTTGTCTAGATATATGGCCCACACAGGCTTTTCTCTAGGCTTTACGTCCTCTCCATCCCTGTGCATTTGGCTGAATTTACATTGTGTCTCATGGATTCACTCCCATTAAAGGGGTTCTAAGTCCAATTTGATAGCTGTTGACCCCAGAAAACAGTGCCACTACTGCACCAATAGGTCGTTTGCTGGGCACTTCACCATGGTTGTTAGAGTTTAGCATGGGTGCACGAACATTGAGAAGCAGTAACTTACAATCCACTGTAATGTTTCATGTGTAAACCTTTGGTAATGAGGCATCACACAGGACCCAGGCCAACTGGGACAATGTCTCAGAGTGGAACAAGAGAAATTGGTGGGGGACTGACAATGGACTGAGAACTACAAGAGACTGAGTACTGTTGGGTGAGGAAGAGTATGCCTTACCCAAGATTCATAGATATGCTGACTAGACTCCAGCAGATCTATTTGCACAAATATCTGAGTTTGGGAGCTTGACTTGCTAGGGCTTAGCTTGGATATTGTAATGAATGAGTTCTGATGGGTGGTTGGGGCATGGTGGGTGTGGGTGACTGGGTTCGATTGAGAACCAGTGTATGAGTTGCTCAAATGCTCAATAAAAAATAAAAATTAAAAAAAGAATATTCCATGGAATGCCACCTGCTGGCTGGTGAGCCATTATATACTTCTGGGGTGGTTTGCTGGTATCATAGGGGATGGAGTCCTAGCTTCAGGCAGCACCTGAGAATGCTTCTTTATTTGCTAGTCCCAATGAGACAGTTTCTTGTCCGCTTGTATACCAAGGAACTGATTCTTGTCTTTTCTAGTTTCTCTTACTGATAGCTTTCATTCCAGAGGTGTGTTTCTCAGTGTCCCTCATGACTGGCCCAGCCCTTCTCCAGGCAGCATGGAAAAGTGTTTCAAGAGAGAACTGCAACAGCATTTGAGGCTTGTTCCTGATCTGGTGATTGCAAAGGGCTCTCATTAAGAGTTAGTTTTCCACAACTGTTTAATTAGTACACTTGCTCACATTTTCCTTTTATTCTTCCTATTATGTCACTCCTATAAGTTTTTAATGCAATATTTTAAACATTTAAGGTAAAAGTGAACATCGTGCATTTAGTAGTATTTTAAAATTATTAGTATCAGAAATATGTCTCTTAAATATGTCTTTTGTACATGCTAACTTCTAATCTCTCTGTGTCTAAAGTCTGTGCTATATGTGTGAGCTTTGCTGATGTGTGCATTCATAGTATCTTACAATTCTCTTTCATCCAGTATCTACGTATAACATTTTAGGTTGATAAACTATATGGAAAATACAACTATAGGCTTCTGATTTTCTCTCCTGTTTCCTGATAGTGTTCCACCATCTTTACACCTCTGCCCTATGGGCTCACACAGAGGATGTGATAGTTTAGTACTTAGGATATTTCTAGACTACTCTCTATAGTCAAAGCTTAGTTTCAAATATTTTATTTTTGTTTTGTGTATGAGTGTATTGCCTACATGTATGTAAGTGCATGTGTTATGCAAGGCCCACAAAGGTCAGAAGAGGGTGTCAAATCCCTTGAAACTGGAGTTATGGACAGTTGCTAGCTGTCATGTGGATACAGGGAATAGAACTCCCAGACCTCTGCAAGAGCAACCAGTGCTCTTTAACTCTGAGCTATCTCTTCAGCTCCACAAAGCTTAGATTTAATGATTACCTCCATCCTCACTCTGTTTTTTCTTACCCATTTTCTTCTCTCTCACACACACACTCACACGCACACACACACACACACACACACACACGTTCACGCGTGCACACACACCTACAGTAAGTGACCAATACGTATCTTAGGTCAAACCTCCTATACAGGAATATTACAAATGAGGAATGAATACAAGTAAGAATAGGAAGTTTAGAAGAACCACATTGTTTTAGCCCAGAAAAAATATCATAGAGTCATTGCAACAGTTATTATGATCCAAGAAGAATATACATTTACCTTTCTTTTGTGAATTTAAGGCTAAGCATATATATATATATATATATATATATATATATATATATATATATATGGGCTGATTCATAGACTAATATCAGTTAAAATGAATACCTAAAACATACCTCAACCTCTATTTGTTTATGTGCATGGATTCCATTGGATTCTTTTCCGGGTTCTGAAAGAATCCACACTGGGAAAAGCCAGACATCCATCTTGTGGTGCATTAATTGTAAGTGGAGCGGATGGCTGCCCTCTTCAGTAGCCTTTTTAAAATGTTGTCATGGGTGTCATCTATGTTTCCAGCTTTTTGGTTTTATTGCAGTTTTATTTTCTGTAATTTTCTTGAAATGTGAAAGAGAGAATTCTGCTATGATGGATGAGATGGGGAGCCCATAGCTCAGTCACTAGTTAGCTCTTAGATTGACCATCAAATGTAAAGGATGTGATGCTAAGAACAATTTTGATGAGATCCACTGTTGAATGTGCAATGATTCACCCTTCTTTGTAAAGTTGCTACATTTATGTCTCAGTCTTGCCTCATTTTTCATGTTTCTCTTTTAATAGCTGTCTATAAGGAAGAAAATCTTCTCAAAATACAGCCTGGGCTAAAAGGAATATGAATGAGCTATGCATTAAGCATATGAACTGTATTTACCTGGTTTTTTTGTTAAAACTTTTATTTTAATATGCTTATAGCATGGATTTACTCAGAAAAAAATTCTGTTTAAATTCTGTCATATTTTGTTAAACATCTTATCTCTGTTCTTAAGAAATTATCTGTAGTAAGATAAAATTAAATAAAACTAAAATTTTATATTTTCTTCTTACTGTGATTCATTTAAGAAGGCATTATTTTTCAGGAATGAAATATATTTTTGTTATTGCCTTAAAAATTAACTTCTTCTCAATGACCATGGGTACTGCCCCTTTCCTCTAATTAACCTTCTCCAAGAAACGTGACCTATTAACAAGAAGTAGTCAAAGCCAAGTTTGGTTAAAAATATGAAACAAATGCCCCCTTGAAACAGTACATGAAAAGGAAAAGGAGATCTATATAACTTCAATTCAATTGTTATACTTGAAAAATCTTTGAAACATCGCTTAATAGATATGTAGCACACATGAAGGCAAGAAAATTAAACTCAGCAAACAAATGGAGAAGGTAAAAGACATGCACTATTTTACTGATTATTTTGATATTTTGTATTGGGGATCAAGCCCATGGCCTTGTACATGCTGGGCTAGCACTGTACCACTAAACCCCACACATTCCATCATGTCCTTTAGAAGCTGTACTAATAAAACAACCAATTTAGGTATCTTTACCCCCTCCCCAAAACGGAAAGGGAAGCTCTGTGGATAAGACCGAGGAAAGTATTGCTATGAAGAACCTGCATGGGGAACACATCTGTTACCCTTGAAGCAAAGTTATCATAATCACAGTTCCTGAGCATTACACTTCAAAACATGGAAACATACCTTATTCAAATCTTAGTGCGTTTTCATGACAACAGAATCATGGACTGGAGAGATCACTCCACAGTTGAGGTCATTCACAGCCCTTGCAGAAGAACCAGGTTGAGTTCCCAAAACCCGCATCTGGTGGCTCACAACCACTTGCAATTTCAGTTCCAGGGTATTCAACACCCTCTTCTGGACTCTGGAGACCTGCAGGCATATAAGCACATAAACCTACACACACACACACACACACACACACACACACACACACACACACACACATACATTAAGAGAAAATAAAAGAAAGAAATGGAAAGAAAGAAAAGAAAAAAAGATGAATTATATGAAACTGAGGAAATCCATTATTCTCCAACAAGTACTAAATTATGCAATGCATTTAATTAAAAAAATACATTTAGGTCCTTCCATTTAGGTCCCACTCATTGTTTTCATCAACTTCTATCTTCTTACTGAAGTGTAAGATGTTACAGCAACTCACAGATTATCTTTTTCTATCCCTTCCTCACTCCTAAGCAGTAGCCTAATATTATTCCCTTCATCTCATTAGAACTTCTTTAATATCAACCCCCCCACACACTTCTATAGCTGCCTTAATATGATTTGGAATGCTATTAACTATTTACATTATCAGGTTCTAAGATGTGACAATTTTGTGTCTGTGGTAATTTGCAGGTCCTCTGTGAGAAATTTACAGGTTATGACTCATTAAGATAACTAAATTATGACCTACTGTCATTCAATTTCTTAACTGATTTCTGCTTAATTTAGATTCAAAACAGTAGTTTAACACCAAGGACACACAATAGGGAAAAATTAATAATACTACATGTGTGATATTTGGATAACTGTTATCTACATGTAAAGAATGGAATTTGACCTTCTGCATTTTATGTAAAATAAAATAAAAATGAGTTGAGGATTTAATTGAAGGACATAATATATTAAATTACAACACAAACATTCAAAAATATTCATGACCTGTTCTGATAAGGATATCAGCCATTTTTCCAAGGAAAGGAAACAAAACAATAGATAAATGGGATTCAACCAAGGTTTTCTAAATTGCATGGGGCTGGAGAGATGGTTCATCAGTTAAGAACACTGGCTATACTTGCAGTGGACCTGGTTTTGATTCCCAGCACCCACATGGACACTAACAATGGTCCATAACTCCAGTTCCTGGGGATCTGATACCCTCTTCTGAGATCTGTGGGCATTGTATAACATGGGTGTACTTACACTCATAAACAAAAAATAAAATAATACGTTTTTAAATTTTTCTAAATTTTAAAGAAACTATTAACAAAGTAAAAAGGCATCCTAAAGAACAGGGGGAAATCTTAAATATATAAGGATTTCTGTCCTGGCCAACATAACAAGTTCTAGGCCAGCTGGGGAGAGCCTGTCTACAAAAAACAAAAACTAAAATAAAGTGAATAAAATGTCCATATGATAGCAGCTGCACAGGAATAAGGTCAACAGTCCACAAATGGGACCTCAACAAACTCAAAAGCTTCTGTACAGGGAAAGAAACAATCAAGGAAGTGAAGAGAAAAACCCACAGAGTGGGAGGAAATCTTCACCAGTGATACGTCTGATAGAGCATTAATGTCCAGAATATATAGACTACTCAAAAAACAAAGAAGAAAACAAATGACCTACTCAAAAGATATATATGATATAGATAATATAATATAGATAGAAGGTATATAGTGTATATATATATATAATATCATATTAAATCCATGCAATCGGATTCCATTCTGGCAATTTTTTTGTTCAAATGACTTTTATTTTTTTCAGTGAGAGATAGTTATTGAACGTTCAAATTTTGTCTTAATTTAACATAGAGCTTAACTCAATTGTTTTGTGTTTTCTTAAGTTACCTACATTTTTGTGTGTAACTCATTTTTAGTAACTTCCCTATTCAGCCTGATGATTGATTATGCACATTATCACATACTAGTTGTGAAAATCCCTTGGGGCTGGAGAGATGGCCTAGCGGTTAAGAGCACCGACCGCTCTTACAGAGGACCCGGGTTCGATCCCCAGCACCCACATGGTGGCTGAGAACCGTCTGAAACTCCAATTCCAGGAGAACTCCAGTTCCAGGGGAATCCGACACCCTCTTCTGACCTCCACAGCATTGCACGACACAGGTGCACAGACCTGCATGCAGACAGTATATTCATACACATACAGAAATAAATAATAATAAAAAAAAGAAAATCCCTAGCTCTCACTGATATTTCCCTGTTTGCACATGTTGTACATAACTGTTTTTGTGAAGTCATTATTCCTAATATTATAACACAAAAGATTCCATCCCAGTCAGGGCTATGATTATTGCTGCTTTTTTGTTGTTTTTGTTTTGGTTTGCTTTTGGTCTTTTTGAGAAAGGGTCTCTCTTTAATGCCAGCTGGCCTGAAGCTCACTCTGTACACCAGGCGGGCCTTGAACTCACAGAGATCTGCCTGCCTCTGCCTCCAGAATGCTGGGATTTAAGTCATAGGCCACCAGGACTGGCTATTGCTACTTTTTGATACTGTAGTTACTTTCGGTTTGTTGTGTTACTTTCCAGGACTAATCCTCTAGAAACTGTTGTAGTCTTTGTCATGTAAACCAATGACATCTCCTCTGTGCTGGGCTGGTCATTTAATGATCTTGCCAAGGTGGACTTATGTTTCGAACTAGTAATTTTCACTTATAGCTTTACTATTCTATAGATTAAAACTCTTCAGTGTCCCCTTCACTGAACAGTGCCTCGTGGTCAGCAGCAGTTGTAGCAAGCTCTCCTCTCAACTGGAGGTTTGGTCTTCCCTAGGTGTGATTAAATCCTCACAGATGATTGGGAATGTGTTGGATCTTTCCAAAGCCTTCTCCACCATATCAACTTGAGTTGGATCTGTCTCTCATTCTCCCCATCTTGTGTATTATCATCAGGCCATTGTGATGTTGAGCAGTCACCACTGACAACTGATGTTTATCACTAATGAAGCTCTTCCATATTAGGTAGATGTATCCTGCACAGGCAGCTTTTCCAGTAGTTTCTATCCAAACTGCAGCTTAAAGGACATTGGGTAACTTTCTACAATGGCAGTCCAGTTAAGACTTCCATATGTACTATTTATGTGAAGCTTTTGGTATTTGAGGGCACGATGGAGCTGAAAAGGTATGAGCTCAGGTCGAGGAAAAATGTCACTAAACTTGCCAGGCATGGTGGCACAAACCTTTAATCCCAGCACTCGGAGGCAGAGGCAGGTGGATCTCTGTGAGTTCAAGGCCAGCCTGGTCTACATATGGAGTACCAAGCCAGCTGGGGCTACAGGGAGACCCTGTCTCAAAAAGACCCCCCGCCAAAAAAAAAAAAAAAAAAAACACCTCAAAATTCTTACCAAGATTTAGGCGTAGAGGTAACTTTCAAAATATGGAAAGAGGGAGCTGAAGAGATGGGTCAGTGGTTAGTTAAGCTGCTGTTCTGACAGAGGACCCAACTTTCAAATCCCAGTACCCACATGGGGCCTACCAAACTTCCATAACTCCCTCTTCTGACCTCGGTGGACATTGCATGACATGGGTGCACCTACCTATGTGTAGGGAATGTATATTAAGCTCCTTTTCACCAGAACTGGAGTGAGTGGATGTTTTGGGTCCTTGTTATTTAGTTTGGTCCTCGTTGCTGCTTTTAAATGACTCCAGCAATATGAGGCAAGGGTCTGGATGTCTGTTCACATAGGACATGGCTATTGTAGTGGGATAATTGGAAGTGACTTTATGGTATAAATAAATGGACTGAATAGGGCTGGAGAGATGGCTCAGTGGTTACAGCTGCTCTTGAAAAGGACCCCGTTTCAAATTTGAGCACCCATGTAGGTTTGTGCACCCGTGTCGTGCAATGCCACGGAGGTCAGAAGAGGGTGTCGGATTCCCCTGGAACTAGAGTTAATCTCAATTATATATATAATAAAAATAATAAAATATTGTTAAGACTATGGAAATACTCTGGACTAATATATTTTTCTTAACCTCAGTCATAAAAGGCTACAGTTTATAATTTAAACAAACCCACTGACCCCTGTGATAATATCACTTCGTCCTGTGACCTTAACCCCTCAAATCCCCATTTTGGCCCCTATTCAAGATAGTGAATGAATATGGATGTGTTTGTTTAACATATCAAAGCATTGAAAAAAGCATGCTATTCTCATTGAAAACAGTGAGATTAACTGAGAAATCTGTTTGAGATCATGTGTAAGAGATATTTAGGCCTTGAAATCAAGGGGGCATGATTCTCTGATAAGATCAGGGCAGATCCTAGCTTTTACTTCCCCAGTCTTTCCAATTCTGGCTAGACTGTCTCTATAGAAATTGGAGTGAATCCTGTCTCTAGAGCACAGTTTACCAGAGACTCCTGAAAAAATGGGTTCTTTTCAGAGTTCAGGTCCACCTGAACCCAAGGTTATTCAGGTTTAAGTAGAATGTGGCTTAGAAGTGCCATATTCAGGCTTTTGTTTTTTTTTTTTGTTGTTGTTGTTGTTGCTTTTGTTGTTTTTTTAATTTTATTTATTTCTGTATATGTATGAATGTACTGTCTGCATGCAGGTCTATGCACCCATGTCGTGCAATGCCGCGGAGGTCAGAAGAGGGTGTCGGATTCCCCTGGAACTGGAGTTCTCCTGGAATTGGAGTTTCAGACGGTTCTCAGCCGCCATGTGGGTGCTGGGAATCGAACCTGGGTCCTCTGTAAGTGCGGTCGGCGCTCTTAACCGCTAGGCCATCTCTTTAAGTGAGAGTTCTTCACATGCTTGAAAACCTTTTTGTTAATTTTAGATTTCTGGTCATTTTGGCACAGTTGTACAAGTGTTCACATTGGTTTTATGGAAATGTGAATTTTTCAAGGTCCCTCCTTGACCATTTTGGAAGTGCTAGTCCACATGTGTAAAATCCTTAATCCTAAAATTAGTAACATTCATAACTACATTGAAATCCACAAGATATATTGATAATGTGATAAAATATTTTGACTCAAATGATTATAGCCATGCCCTCCAAGTCAGTGGCACCCAAGACATTAAAGGTCGTTCCACTCTGCTTCAATGTCCTTGTCACTTAAATACCTCATAAAAAACATCAGTGTAATTTGCAAACAGATATTTCTATATTGAGCTCAATATAAGTTCTGCTTTTTCTCATCACTCCTGAATATTATGTATGTTCATATAAATATCATATAATTCACATTTATAAGAATTTATGTTATTTCAATATTCTGATAAAATGAGGTAGTGGATGCTTGTTCTTAATTTTATGCATATTATACTGATTATTTTAAATATACATATGACAGTTACCGGAGACAGTGCACTAAATGCATTATAACTTTACATTTAGCTTAATGTTCCTTGAACTAATCGAATAGGCATATGGAAATTTTTTAGTCTTATCAATATGAAAATATATGAGATCTCTGATAGAATTACTTATTTATATTGAAATTTTATTTCCATATCACTTCCCATACTTTTATTGAACATGAAAATTGTGGCAAAATCTGAATTTGGAGTGCTGAGAAGCAAGAAGATCCATATATTTCAAATAGCTCTGAGTCAAATAGGGTGACATAAACTTCCAAATAGATTACATTATTTATGCAAATTATGCTTTATGGACCCTTAGTCTATAATAGACACTATGTTGTACTTTAATTTTCAAAGTGACATATAGGTTTCTTATTGAAATTTCTTACTAACCTTAGTGAACACTTCTTTTTTCTTTCCTTTTTAACTTGAAAAATCTTCAGTGTAGTCTTGTTTCACTACCCTTACCTCCTTTTTTTAACACACAATCTTTTTACCTGAACACCATCTTTGCACATGTTTCCTAGAATGATAATCATTTCATGCCTCATTAATGTGAAATAATTAACTACTCGCCCACCAATATAACCAATGAGCACTAATAGTATACAAATTACACTGTGTTTGGCATTTACTTTTCTTAATTTATATCAATAAGCAGTTCATTGTTTCTACATTATGTTCTATTCAATATTTCATAATATTTATTTCTTTATTTAGCAAATTTAATTGGTTATGTATGTGATAGCATATTTTATATTCTAAAATATAGTATATATGTCCAGTATATTATATGTTATTACTTATTGGTAAGTTAAAGACATTGGATAATTTCTAAGTTATTAATCCACAGAGTCAATAGGATGCATGAGGTCACTGTTATGTACAATTAGAAAATCATCAATATTATTTGAGAGCAGACCACATTAAAGTATAAGGTTAACTTTTAGGATCATGACATGCATGTCAGGTGCAAAGTTGTGGTCTAGATTCTCTCACCAGTAGCGCCTAATGAAGTAGATGGTTATTTGAAATGGACATGCATCTAAAATTGCTAAATCCAAAACAGCCAAAGGAAGTAATCTCATTTGCAATGTCAAATTTATATGGAAAATTTTAATAAGTATAATACATAAAAATCATTGACCAAGATTGTGAGTATCACTGGATTGGAGAATGTGTATCTAACATGAGTACAGTCTTGGTTTTAATTAATAGCCCCTCAAACTAACAAACACAATACCGATCTGAAAATTCATTATGCTAGATCCTATCAACCGTTGTACAAATTAGACCTTAGTAGGAAATCCCATTTTCTCACTTTAAAATTTTTAGTACTTGCCAATCAGAAGTTTAACATGTGCCTCAATATTAGGCCTTCGCCTTTAGTTGCAGGTTCACCCAACATGTACTTCAGTCATCCAGAGTTTGAGCTCCAGGGGGCATTATTTGCCATTCATCAAATGTTATGTTCTACCTCAAATTCTTGGAATTACCTATGGCATCCTTATTAAAATATACATCTAGCCATTGATTTCTTCAAGGCAATGCAAAGTCTTGATGTGTCCGACATAAACAGGTCAGCGTCCTCGTTCCCCTTTCCCATCTCTGTCTGTCTTTCTCTTCCTTATGCTCTTCCCTTCCGAATTAGATTCATGTTCACTGAACAGACAATGTCTTGTCTCCAGTTCACAATGCTCACAGTTGTCTTTTCCTAGTGTAAACTTGCCTCCTGCCCAAGGACTGGCTGTTGTTTATAGTCTTACCGTAGACTCAGTTTCTGAAAAGAAAATGGTAGTGAATGTCCCACATCGAATTTCTCTTGCTTTCTTAGATTACCCAAGAGTACTGAGTGGGGAAGCCCAAGCAGAGGAGGTGTGTATTGCTGTTCTGCGTACACGTCTCACAGGGAAACTGGAGCTGTAGCTCTCTGACTTTCGTCTAATTATGATATCTCTTTCATTTTTATTCTGTGATATCACTTGTTCAAATCAACAGGTATTGTTTCTTTACATTTTCTTTTGATTTTATTGTTTATTTTTTGAGAATATCACACATGAATTTTGTCTTTGCATTATTTTATTTTTGTCCTTCCCGGCTCCCCTCACCTCCTCCCACACCCCCTACTCTGACTCATTTTATTGCCCTCTATTATTATTATTATTATTATTATTACCACAAAACGCCATTATCTTCTTTATAAAGAGCATACTTTTCCTCTGTGTGAAGGATCTTTAATCAATAACAAATATGGAACAATATAACTATCTACAAAATGGTTGATTATTTAACTTATTTCATTGTTTTAAATTTCTGCCAGTCCATGTCTGCTTACAATTAACACAACTACATTATTGTACATTCTAAAAAACGTTGAATAAGTGGGTTTTGCATATTTTACGAATAAGTCACTAAATTTTATTCACTTGGCAAACTGATAACTTAAGGAAATGAATGTAACTCCACTAGTCTTGATTGGTTTAGTGAAAACTGACCAGACAATAACTCCGTACTATGCAAATCTGAGTTATCCAGCACACAGGTTTGAGAAGCCCTCTAAACCACTTCCTCATTCGCTGTTCAACTTCAGTCAAGCTATCTGTAACATAAGTATCATTCAATTTGTTTGTTTGTTTATTAGAGATAAAATAATGCCTCAATTTTTAGCACTTGGGAGGCAGAGGCAGGCAGATCTTTGTGAGTTCAAGGCCAACCTGGTCTACAGAGTGAGTTCCAGGACAGCTGGGGCTACAGGGAGACCCTGTCTTGAAAAAAAAAAAAAAAAAAAAAAAAAAAAAATGTCATGTAGCTCCCCAGACTGGCCTCTAAGCCATTATTTTCTCTCAGTTTTCCAAGTACCAGGATTATTAATGTGCAGTAACACACCTGGCTCAGAAATATTCTTATTTAGATACTATTATCAGTTAATGGCCCAAGCAAAGAATTTCAAATCCATTATATCTACAGATATCAGCATTGGCAGGTTGTTTTTGTTTTGTTTTGTTTTGTTTTTGTCTTGTCTTTTTGAGACAGGGTCTCCCTGTAGCTCTGGCTGTTCCGGAACTTGCTATGTAGACCAAGCAGTCCTTGAACTCACAAAGATCTGCCTGCCTCTGCCTCCCAAGTGTAAGACTGACAGTTTAAAAAATATTTTCATTTGAGTTTAGGGGGCTGGAAAGATGACTCAACATCTATGAGCACTGGCTGTTCTTGCAGAGGACATTTTTTTTTCCAGTACCCAAATGCCAACTAACAACCATCCATAACCCCAGTTCCAGGGGATCTGATGTCCTCTTCTAACCTCTGTGGGCACTACATGACATGGCAACACCTACCTCCATGCAAGCAATACATTCATGCACATATAATAAATAAGATAATTAAACATATTTTCATTTGAGTTATGACACTGAATGATATCTGAAGCTTGTGCATGTTTCTTCCAAAATAAATAAATCTTTTTAGGTTTAAGCAAATCTAGAAGTAAAACATGTCACTGGTGGTAGGGAACACGGAGCTGGGTTTCAATACCATTGTCATAGATAATCAAGCTGAGCTGAGATTCTGGTGAACACTTGCAGAAACATATTTGAGAGGATCTTGAAAAACAGACAAATTCTTCCTCATTTTGGTTACAACATATATCGACATGGTGAATGGGCAATAAAATACAGACAATATTGCATAAGAGCTTAAATCTTTGAAAAGAGAATAAATGTTCATTTACATCTACAAACTGAATCTCATACTCCTGGGTACATTCCCAGGAACAGAGAATTAGAATAAGGGAGAAAATAAAATACTAACAGACATTTATAAACCACTCCGTGGAAGAGAAATCACAAAGAACATCATTTGAAATTTATTAGAGTGGGAATTTTTTGTAAAGTTTTTGACTCTTTTATAATTGAACAATAAAATTTTATCATATTTATATCCTTGTCCCTATCCATACCACCTGTTACTACACCCCACCCAATTTCATGTACTGCATGCATACATACATATATTTGACTTACAAGCATAAATATATTTCTATGTATAAATATATATAAGTCAAATTTATGCCTCCAAATGGGTTCAGCACTTTGAGCCTGTTCAATCTAACAAGAGTGTATTTTTGTGCAAGTGGTATCTGTATATAATGTATATATCCACATATATGCATGTATTTGTGTGTGTGTGTGTTTATGTATGATTCACAGGTGCTTCTAGAGACTAGAGTTTAATGTCTGGGTCAATCTTTATCACTCTCCATCATATGTTTTAAGTGTCTCTCACTAAACCCAAAGCTCACTGATTCAACAAGAATACCTGACTATCCAACATCTGAAATCTCCTATCTGATCACCCCACTTCTGGGACAGCAAGTGCACCCTTCCATGCTTGAGATTCCACATGGGCTATGGATCAACCTGTGGTCCACATGTACAGAGTGAGAACTTCCTGACTGAGCCATCTCCCCCACCAATATATAATTTAAAAAGTTAAATCTTTTTTTTTAGCATTTAAACTCAAATGTATTGTGATTTTACAAGAAAATAAGATGGAAATATACTTAAAAATTGTTATGGTTACTCCTAGCTGTCATCATGACAGAATCTGGAACTACCTGGGAGACAAAACTAAGATAACATAGAAGCATGCTTCAAAAAACAGGACCAATATACAGCAGGCTCTAAACAGGAAATGTGGCTAGAATTTCTGTGTCATGAAACAAGAAAGACAAATTAGAAGGGATACTTAATTGATTTCATTCTGTGTATGAGCAATTGCCTGCATGTATGTATGTGCGCCATGTGTGCAATGTGCACAGAGGCCAGAAGAGGGTGATGGATCCCAAGGAACTGGAGTTTCAGACAGTTATGGGCTTCTATATGGGTGCTGGGAACCAAATCCAGGTCCTTTGCAAGAGCAACAATGTTCTTAAACTCTAAGTCATCTCTCAAGGCTGCACTTAATTTTAAAATGTGATAAATATTCAAATGACAACTTTATAATGAAGACAATGTGGTTGAAGTTCTTAATATAAATATAGATAATGATAAATTAATCCAGAAACAGATCTAGATAAATATAACCAATGAATCTTTGGCAATCACCCAAATGCAAGGTGAGATTCTTTTTTTTTTTTTTTTTTTCATGATTGAACCATTTTTCTATTTTTTTTTTTTTTTTTTATTTATTTCGGTATGTGTATGAATGTACTGTCTGCATGCAGGTGTGTGCACCCATGTTGTGCAATGCTGCGGAGGTCAGAAGAGGGTGTCGGATTCCCCTGGAACTGGAGTTCTCCTGGAATTGGAGTTTCAGACGGTTCTCGGCCGCCATGTGGGTGCTGGGGATCGAACCCGGGTCCTCTGTAAGAGCGGTCGGTGCTCTTAACCGCTAGGCCATCTCTCCAGCCCGAGATTCTTTTCAATAAATATTTATCAGCAATTATGTATCTATATGAAATAAAATGAAACAAGATAAAATTAAATTCGATCTAAAGTTTAAAACAAACTTCACAACAAATTTATAAACACAAAATGTACTATGATTTGTGTAATCATAATATTGTAAAATGTCTAGAAGAATATAAAACCTTCATGAATTGAAGAGAGAAGGCTTCTTACACATTGCATCAAAATACAATCCACAGAAGTAAATTCAATCAAGAATTTCATCAAGGATTACTTAATCTGCAAATATTAAAATAATTGTATTTTATATTTAAATTTTTGTTACATTTAGTGTGTGTGTGTGTGTGTGTGTGTGTGTGTGTGTGTGTGTGTGTTTGAAAGGACAACTTACAGGACTAGATTCTTCCTTCTACCATGTGGGTCTTAGAGATTGAACTCAAGTTGTCAGGCTTGGAGGCAAGTGTTTTACCCATTTTCCCATCCTGCCAGCCCTTGCTAAAACAATTTTTTAAATAAACATATTAAATGGAAAGCTATTTTTTAAATCACAAATCTAGCATAGCTCATATATGCAGAATGTAGGAAAAGTGTTCTATTTTATTCCCAGCCATTGTAAACAAAAAGGAAAGCTCAAATGCCAGACACCGATACTTTACTGAAGAATGATATGCAGATTCTAAGGACATATTCATTGATCAAAAGCATTACCCATTAGGAAAACAAAGGTGAAATTCTTCCAGAGGACGGGAGTTTTGTTCTACTCACCCACACTGGGCAATTCATTTAAAAAAAAATTTTTTTTTTATATTTATGTGCATGAGTGTACTGTCTGCATGTAGGTTGGTGCACCCGTGTCGTGCAATGCCGCGGAGGTCAGAAGAGGGTGTCGGATGGCCCTGGAACTGGCGTTAAAGACGGTTTTCAGCCGCCATGTGGGTGCTGGGGATCGAACCCCGGTCCTCTTCAAGAGCAACCAGCGCTCTTAACCGCTAGGCCATCTCTCCAGCACCCCACACTGGGCAATTCATAACCACCTGTAACTCCAGTGCAGGGAGTCTGACACTCTATTCTGGCCTTCACCGGCACACACACACACACACACACACACACACACACACACACACACACTACTGACAGTACAGGATACTGCGGAGGAGACAAATAATCTGAACCCTCCCATGTTCTTACTAGGAATATAGCACAAACCAGTCCTACAAATTGGCTTGGATATTTTAATGTAATTAAAATTTTAAGTACCACATGATCCCACAATTTTTCTTTCTGGAGGCTTAAAGATATGAAAACATTTTAAACAAGTTGGTCCTTAGAGATATGCAATGTTCATTCAGTTACTCATTTTCATTCACATTTGACCTAAAATCGTTGTTTTTAGCAGATGGATGATAAGAAAAGTTGATACAGCTAAAACCCCAGGGAATTTCTAGGTATTAGTAATAAACTTCTTTTATAAAACAACTTGATTGGATCTCAAGGCCATTACGCTAACTGTAAGAAGCATATCTTAAAAGGGTCTGTTCTATACAGTTAAATTAAGATAATATTTTCTAAAAGACAAAAACTACAGACACCCAGAACAGATAGTTGTTGTTCAGGATTGCGGTGGACAGAGATGTGATAACTGGGAAACAGGACTGACATGTTCTGTAACCTGGATATAGTTGTGGGCATATAAATCTAAATATAAAATTAATTTTTCAGGAGTAAAAATGAAAAAAAATATCAGAAATACAGATAAATGGATATATTTATCAAATGATACATTTTAGAAACAATCATGTTTAATACGTTTATTTTACATATGACAGATCTATATAGTGATGTAAGAGAAAATTCTAGATCCCCTCTAAAGTTCTGATTAGATAAAAATGTTGGAAGAAGTCTGAGGCTTTCTGACATTGGCTTAAACTGTTTTCCTTGTACTTTGTCACTTTAGATAGTAAAAACCAGTAGCTAGCTCTGTTAAATGATTCTCTAAAGAATGTATTTTGCAAATTGTTTGGGGTAAAATCTTTAAGTTAAATTATAAATTGAACTTAACTGCGTGACTTTTTCTTTGAATGTGACATTGTGTCTGCTACTCATGAGTTCTATAAGGTTTTTCAGATTTTCAGTTGATCATTTCAATAAGATTCTGTTGGCTCATAAATCTGGAACAATCTAGGGAAAACAAAACAATCAGACAAGCGGATATGCCTTGCACTCTAGATCTGGCCAAATGCTGAGTCAAAGATTCATGAGGAAAGAAATCATTTGCTTCCCACTCATGGTTCGAGTCATCTCCTGCTCACTCAGCCATTTAGAAGAAGAAATTGCAACAACTGGTCCCGCAGCTCAGTGGGAAGTCACAGTTTATCTGTGTGCAGTTAAAAATCAATCTCAGTGAAAAAAAGTAACAAGGACAAATAGAAAGCTTGGCCTCACCAAGGAGTAACAACATGTACATTTTAAAATGTTGTTATTGAGACATAAACATACCAATAAGACAAAGGGAAAGAACTATTTGAAAGCGATGGTTGAAAAAGAGAAAATAAAATTAATGAATAATTAAAGTGTTTTTACTTTGACGCTAAATATCTAGTCACAACCCCAAAGAAGGGGGAAAAAAGATGTGATATACAAGATAAAAATAATTTGGGTACAGAAAAAAATGAAAGAGAACATAGCTGCACAATTTCATCAAATTATTTTAATGGCTTAAGTATCAAAGATCACTCAGCTGGACAAATTAACAAATGAATTAAGTTCATGTATATAATCCACAAATTCAAAATGGTATTCTGTATATAACTGTGGTTTTAAAGTAATTGGAGCAATATGAAGAGATGGCTCATTACTTAAGAGCACTTGATACTCTTGCAGAGGCCCTAGGACCAGTTCCCAGCTACCTCATGGCAGCTCACAATCATCTGGTCCAGGCGATCTGGTGCCCTCTTCTGGCCCTGCAGGTATTGCATGCTTGGGTGCACTTACACATAGGCAGAAAAAAACTTACATATGTAAATTAATTAAAAAATAAAAAATAGTTGGTGTGAACCCTTGGGAAATGGCTAAGTGAATAAAGGGTTTTCTGTAGAAGCACAAGATTGAGCTCAAATCTTCAGAACCCATGTAAAAGCCCGGCACAGTAACATGCATCTGTAGTTCCAGTACTCTTGTGCCAAGATGGGAGATGGAGCCAGATTTAACTTCAAATAACTCAAAGACCACCTGTCCCATCACATTCAGTGAAGAATGATAATCCTTCTTCAAGGAAGGTGGAAGAAGAGAGCCCAAGAGAAAACCTAGGTTGTTCTCTGTCCGCTACACACCTACTGTTGTGCATGATACCCAAGCTGCCATAAATACACACATACACAGAGATTAATCTGTAAGCTAATAGCAAGCCAACACAGGAGCACACTTTTATAAAAGCTAATAGCAAGCCAACACAGGAGCATACTTTTATAAAAACTAGGTAAGACTCAGTCAATCACAGGCAGTCAACTGGCCAAAGTCTGTTCAAGTGATCCAAGCACAGACCTATAATCAATCATGTGTGCTGTAGCTCATTTCCATTTTCTGCCCAGGGCGATGACATACCTACATGATCTAATGGAACTCTCTAACCCTTGTCTGTTTCCGAGGGTTTCACCAATTCATGAGTCATTACTTGCTCAATTATGTCTGTTAAATTTAATTATTTTACATTTTCTTTTAATGAAATGAAAGAAGAAAGGAAGTTTCACCTAAACTCATGACAGGAAAGCAGGTAGATAATAAGACATGTAGAAAGCAAACAGAAAACAAAGAAAAATTAATGTTCATTGAATCACAAATAGATATTAATAAGTTAAGTACAGCTATATATAAAAACAATACTGCATATTCATTAAATTTGATAATCTCAGAAATGCAGATTTGCTTAACATTAGAATTCTAGAAAATCATTCTTTTAATGGAGAAAATAACTAAAAATGTCCCTTAAAAAAATACAAATACTAGCTGAGCATGGTGGCGCATGCCTTTAATCCTAGCACTTGGGAGGCAGAGGCAGGTGGATCTTTGTGAGATCAAGACCAGCCTGGTCTACCGAGTGAGTTCCAGGACAGCTGGGGCTACAGGGAGACCATGTCTCGAAAAGACCAAAAAAAAAAAAAGAAAAGAAAAAAATACAAATACTTGGCATAGTTTTCAGCATCTCTATCAGCAGTTATATTAAGTTTCTGTTCTTTATAATTCTATCTATACAGATGAAATGCAAAAGTGATTTGTTGTACCTATTCATAATAGACACTAAGTGAATAAAGAGATTTTACTAATTAAATAAAAGTTTTCTCAATAAAAAGAAACAAGCACCATATTTATGGGTAAAGTACTGAATTTTTTAACTTTCTGATTAAGACTAACCCAAATTTCATTATTATGTCAAGCAATTTAAGAGGTTTCTAAAAGAAAGAATTAAGGTAAACCAAGGAAACTGGAGATGTAAAAATTAAAAGATGAAATTTATTTGGTCAAATTTATTAATATAGTCAATTTTTCAGATAATATTAACAAGTCTCTGAAATTTGACATAAATTATTTTAAACATTAGAATTTTCTACGTTCATGGATATAAAATAAATATGTCAAAGCTAATAAGATATCTGATCAACAGCCACTAAAATTCGAAAGAGATTTCATAAAGAAGATATAGATGGAAAAATCATGTAGAAAATCTACAAAGATCTATTTAAAATTCAAATGAACTTTAATCCTAGCACTTGGGAGGCAGAGGCAGATGGATCTTTGTGAGTTCAAGGCCAGCCTGGTCTACATAGAGAGTTCCAGGACAGCCAGAGCTACAGGGAGACCCTGTCTCAAAAAGACAAAAATAAATACATAAATAAATAAATAAATAAATAAATAAATAAAATTTGAATGAAATAATTTAAAACCTGTTGAGAAAACAGTCCATGAATGAAAGACTCAATGATCATAATACATCAGTTCTGTTAAAATAAATTAGTTTGGTCACCGGGCATGGTGGTGCATGCCTGTAATCCCAACACTCTGGAGGCAAAGGCTGGTGGATCTCAGTGAGTTAAATGCCAGTCTGGTCTACATAGTGAGCTCCAGGCCAGCTGGGATTAAAGGAAGACCCTGTGTCAAAAAGACCCCCCCAAATTAAATAAATAAATAAATAAATAAATACATCCATATAAAGATGTAATCCCAGGCAGTTGTGACTTCTGACCGCCCCCTTCATCTTTCCTTTGTTCTCTATATGTCTCCTCTCTCCTCTGTCTTGTCTTCTCTCTATCTTCCTCTCATTCCTCTTGCTTTCTCCCCTTTTCCTTGGCCCTCTCTCCCTTCCTTTCTCTTGCTCTTTCCTACCCTGCTCTCTTTTCTTCCTTTCATAAAAATACAATGTTTTAGCATCAGCTCAATTAGAGGAGTATTCACAACAAGGGGTCAAGATATGAAAAGCTGGTCAGGCAATAATTTACATAGACTCAGAAAATAGTTTAATGTTTGTGCTGGTTAGTTTCTGTCAACTTGACCCAAACTAAAGTCATTTGGGAAGAAAGGTATCTGTGGCTATGTCTGTGGGAGCACTTTCTTACTAGTCCAGTAGCATAGGATGATCTAACCCTCTATGGCAGAGCTGTCTAAGAAAGGGGTCTGACTGAACAGGTTGATAAATTGCATCAGTAAGCAGCACCCCTCCACGGGCTCTGCTTCAGTTCCAGCCTCCTCCTTCCTGCCTGATATTTCTACCTTAGATTATTTCAGTGGTGGATTGAGTCCTGGGAGTGGTAAGCCAATATACCCTTTCCTCCCCAAATTGTTTTTTGTCAGTGTTTTACCACAACAATAGAACACCAGATAATGCAGTATTCAGAACCATCACTGCTGAAATTTTATATGTAGAAGACTCTGCCATTCTGTTCTAAGTCTTTCGCGAAAGCAAATTTGGTATAAGTGCATGAAAGCAAACACATAGAACTGTTCACAGCAAACGGCCACAGGAAAACAACACGGCCAACAAACCAATAAGCTCTGAGAAGCCACCCATGTCTGTTAGAAATAGAAAAAATTAATAAACAGAGTATCAGATGAAATAGTGAAAAAAATTCAATCATGTCAGGTGTGGTGGTGCTGGCCTGTAAACCCAGCACTCATGAGTTCTTTTTTTTCTTTTTATTATTTATTTTTGTATGTGTATGAATGTATTGTCTGCATGCAGGTCTGTGCACCCGTGTCGTGCAATGCCGCGGAGGTCAGAAGAGGGTGTCAGATTCCCCTGGAACTGGAGTTCTCCTGGAATTGGAGTTACAGACGGTTCTTAGCCGCCATGTGGGTGCTGGGGATCGAACCCGGGTCCTCTGCAAGAGCGTCGGTGCTCTTAACCGCTAGGCTATCTCTCCAGCCCCACTCATGAGTTCTTATGGGAGGATTGCTATGAGTTTGAGGCCAGTCTGGCCCACATGATGATTTCTAAAACAACCTGGATTACTAGTGAGCTCCAGGCTAGTCTTGGATCAAAAATAAATGAAAATAAATAAACAAATGATGCTCAGAGCAGCAGGATGATTCAGAAGCACAGCACTGAGAACACTAAACAAATAATTTAAATCATCACACAGTGTGAGTCCATTTGCATAAATGTAGGTGTTTGGGAGAATATAAGCAGAGTAGGGTTCTGGGAGCTTAAATTTCAACTTGTTTTTATTTTCAGAGAGAGTCTAGATGTTTGTTTTATGACTATTTTTTGCATTTGGTAAGAATTATATCTCCAACAAATAAGTGACATACATAAATCACACCTGGGTTAATATTGTGGTTCTGCAAGCAAATTCCGTGTTATTGCATTAAATGAAAATTTTCACATAGTGTGTGTCATGCTTCAGTTCTCTTTCAATCAATTTCAATGCATTAAATTGCTCAACCCCTACCACGATTATATAACTTGAGTGCTTATCATGTGATCACTAATATAGTGTATGGCATTAACTGATAAAGGGTCAAAGGCTTAGAAGCTCCAATTCATGCTACCATCATCCAAGGAGCACAAGAAAGGAGGTGGGATTCGTGCCTATTTGGTGTCACAGCATAACACTGAGGAACCTCTCAGAACATGGTAGAAGTAGGCTGACCTCCCTCCCCCTGACCTCCAGGACCCTTGCCCATAGGATGGTAACACTCCCTTCTGTGCTGATTTTAACAGACTAAATGAAACATAAGAACGAAACATTTGGATCCTCTCTGTCCAACATATCCACAGACAAATAAATAAACACTATCCACAGAATAATTACTGCCCAGTCTATGAAACAAAAACTGCTGAACAAAAACATAGAGTTTTCTGTTCAAATGCATGATGCGAATGGGGTCACAAGGAATATATGTAAGTGTTATGATATTTTTACTTATTTATTCTGTGTTCATATTGTATGTGTATGGGTGTGCATGTGCCACCTGGATGTGAGAGGACAGTTTTCAGGAATTGATCACTTTCCCTCCTTTTACTGTAGACCTGGGGATCAAGGTGAGTTCATCATCCTTGGCAGCAGGCACCTTTAACAGCTGAGCCAAGCTTGCCAAGCTGTAGGTTTTAAAATAAGTGTCTGTTTTCCTATTCATCTCTCACAGCTCTTTATCTAACTTCTTCTGCACACATAGATTTCTATTCACACTGTCACCTTAAAAATGCATTTGAAAGAATTCAAGCTCTTTAACATTTTAAAAGTACTACGAAAACTCTTGAGTGAGCTTTGAATGGATGCTTTAAACTTCATTTACAAAGGGAAAGAACATTTTCTACTTTTTAAATTTATTATGCCAATATTTTATGAAGGCAAAAGACTTTGCATTCCAGTCATTGCACTTAGACTGCAAACGTAATTCAAGAAAAAAAAATCTTTAAAAATGTCTCATAAGTATATGTTTTAAACTTATATAAATGAATGTTTTGTCTTTACATAGCCTAGACTATTAATGGCCCATTATTGCATCATTAATGTATATAAGAAGACACAGCTCTAAATTGATTCAAATATGGAAGAAAAAAGCCAAATGGAACCATTCTTTACTTAAGTAAAATGGGTTAAATCTCCCAGAACCATTACACTTTCATTTCCAAAGCCCTAAACTGCCATCTTTAAATCCAGGTTGCACTTCCTAATGTCCGTGAATACCCTGTTCATGCACTAGCTCTCTCATTAGGGTTCTCTTCTAAGACTGGTGCTATCCCACCCTAGAGATGAAAAATGCTGGGGGAAAGTGCTGAGAATAAGACATCTATCTGCCTTATTTAAGAGTAGATGTGCTTTTCAGAGACCATTTCTTTCTCACTATGCCTGGAGCTATGCAATTAAATAAGATCTGAGATGTTTTAATGGGAAGAGAAAAATACACATTATAAGTACAAAAAATATTTCGGATAACTAGTTACTTGTAGAGAAGCATAGCTAATGGCTTCAGGAATCTTCCCATAGAAAGCCAGAGAAGCAATTTGGCAAGATTTGGCAATGTAAGTAAACTCTGAAGATACAACCAAAGTATCAATTGGAAATGGGCAAAGTTAGTGATACTGAAGGCATGGGCTCTATAAAAAAAAATGTAAGTGTGAGAATACCTAAGAAGTATTTATGTCCAAATAAGACTTTTTATAGCCTATACAATTACCAGACCTAGGCAGTTACTGTTTTAAACATCAGAAATAGTGAAATTTAAAAATCACTGCAATTGGTTATTAATGGCATAAATAACAATTCACGATCTTTAGATACATATACTGTGAATTGACCCAATAAGACCTTAAGACACAAGAGAATTGGAGCTAGTCCACAGGTGGTTTGTAATATACAGTTAAGAAAACCAGCATATAAATGAATCTTTTAAAAAATTTGCCTCAAATTTAGTAGATGGGATAGTTAAAAAAAATAAATTAGCATGGAATCAAATCAATTAGATATATAAGAATTAAAAGAAGAAAATGAGAATATCTGGGGCTGAAGATATCAGAAAATATCAAGTTTGACTGAGATGAGTTATACAAGCAACACAGAGCTTACTTGCTTTGAGAAATAGACCTTCGACTTGACTACTTTTATCTACCCATCCACCCACAGGTAGCTCAAAACTGTCAGGAACTTCAGTTCCAAAGGATTCATTACCCCCTTATGATCTCCCTGAGCATTGCATGACATGGATGCACTTATATATGGTCAGGTAATACACTCATACACATAAAATAAACATAAGTAAAATATTTTAGAAGTTAAAATGATACTGAAGACACAAGATAATAAAAGTATAACCTTAAAAGGTACACAGTGTCACAAAGTGAGAAATGCATTTGTAAACATCTGTCATTTTGAATGCAGCACATGGAGATATCATCTTTTATTGTCCAGGAAACTCGCCATTCTTTCCAACTTACATAAGGTCAGAGGCTCTATGTTGGCCACTGGGGGACATCAGTGGTCTCAACCCACACTGGACACTGCATGCTTCCTTTCCAACCTGCCTGGCAAGAGTCATCCAATCATGTAGTAGTGACATATATATCCTGAGCATAACCAAGAACTTTATTGGATGTGAACCTTGTTCTAGAGAAGGGTTTTCATGTCTGGACATATTGGCCTGGTCAAAAACCCATTCCTGTGGAAATCATGGAGCTTAGGGAAAACCTTGTTGTTGTTATATTAAATGATCACGTTGTCAAACTGCCTTGTAAATATTTATGTTTAGACCTATGGATTTGCTTTGTTCTCCCCCTTGGTCAGAGAAGATTCTTTTGCATTAGTGACAGGCAGTTAGTACAGGCACTCACAACTGATCAAACTTCCAAATATTAGCAATAGTGAGTCCTCAAGTGGACGTATCATCCATGTTAATCTCCCTTCCAAGACTCAGGAAGCATCTAAAAAGAGAGTTGAAAAAATGTAATAGCTGGTGGATAAGAAAGGAGTGCTATGAGATGCTGACTTCAGACGTGACATGGCTATGCTACATATCAACTCACAGCAGCTCTGGTCACGTGTGCAAGACTTGGACAAGATCAAACAAGCAAAATTCTAGCACAAATGGAGGAGGGTCCTCCGAAGCCCCACACTTAGCAGAGTTGGTATAAGCACTTGATGGCTGCTGAGGGTCCTAGGAAGGGTCACTCACCTTTGAGGATGGAATGAGGGCTTGGGAAGGTTCCCGAAGCTCCCATGGATCACCACGCATCTGTATGCCTATGTGCAGCACTAACTGGATGTAGGGGTATGATGCTTTTAATAACAAAATACAGAGACATGAAGCTCAGAGGGAGAGGGAATGGGGAACACTTGAGAGGAAATGATAAATAGAAATGATCAAGGTACATTTAATAACTATGAATTTTTCACCAAATGCATTTTAAACTATTACTTAAAAAAGCTCATTTCATTACTGATTCTGTCTCTAAACAGGGCTGCTTCAGCTGTATTGTTTATACTGTCAGTTTAAATATTACTGAAAAATTGCCAAATACCAGGTGAGTGTTTGTAAATACAATGGAATATACTCTTAAAGTACATCATACAAATATAGTCAGAAGCCATGCCAGGGAGCACACCACTCTGGTTTACAGACAATATGATTCCCGGAAGCTCTGCGTCTGTCACCTCCAAAAGACGCTAAGCAGCACCTTTCATAAGACAGTGGAAGACACTTGGACTGACCTCTGGCCTCCCCATGCACATAAACACATGTGCACATACACCCACATGCTAGGGTCATGTGGGTGCTTTGCTTTGAAACCAGGTCACCTCCAAGAGTAGCCAGTCTCTTAACCACTGAGCCATCTCTCTATTTCAAAAGAAATTTTAAGTTCCTCTAACATAATGCTTAACTCATTTATGTTTTCTTAATGTTCACATTCTATGATTATTCATAGGACGTGTGTGTATGATTTGCATATACATAATATATTTAAACTAAACAACTTTAAATACAGAAAGTCTGAAATTTTCAATAATATGTTTGGTAAAACATTGTAGATTAAAGTTATTCATATTTGATATGTCTGGGACAAACTGCAAGACCTAACTAAAGTTTCATTTGAATTTGAGAAATATTTGACAGTGCAGAGGGTGAATATTCTGGAAGAGCTTTAGAAGGGAAAACAATATTTAGTTTTATGTAAAGATTGAAAATACATTGGAATTTTGTTTCCCCCCAGAGCATGTCTTATCCAAAGCATGTTTATATAAGTCAATAAACATCTTTTATTGAAACTGAATCAACTCCATTAACTCTATTAATCATAAATTCTTATATAGAAAATGAAATTTCAGAAGAGATTTTTAGTCTTAGACAGTAAGCACATTCAGGAAATAAATATTTTCCAATATCCAAAATAAAACAGAAATATCATATAGCAAACAAATGATTTTTAAGTAATAGACAATTGTATTATTCTTTGAAATCTGCCAAACTTGAGGAATGTACAAAGTTCTAATCAGCTGTCTGTGACATTTAGATTAAGGCTGACTGCACCTGTTTTGATTTTGGGTTTTTTTATTCCAGGTTCTCATTCTGTAACCCCTATTACCTTTGACCTTGACATACTTCCACCTTAGTCTTCTCAAACCTGTGATGCAGGGAGTGGGTTACACATCTGGCTTTGACACCTGATATTCTTTGACTATAACTCCCTGTTAATTCAGACTTGTGCTTCTTATACTTCATTCATTAAGAAATTACAAAACCTGCTAGGATGAGTGTTATTTAAAGTCATTCACAATAGCCTCTACTAAATGATAACTATGAAAAAGAAATCCAGCAGGAAACTCACTGGACTGTAGCAATATAATCATGTGTTTTCAACAGACGGTTTCCTGGAGTCCAGCTTCTGAGGAGAGTTAAGTGTTTGCAGTGAGTTCTCCTGGCCCTTTACCAAGGTAGTTGTGTTCTCTAGGAAACCAAGATCTCTTTGAAGTTATGACGACCCAAGCTGAATACTGGAGAAAAGAGGCTAGAGTCTTGTTACACGCTCTGCATAGGGAAGGACCCAGGATCCCATTTTATACTTAATATCAGTCTATAAAATTATCTTGTGATAGGAACTAAACTTGGATCCTCACATACACTAAGCAACTGATCTACCACTGAGTTGTACTCCAGTCCTTTATTCCTTTGTGTGTGTGTGTGTGTGTGTGTCTGTGTCTCTGTGACACATGTGTATGTGCTCACCTGTGCATGCACATGTGGAGGCCAGACCTTGAAGTTAGGTGCATTTCTTATTGCTCTAGGGATCTTATTATTTTTAAAAACAGGATCTTTCACTGCAACAAGTGCACCTTTGATAACCTGGCCAGCCAACGAGCCTTCTGCATCTACTTGCACCCACCTCATCAGTGCTGGATTACCAGTAATGTTGCTATTCTTGGCTTTTATAAGAGTGCTGGTGATCCAAACTCAGGTCCTCATCCTTAAACAGAAACCAATAATCATTTCCTAGCCTCTTTCTTCCTTTTTTAAAAATTTTAACTCGTTATTTTAAAACAGCATCTTGGTAAGTTACCCAGGCAGTCTGAAATTAGGATCTTCTTTGTTCGCCTTCTTGGGTGATTGTGATTATAGGCCTGCATCTCCAAACAGGCCTGCCTGAACTTAGCATTGATTTGTTCCCCTCAACTCCTGTGCTGAGGATCAAACCCAATACCACCATACGCATGGTGGGCAAATGTTTTACACTGAGCTATGATCACAAATATTTTAGATGTACTTTGGATGAATTCAAACAATTTTGATTGGTGTCATTTGTTTCCACAGAGAAAACAGATATGTCTGTAAGTGTTTTCAGTTTATGCTAAGAAGTATTTGACTTGTTTTTCTATCACAATTACATCAGACAGCCAAAACAAAGGAACTGTGCCTGATAGTTCCCTTTATCTAACTTATTAGCACATTATTATATGTACAAGGTAGTTAACTATAAACTACTGATATGCTAATAAAAAGGGAACATTAAAATTAAAAGATCATATACTCATGTTAATGATTCTTTAATATTTAGCAACTTAGCTTTGTAGGGTAAATATCAGTTTTTGCTTTTAATCAGATCTCAGCCAGTAGTGATTATGATGTGTTCTTCTTCCTGGAAAATAAATGACTTAAATTGACCTACTTTAATTTTATTCATTATCTCTGATATTAAAACCTGTATTTGACATATTATTTGATCTTTTCAAACCACATTTGCAGTAAGAAAGCCCCAAGACATTTTCTTTCAGAATATTTTTTAAATATTCTGAGGTTTTACTAGTTAGCTGGAATGTGACAGTACTTTCAATTTCTATATTACGGTTTCCTTCAGCAGCAAGAATCAATTATTCCACTTATATCAGTGGCTGGTTTTTAACTCAATATTTAAGCAATTAGTATCTGCATCTATAAATTAATACATTTATATTCCTAATGGGACTTTAATCATACAAAATGAATAGAAACTGTCTGTTAGGTTTATTAATGTTGAAGGTAAAGGCTGTTTATTTGATATTAAAGCTCAATTAAATTTTACTTCCAGAAAAGGAAGGAACGTTTTTGACACTCTCCTCACTGATTCTAATTTCTTGTTCTTTCTGCAAGAAGACAGCGAAAGAAACACTCACAGTACCTTTCAAATGAAGAATGTCTATTTTAGAAAAATTGCACTTGTTTTCATACTTTTATGCTCAGTAATTGCTGACATGGATGTTCACATAATGACATCTAACCCACAAAAATTATTTGAACTTTAGTGGAAACTCTTTGAGTTAGATAAAATATTTCACTCTAAAAATGTTTATACCCACTGACAAATATTTTATATCTTTCAGTATGGGCAGATTCATCATTTCAGATTATGCTGTGACTGATACAAAGGTTACCATTTTAAAATGAATTTGTTTGATACAATAGCAAGATAAGGAAAATACTTTTGCTATGCCTTGAGCTGTACATACTGGTGAAAACTTAAATCTTTTTTCAATTGTAAGTCTGTGGAATTATTTTACTTGAATAATGAATATTCTATACAATTAACTTATGCATGCATGTAGTTACTGCTTTTTGTATATTTAATATATTCTGTAACATTTCTATAGTGAATTTTAGAAAAGTTTGCCATCACAAAAAGAACCTCAAATCATTCATCTTGCTTATACTGCAAGTCCTGAGCCATCATTAATGACTTTCTGTTGTTATAGATTTCTCTATTTACATGTTCCTACATGAGCAAAATGTTTATGTGGTTTTGGGGATTGTCTTGTTTCAACTAGCATATTTTCAAGGACCATCTCTGAGGTAATATATAATAATTAAATCCATTTTGCATCTAAAATGTGACCTAGATATATGACACTTTTTATATTCAGTTTATCTTTGATCAACATTTAAGTTTGCAGGGCGAGTTAGTACACACCTTTGAGCCCAGCACTTGGGAGGCAGAGGCAGGCAAATGTCTGTGAGCTCAAATCCAGGTTGGTTTACACAGAGAGTTCTAGGCCAGCCAGAGTTAAAAATGAGACCCTGTCTCAAAAAATGGATATTATTACTAAAAACATTATATGAGAGTTTCTGGATGTTGCTGCATATTTTGATCTTGCATGCAACTTTGCAACTGCTTTATCATGTGTGTGTTTGATTTTTTGCTTTCCTTCTCTCCTTTTTTTCTTGATTTGTAAACATTTTTGGATTTATTTTTATTTTATGTGTATGAGTGTCTTGACTCCATGATGTAAGTGTACCAAGTGTGAATACACACAGAAGCCAGAGGAAGGCATCAAACCTCCTGTAACTGGAGTTATGGACAGACCATAAGGATGCTGAGAATTGAACCCATGTCTTCTGGAAAAGCAACAAGTAGTCTTAGTTTTATTTTGGATAGTGTACTTCAAGTGAGTAGTCTTTGCTAACTTTCTATCTAGTAACTTTGCTAAAACTATTTGTTATTTTTAAATTTTCACATGTCATATAAACTCATTTTATAAATGATACCTTATCATTTGTAGAATTCAATTATAACCTGGATATATTTTTACAATGTCATTTTCTAATTGTATTGGCTAGAGAATCTATTAGAGGAGAGAATATGTTAAAAGAGTGTTAAGGAACTGACTGAAACAGTAAACTTCTGCCCCAAACAATAAACCTCTACATAGAAAAACTTTAATAAGACTGAGAAAAAGATGCAAGATATGTATGGTAGAATGCACGAATTCAGGAGGGTTGGTACAGAAAGGAGAATGTGTCTAAATTGGACTGAAAAATGTATGAAATGCACAAAACTTCAATAAAATATTTTAGAAAGAATGTTTATAATATGTGTATCTTTTACCTGATCTTAAAAGGACAATATCTTTCACATTAAGCATAGCTTAATGAATTAGGATAAAAATTTGCATCAAAATTTATTCACTCAATATATCCAGTGCATAAATAAATATAAAAAGAACAAAAACTCCATGATAGAGAAGAAAAAAATAAATGCACCCGAATTTTAAAATATCAGTCAAGGGCCCAGTGTGGAGCAATGGATAGGGTGGGTGGGTGTGCCGGCCCTAGCCTGGGAATTGTTGGAGACTGGTTACTACTGGGTGAGGGACAGTAGACCTTACATACAATCCCTTGATAGGCTGACTAGACTCCAGTGGACAAACTTACACCAAAGGACATCTGGGAACAAACACTTGCTGGATAGAACTTAACATGTATGGAGGAATACATAAGGTCTGAGATGTGGTGGGCGGGAGGTGTGGCACAACATGGATGGCGGAGTCTAAATTTGATTATGAAGTGTACAAAAGCTCAATTCAAAAAAAGGAAAATATCCACAGTAGACTAGAGAGATGGTTCAGCATTTCATAACACTTGCTCTTCCTGCAGAGTGCTGGAGTTCAGTTCCCAAAGCCCCGTGTCCTGATGCTAACCACCACCAGGTGCAAAGGACTCAGTACCCAATGCTGAAGCACCGTGAACACCTGCACATGTGTAAAAACACACATTCCCAAACTTTAAATAAATCTCTTAAAAAGTAAATCAAGGGTGAAATAAGGGGCTAGGCAGATGTCTCAGTGCTTAGAGAGACCTGGCTACTCTGGCAGAATACCCAGATTCAGTTCCCATTACCCATATGGTGGCTAACAACCATTTGTAATCCATTTCCAGGGAATCCAATGTCCTCTTCTGGCCTCTCTGCACATTGCATGCACAGATAGCCTTACGTACATGCAGTGAAACACTTATACACATAAAGTATTTTTAAGAGTAAAATAAATGACAATAGGTGAAAAATATCAATTCAATTATATTGCATAGATTTTTGGTCTGTATTTTTAAAATAATCATACAATGTGTATCAGATTAAATGGACAAATATATTGAAAGTTTAAAAATGGAAACAAATTGCCTACAGAGGAAAATCTATCAGAATCACAGCTTATTTCTCAATGCAGACAATGAAATCTAGAAGAGCAAATATTCCATTTCTAAAAGACTATAGATGCCAATCCAGAGTACTTTATCCAACAAAAATGTCTATTATAATTGAAGGAGAAAGGAAAATGTTCCATGATATAAATAAGTTGAAAGAATTCCTCTCCAATAAGCCATCCTTGCAGAGAATATTTCAAGCAATACAAAGAGAAGAGGGCAGGGATGACTATAACCAATCAACATCAGAAAACAAATGATACAACCACTATGCAAATCAAAACTTAGGGAAGAATGTGCTAGAAATCAAAATGATTGGAAGCAATTTAATTCTCTCAACAACAGTTTTAAGTATCAATGGAATGAATTCTCCAATTAGAGAGAGAGAGAGAGAGAGAGAGAAAGAGAGAGAGAGACTAGTAGAATGGATTATAAAACAAAAACCATCTTTTTTTTTTCTTGTCACCAAGAAACTTACCTCACTTTTAAAGACAGATATTATCCCAAGGTGAAAGGAGGGTAAAAAATTAATACAAGTAAATGACACTAAGGAAGAAAGAGGAGTCTCTATGCTAATACTAGATAGAATAGAATTCAAGGCATTTGGTTGTGTTTTGCGTGTGGAATATTTAATCACTGGGTAGAACATCTTTGTGGTGGATAGACAGGCTTTTTGCCAGGCCTATGTGGTGCATTTCTGAATATCTGGGAAGATTTGGTTGGCTGGAGTTGGCCCTGGAAATTGTAGGGTCATCTTAAAGTTTTTATTTTGTGGTGGTGTTGTTTGGGGGAACTGCCCCATTCAACTGGATGGGCATAAATATTGCAAAGTTTAGTAGAAACTAGTAGAACTGGATTGAAGGGTTTAAATGTTTCTAAAGTGGAATGGTATAAACACTAAAGACAGTTTACTAATGATCTAAATGGGATTATAACTCCACAGGGCTGTGGTTGGTTTTTGGTCCATTCCTGGCTTGTACTGGACTTCCAGTTGTAGATTTGGATTAAAGGGGCATAGACCAGTATTGCGTTACCTTTGACTATTGAAAGATATTCTTTGGTCTCTGTTTATTATGCAAGTGTTCCTTTTGATATCTGTTCTGCCGATTTCAAGATAACTTGACTCAAGAAAAGCTAGGTTTACTTCCCTGAACTAGTGCTATGCACCCCAGAAGGAGACAGTTTGGACAGACGTCGTAAATTTTTTCAGCTTAATTCTGTTCAGCAGGTATGTTCCCTGTTATTGGAAAACTACAAACCAGGATATGGGGTTTGGGAAAATAAAGAGACGACTTCTGTTTGTAGTAATTTTTTTATATTTAAGATATGCCTATAATTGTTTAAATTTCTCTTATAGGCTTTGAACCTGATTATCTCATGGCATTAAATTTTTTTTCCAGTCACTATTTATGCAAGGCTTCTTAGGCTTATCTTCAGGTTGTATCTAAATATGATACAGTAGTTAAAAGTACCAGATTGGTGTAACTTAACTTTTTTGGATGCTTAATGCCCATACCTAAGGACTATACCAATTTGGCCAAGAAATTTAAGGGACAATTTTTTTCCTCTCCCTCTGAAGTCAGTTGGTCTCAGGGGATTTTGTATGGAGACATCTCTTAAAATGTTCTGCAATTGTGATTCACCAGGCTTCCTGTGCAGGGAGGTCTTGGAGATCCACCAACAGAATCGTAGCTAGTATCCAGTCTATAAAGAGGAAGCTTAATATAGAGGAAAGTCACCTTGTGCTCCAAAGGGAAGCCCAGTCTAGCAAGATCTGACCTTGTCCTTGGTAGATGGAACTGGTTAATAATGGCCAGAAGAGCTGGGCGTGGTGGCGCACGCCTTTAATCCTAGCACTTGGGAGGCAGAGGCAGGTGGATCTTTGTGAGTTCAAGTCCAGCCTGGTCTACAGAGTGAGTTCCAGGACAGCTGGGGCTACAGGGAGACCCTATCTCAAAAAGACAAAAAAAAAAAAAATGACCAGAAGGAGCAGGCACTGCCCCCCCCCAACCTGAGTGCCCCCTGAATACCAGAACCTCAAATAACTTGAGAAAACAAAGTTTGGTTAACCTGGGTTAATTCTGTGGAATTCACCAAAAATGGAAGTATAATCAAGACAGTATGGTTATATTTTTGTTTATCTGAAAGCAACTATGTTGTTATAATGTGAATCTCTCAATGGGCTCTAGAATCCACCCACCAATTATTTTCAGACTCTGTAATTACTGTATATTGGTGGAGAGTAAGTATCCATATTTTAGAATAATATGAAATTAATGGAGGAAAATGTGAATTCCTAAGCATAAAAAACAGACTGACAGAAAGATGCAGGACAGTTATGGCAGAATGCATGATCTGGGATGGGATGGGAAGGGATAGAGTGGGGGGAAGGAATAGGAGAATATGCCTGAACAGAAATGAAAAATGATGTATGAAATACATAAAACACCAATAAAAAATGTAAAAAAATGGAGTCAATGTATTTTTTAAAGCCTGAAAAATTGTGCCTCCACATAGCGGGGGTAAAGTTATATGAAATAATGTTAAATAGGCATAAAAACCTTAGACCTTGGCCTTGATTAACAGATTAGGGTCACCTGCAGCCAAAGGACAAGTCCACTATTGTTGTTAACTAATGCTCAATAATAAAATTTCTCCTTTCTTTCTAGCAACTATCTAAGTGGAAACACATATCCTGACTATTAAAGCCTGAAAAGCAGACCCTGAATCCAGACATCATGACCAAAATGAACAGAAGAAGAAACCTAATAAATGGACGCTTTGAAGCCCCTGGTCAAGAAATTCTAATGGACTTCAAAGTTGGACATTGGAATTCACCCTCCCTCTTCTTACTTTTCCTGGTCCCCTGCCTAGATCAAATACATAACTACTCCAGCCTTCACTTCACTTTCAAGGGCACTAGTCAAGGACTTTTTTCCCTCTATAGTTACTCTTTGGGGGTCCTTTAGATGGACCCTCTGAATGGGGGATACCCCAGTTGCCACACCCACTTTTTCAGCAGCATGGAAGAGGTCAGAGTGGTCAGCGTCCTGGTCCTGATTTCCTTCTGGCCACTGGGGTGACCCTTTTCAGAAGGTAACATAACTAAACAGGAACTAGATATTGATTAGGCAGTTAGAGATGAGACCCCCTAAATTAACCAGACTCTTCCTTAGCTGAGAACTCAAGGCTTCCTGGGCTACCCAGTAAACACATATCTTTCTGGTAGCCCTGAAAGAACAGGAAAAGAAGAAAAGAAAGAGAGAAGGGGAAAAGAGAAGTACATACCAAGCCCCGCAGATTGATTCTTTATTTCACCAGAATAAGAAATGGAAATTTACCCATTTTATTTGTTCTTATTGCTTTGTTTTGTTATTGTCATTTTGTATTGTTTCTGCCTTCCTGTGAAAAGAAAAAAAATGTTTAAAAAATGGAATAACATGCCCAATATCACACAATTCTACATTGAATTAAACGTAATTTTGAAAAAAAAAAAAAAAAAAAATTTTACACCAAAAATATTGCTAGTGATCAATAGAGGCATTTTAACAAAAATATCAATAAATAAAAGATATAGAAAGCACAAACACGTATGACTAAAAAAAGAGCACTAAAAGTATGGTGATTTACCATATTCAAAAATTAAAGATTTGCAGGAAAATGCTTGGATTTGTAAAGATTATGTTGAGAGTCCTCGTAGACTGAGAAATTCAAATGCTGGCCATCCACTCTCCTGTGTGGATCATGGCTACTAACTGTTAAATATCTTTTATCTAGGTTGGGTGAATGTGGATAAGGGACAGGAATCTAGACGGGTCTGCAAGACAGGAAAGAAAAGGCTTTAACTGAAAGACATGGTAAGATAATAGAACACTTAACATCCAATCGGGCCAGTAGGCGTGAAAGAACACACAGTGGAACAAGGAGACAGGAAGGTCTTGCGTGTGTAGAGGAAGCAATCAGCCAAAGTGAATTATGTATGAAAATGTGGTAAGCTGGGTCTGGGGAGATGGCTCAGTGGGTAAGGGCATTGGCTCTGCAACACAAGACCTGAGTTCAGATTCCAGGCACCTACTTAACAAGCTGATGTGGCCCCCAGCATATTTGAAAATTCAGGCCCTTGGGAGACAAAGACCAAACATCACTTGGCCTTGTGACCACCAGGCTATTCTAAGTCGGTGAGAGCTCTGCTTCAAGAAACAAGGTAGAGAGGAGCAGAGAAAGACAGGATATGGCATTGCCCCCTAGCCTCCACATGTGTGTGCACTGACACACACAGACAGCCACAAACACACACATTCCTATATACCACAATATGCCATACACATACACACATACACACACACACACACACACACACACACACACACACCTGTCCCCATACAGTACAAACATAAACATTCACATACATGTGCCCACATACCACATATACATAGACGTGAACATTTACATGCATGTGCCCATACTATCAGACACACATACTGTACACACACATAATGCCCATTCATTTTGTACACATATACATATCCATATTCACACACACATACACACACACATATACACACACACATAAACACACACACTCACACACACACACACACACTGTACCCGTACATCAGACACACATTTACTATAAGGAAATCTGTGATTCTGTTAGCTAATAAAAATAAATAAATAAATAATTAAAATTATGCATTTACATTGTATGTCACTTAGGTTTTTGAAGGGGTCCTCTTCTGCAGCTTAACAAAGATCCTGTGAGACTCTGGGACCATGATGTGGACGCAGACTGGCCCATAGCTAATTCTCTGACCCCTTCATCTCGGACTCCCAGCCATCAGTACTATGAGGACGAGGACTATTTCTGTGGGCTGTCTGGTGATTGCTGATGCTTTGTTATGGCAGCCTTAACACAGTAAGAGGAGAGATGTTGACTCTGACTGCACAGTCCTGAGCCACAGTTGTCAACATCATATGTAATGTTTGGAAATAGCAACTTCTGAGAGTCAAAATGAAGAAAAGGAAAAGCAAACCTGATGAGCAGTGAGACTCAGCAGAAAGTCGAGGACTATGAAGCAGTTTCCTGTTGCCAAGGATGCCCTCAGAGGTAAACAAAGATCATGAAAGTATTTCGTTTCTGTACAGTCAAAGCCTAAAACCAATTTAAATTAAATTAACAACTGTTCCAAATATATTATAAATATTTCACCTACAATGCACATATTTGTGTCTAGAAGGAACTGCATCTTATATGAATGATTGAAAATTTAAAGATTCTTTTAGTTAGAATTTAATGCACACTAACTTTATAAGCACAAATTAAAAAGCTCCTGGAAGATGCATCTGGCATGTTTGTGCATCTCCATCTATAAACCTTGCTAAGAGGTGCTGTAAATTTTATACAATGGTTCCTGAGATGGTTAAAGCTTTTTTTTTCCATTTTTGAGTTTTCATTTTGCATTTCTCATTCAATTCCCTTCTTAAAAATTTTTATGTAACCCACCATTTTCATGACCTAGTTGTATATTTCTTTTTGTTTCTGTGTATTATTACTATTTAGTTAGCAAGAAGAATGTATTTGCTAGATTTTATTTATTTTTTGAAGGGCATTTCCTCTGCAGACCTCTATACCTTCCTGCCCAGGTGCCTTATTTGGGTCATGGAAGGGGAAATCTGTGGTCACCCATAATGTTCTGGAAGCTTTTATAAGAGATTCCATGCATTGCATTATCATCATTTGCGATGACAAAATTATCTCAGCCAACAAGAGCGCTTCTATTTTCCAGCACATCATATGGCTTTATTTAATATATTCTTTATTCATAATTATCTTTATTGGTTAAATTGGTCAGCGGACCTATGAAAAATAATCTAAAAGTATGGGTGCATTTTGTGCATATGAACATAAGGCAAACGGATGCTTCATTGTTTTCTTTTACTTAAGCACCAGAGCTCCTTACTGAGTCGTCTTCTGAGAAACAAAAGTATAAGCCCAGCTGATGAAGCATTTTATTCTTTCCCTCACTGATAATCTCTGGAGCTATTTTTAGAAAAATATCTCCTTTCTATCATCAAAAAATCTTAAACATAAGAACAACAATGTAGGCCCAGCTTGGTGGCACACAACTTTAATCCCAGTCCTTGGGAGGCAGAGGCTGGTGAATCTCTGTGAGTTCAAGGACAGCCTGATCTACATAGTAAGTTCCAGAACAGCTGGGGTTACAGGGAAACCCTGTCTCAAAAAGCCAAAAAAAAAAAAAAAGAATAACAATGTAATGTTAGTGCATACTGATTCTGACATCAGGATAGGAGCACCCGTCATTTTCAAAATCTGGTAGATCTTCACTGGGGGAGATCTATTCCACTATTCTTCAGCCCCTTTCTAAGCTTCAGATTTAGCCTTCCTTTATCTGGGTTACCTCAGCCTGGCCCACAGATAGAAAGTAACATAAAGTAGTAAAAGATAAATTATTCTCAACTTCTCAACTACCCAGTGAAAAGCTTTCAATTTTCTAAAAATAACATGATTTTTCCACCCACATGGCTCCTGTCATCTACCTAAAAACCTGTCAGCTGATAAGTTAGAACACACATTTTGTGTTTCATTATTTAAATGTGAGGTTTTTGACTTCTATTTGTACTTTTGACACAAATTGCATTAAATGCCTTGCCTGGTAAACCTATAATAATTCTTGGAGCTATTCATTTTTAGTTTTTTGCTTGGTGTATCAAAGCAAAACATAAATTAAATCTGATTTTATAGTGCCCTATAAATTATGGACATTTTAGTATGAATTAAGCTTTCTGTTCAAGTGCTCGAATAAGATTTAAAAATTTCTTACAAAACATGCATAGTCCAGTAAGTCAGAACTTCTCAAAGGAATTCATAAGCATGGTTCTGTTTCTCTCTGTGGTGGGATCATGGGATTCGGGGTCTCCATGTGTAACTGACATTCCTCCAGAGTGGGTGCCTCACTGGGGTTCAAATAACATTCTATGTGAGGCTAAATCAAGCCAAACAATACATGTACTACCTTACAAAATACTATTGTTCATAAAAATGTATAGTGTTAGAAGAACTAATAATAGAGCAATTTTCAAGGAGAGAAAATTGACATGAATTGAGTAATGTTCCTGCATATTCACAAAGAAGTATTTGAGAAAGTTTGCAAGAAAATACTCCCACATGGAATACCTAAAATTATCAGTAGTCAATTTGACTACATAAGCTAAAAAGTGTAGTTAAAAACAGCATATAGATTAAAGAAATTAATACAAATAAACAGAAAGATGGATTTGAAAAGTAACTAGAACAAGAGCCAGGCTGGGAATGCACTGTTCACAACAGCTCAAATCCTCAGCTACAGCCCGGGCTTCCTACCCACCTCTCCATGTCCAGGCTGATTTTCTGTCTAGCTTTGTTCACATGGGTTTTTGCAAACTGTCACCATTTCTGGGAGTTTATATGACCCATTGTCTAGATATCCTTGTAACCTGGTAGAGAATATTTAAAGGATACAGGTAGAGAATGCTGTCTAAATGTGATCATAATCTAGTGTATGAAATGGACAAAAATCCCAGTGAAAATGGAAAATATGTTTAATTTTTTTAATTCATTATTTTTTATGTGTGTGAGTGTACTGTCTGCATGTAGGTTGGTGTACTCGTGTCCTGCAATGCCGTGGAGATAAGAAGTGGGCATTGGATTCCACTGGAACTGGAGTTAAAGACAATTCTTAGCCACCATGTGGGTGCTGGGAATAGAACCCGGGTCCTCTGCAAGAGCAGTCGGCACTCTTAACCACTGAGCCATCTCTCCAGCCCCATGTTTAAAGTTTTTAAATGTAGTTTAAGTAAACTATAACTTGAAAAATATTTTCTATTTTTCTAAATTTTATTTTCCTTTTATCTTTGTTTCATTTTATTTTATGAGGATTTTTTGTTTGTTTTTATACAGTCTTTCCTTTATTCTATGTTTGTATGTGCATGTGCATGCTGGAGTACCTTTATAGAAATGAGGGCAACTTGCGTGATTCAGTTCTCTTCTCCATGTAGGTATCTAGGATTGAACTCTGGTCACCAGGTTAGATGTAAGTGCCCTTACCCGCTGTGCCATCTCCTTGGTCCCTTCTTTCCTATTTCAGTACTTCAAGCATCTTTTTGGACAGTTTCTTACATATATACAATGTGTTGAGATTATAGTGACCTTCCACTATCTCCCTTCTTTAACTTTGAGTCTCTTCTTTTGCTTCTCTATGCCTTCTTCAGTAGCTCCATCATTGAAGAACATTCCCCCCTGCCTAGCAGATATAACTACTAAATCAATAGCTTCTCAAGAAGGGGTGGGACCTCAGAACACCTCCTTTTCCAGGAAAAAATGCTAAAAGACACAGTCTTGTTCATGTATCAATTGCTGTTGTGTGTATATAATTGCAAGTACCATGTAGAATCTGTTTAGAATGTATCATCTCTTTATAATCACTTTAAATCTCTTTCTCTTTCTCGAAGCATCTTTCTTTTCTGTTTTTGAAATCTTACTTTGCAGTGCAATAAGTATAATGTCCTGAATCTTTACCTTGGTGCCTATGATGAGTTGTTTGGAAGATGAGCCACCTGGATTGTAGAGACTGTAGCATGGTTACATTAGGGATGAGGGAAAGTCATAGATAACTAGAGTGATGCAAGGATCCCTCAATTATTATGACTCACAGTGTGAATGTAGAGGGCACTTTGATACTATGTCCACTTGCCAAGATAGTAACTGTAGACTTGCCTATGGAGCCTATAATCCCCTTCCCCCATCATAGGATCTTGGCCAGATTTATAGTACCAGACATCTGTTTCCTTCTGAAGAGTGGGCCTTAATCCAATTGGAATGTAATTGGTTACCCCAATAATGTGTATGCCACTATTGCATCCTATGGACATACCTTATTACAGGATCCTTTTTGCAGCTAACAGGGTTCACAGATGGGTAACACTGTCGCGGACATGTTTTCCCTGGCAGGACTCATAGCACCTCTAGTACTATGAAGGTTAGTCAGCAAGGATGCTTCATGGTCAATACTGACAGCATTTTTGCATCAAAGTCTAATCATTTAACATTAAAGATCAAATTAAAAAAGAGCTAGAATGCGTTTGTTGGTTGTGATAATATGAAGCTTTAGAAACCACAGTGAGGGGCTGGAGAGATGGCCTAGTGGTTAAGAGTGCCAACTGCTCTTGCAGAGGACCCGGGTTCGATCCCCAGCACCCACATGGCAGCTAAGAACCGTCTTTGACTCCAGTTCCAGGGGAATCTGACACCCTCTTCTGACCTCCTTGACATTGCACGACACGGGTGCACAGACCTACATGTAGACAGTACATTCATACACATAAAATAAATAAATAAATAATTAAAAAATATTAAAAAAAAAGAAACCACAGTGAGAGCTTTGGGTGAAATTATGAAAGAAGTTCATGCATTCCAGTGAGTATTAAGCCTCTTCTTGTCTTTTGAAATGCTGATTCCAACTTTCTTTCTTTCCTTCCCTCTGTCTATAAAATTGTGATACATGCCTTTTCTCCTACCATTCTGTCTAATTCATTTTTCCCTAATTTTGTGGTAAAAAAATATGCTGATCTTTCCCAGGATTCTGGCCCATTCCACTTAATTTCTGGACTCTATTGTGACTCTTCCCAGGAGTTCACTTTGGACAATGCTAAGTTGGAGCTGCTTGTTACTTATATTGGAAAATAAATGATTGTTTATATTAAAAGAGATGTTTTCTGAATACTTGTTGGAGTCACACAGAGTACTTCTCACCACACACATGATAATCAAGATAGTAAGTTTTGACATATGCTCTAAGAACTAAGCCTGGTGCATTCTAAGAATTTGTCAGAAGGAAGACACCTGCTTGTAAAAAGGGGTGGAAGAGCTCTACTGGCCATGGAAAGCACCTTTATGCTTGGCTTTATCCTTGGACCAGTTATTTTCTTAGAAACAGGTTTGCAAATTACCATTGTTCCATACTCTCTAGGTGACATACAGATAGTATTCCTCAACAAAATAAAAAATTGAAAGTCCCAAATCACAAATCCTGCCACAAACCACTTGTACATTCCCATTTTCTGACTCTAACATAATACTACAAGCAAGTTCTTCCACTGAACACAAACCTGCCTTAAGAATCAAGGCAATAGTCCATTTCTCTTTTCTTTCAAATTTTTTCATCTGTTTGTCTAACTTATTAAGTACATTGCTTGATATTTTCTCTCTAAAATCAGTTTGCAAGTATCTACTTTCCTCATCATAGGCATTCCCTGTTCCTTATAAGTTACCACAATTTTGTAGAGCTTTTTTATATTCAGAGTACAATTGTAGAAATGACAGAAAGGTCAACTATATCCCTGCCTATCCAATTCAGTCTCTTTATTATTAAAAGCCACCTCCAGTGATCTGTTCAAGAATACTGATAGATGTGGAAGCATCTTGATTAGACAAACTTCATAGTTGACAATGGCAATGGCTCCTGATGTTGTCCATTCTACGGGGGTTCTGGCGTATGTGTGTGGGAGGTGTGTGGCATGCACGTATGTACATGTACATATTCAAGCATGCTAACCTTGTGTGTGTGTGTGTGTGTGTGTGTGTGTGCGTGTGGAGGTCAGTGAACTAAGTTGGGAGTCTTCCACTACTTCTTTCCATCCTGTTTATTGAGACAAAGTTTCTCATGACCCAAAACTCATCATTTTGGATAGATTGGCTAGCCAGTTGATGCCCAGCATCCACCTGTTTCCAAACACACAGCATTGGATTCATGGACGGGCACTTTCCTGTCTGACTTTTAGTTGGGTGCTGGGGATCTGAACTCACATCCTTCTTGTACTCACAGCCTTTGACACACCAAATCTCCGCAGACCCACCACTCACGCTTTTCTTTGTTGTTATAATTATTTATTTTGAGAATTTCATTCTTGCCAGTAGCTCCTGAGTAAGAAGTAACACCAGGACAGCTCTTCCCTGTCTATGTTGGAATTTTGGCTGGCTTAATCCAGTACAGGTCTTATGCAGGTCACTGAAGCTGCTGTGAGTTTAAGACTGTGATACAGCATTTCTCAGCACTCTTCTTCATCACCTGACTCCTACATTCTTTTCACCTTGGAGGCTGTGGGTGAGAAAGCCTTCATTTAGTGCTGAGCATTTAGTCCCTATTCTTAGTAACTTGACCAATTATGCATCTTTGTTTCCCAATACAATACAAAAGGTTCTCTGACCAAAGCCGGGCGTGGTGGCGCACGCCTTTAATCCTAGCACTTGGGAGGCAGAGGCAGGCGGATCTTTGTGAGTTCAAGGCCAGCCTGGTCTACAGAGTGAGTTCCAGGCCAGCTGGGGCTACAGGGAGACCCTGTCTCGAAAAGACCAAAAAAAAGAATAAAAAAAAAAAAAAAACAAAAGGTTCTCTGACCAAATGTGAAAGCAACTCTCTCACTTTCAAAGTGCTTTTCTCTTTTATTTTATTCTTAGACATTCCTGCACTGAATCATCAAATGAATCTCATAAATAACAGCCTGCATACTCCTCATCCAGGCAATAGAGTCCCCTTTTTTGCATCATTACAATAAATTGCACAAAACATTTTGTATACATTGCATGTTACAGGATTTGATAGGATCAACAAGACCAGGGTCTCATTCTGTTTTAAATGACTCAGGTTAAGTGCTCTGTAGTCAAGACATTATGACCATCAGTCACACCAGGCTTACATAATTAACAGAGATGTTTACAGCTCTAAGTATGCTGAGCATGAAAAAGAAATGCGCTTAATCCAGCACATTTTCACCAGATCCCATATCTCACAAAATATAATGTATTGTTTTATGCTTAAATGAGATATTTATTCTTTTTAATCAGTATATCCACTGCATTAAGAAATAATTATAGAATATTTCAATAACAATTACAGAAAAGGTTCAAAATTGTATACACACACACACACACACACACACACATATATATATATATATATATATATATGCATATGAAGTTCTCTATAATCAGGTAGTTCATTAATGCTATCATGAGTGAATCAGAATTTTATTAATACCAACTCTTTTTTTTTATTGATGCTTTGTGTATTTCATCCATCATTTCACTTTCCAAGATGCTTGATTTTGAAACAGTTTTTAGACATAGATTTTTAAAGAATAGGCCTTAATCTGTTCTTTTGTTAATTTAATCAAAACATTTTTCATCTCTAGAATGTGTTCATTGAACAGAATATCTATACTAAGTGTAAATCTCCTTTCTTTCTCTATTATCACCACAGCCTAAATAGAATATTCATTTTTTTTTGGTCTTTTCGAGACAGGCTAGTTTGTATTTTTCCATCAGCTATATATAACATAGAAAGTGCTAATGATGTCATCAAACTATGTGTCATAGTAAATGATTCTAGTAACTCAGAAAGGTGAGCTAAACATTCAATTTTGTTAAAGTACTTTGAATTTAGTCAATGTTTTTCAGTTCTGTGCCATGCACAAAAAATAAAATGAGACTTACTTTCAATTCACTCCTTCCATTAAGTCAATCCTTTGCACAACACAGTGTCATCAAAAGTGAGACACCCCAAAGTCCAAGCCATAAACCCCAGAAAAGCCTCAGGTGCTGACAAATTTCCCATCAATTCTTATAAAACATGATTGTGGCAATTATTGTCAACATCAAAGTGACTTTTCAGATTTCAGGATGCTTGTACTCATGGATTATCACTTATAGCTAAAAATGAAAAAAAAATCTGAGAGAAAGATGCAGGACAGTTATGGCAGAATGCATGATCTGGGATGGGGTGAGGGTGGGGGGGGAGGGAAAGGGAAATAAGCCTGAACTGAATTGGAAAAATGTATGAAATGCACAAAGCATCAATAAAAACTAATTAAAAAAAAAAAAACAAAAAAAACAGAATTGTTTAAGACCAGAATTATGTCTCAGAACATGAAAACTCCCTCGATTCCATAATCCTTGAGAAAAAGATGACAAGGTAAGGAACAATTGGGAGATTTTCATCCCCTTTTACTCTCCTGAATAGTGAGTACAAGTCTTTTTCTAAGGTTATAGCCACGCACTTCAGTGCTATCCTTTGCCCTGAGACATGAAGATTATGAAGAATTCACCCTAGGTAGTTCTAAGAATATAATACCTGAAATATAGTTCCATTATTCTACCAGTTACATCCTGCCCAAATCATCATATCAATGAATCAGCACCTTCTTAGAAAGGGAATAAATAAACTTGATAAAAAGCCATTGGATGATCATGTTTGATCTGCTCCCAGAAAATATTTAAATCTCTAATGTGCTCATAATGCTTCAATGCCCATCTTACTTCCAGCCAAATTGTCATGGCTCTCTGGCCATCTGGTCATCATTCAACTCTTGTTTTTCTGGTGTCAGGAAAATTTTAAACACATCAGAAATAAAAAAGAGAAAGAAACCTTGAGGGATTCCAGAAAGGCTAGTGTTCACGCTAAACTCATAATTCTTAGTGAAAAAGTCAAGGAGGGCCACGCTCAGAGTGCTGACTACCATAATCCTTTCTATCATGAATTTCCATATCTTCCTAACAGCATTTGGATGGGGATGGTTATACAGCAATACTTATGTAATAAATGGAGATGATTATCAAACCAATGGTAAAGTATCTAATATTCAATGATATTATTATTGGCTAATTAAATACATAGTATTTTGCTCTCCATGTCACAGTGTAAGGCATCAAGACACAGATAAATGAAATATTGACAGACTCAAGAAACAATGAGATTAGCTATTGCAGGATGTTGCTGGGTAAAGGGACACCTGCTGTGCAAGCCCTGAGACCTGAGTTCAATGCCTAGATGCCTGGGTGGAAGGAAAGAACCAACTCCTGAAGTTATCTTCTGTGTGTGTGTGGGGGGGGGCGTCCTGACACGGGTATCCCCACACACAACCTATCTGCTTGCCCACAGTAAATAATAGAATAAAAATCAATGAAGAAGTTAACTAATTTACCCAGTTACAACAGGTATTGTGTTAATTGAAGGCATTGCATCACAGGGGTGTGTGGTGGCACACCCCTTTAATCCCAGCACTCTTGGGAGGCAGAGGCAGGCAGATCTCTGTGAGTTCAAGGCTGGCCTGGTCTACATAGTGAGTTCAGGCCAGCTGGGGCTACAGGAAAACCCTGTCTCAAACTTAAAAAAAAAAAATAAATGCATGAAATCATGGAGAGATTATTTGTAGGTTTTTATAAGTAAAAAGTGAAAGTTGTGGACACATGTCACCAAACTTCATGGTTAAATGGAATAAAACAAGACATAGAGGAAGGATGGCTGAAAAAGACCTTTGCTTAAAAACTCACTTATGCATATTCAATACACTCACTGTTTGCTGTACTCTATGGGAAATAAAACCATATATATATATATATATATATATATATATATATATAGAAATTCTTTTTGTGGGACTCTGTAGTATATCCCTAATCAGTATATCAAACAACTATGTGTTTACTAGTCAGTAATGTTTTTCAAATCTATTGCGTTTTAAATGTTCTTGTTCTGCATTTCAATAGCCCTGACATAGTGCTTCCTCAACCATTAGGGATCTGGCTTCCATATACCTTCTCCTGTTAGTGCACTCACTCATAGAAACCAAACCAGACTTTTGGGATATGATTTTTCTCTGAGAAGTACTAATTTACATGTTGTTAAATATAAAGCTCAGGGAATATAGCTCTATTCACTCTGATGATTAAACAGCTTATGATTCAGATGTACACAATATCACCTAAGGATCACCCTGGGAGACAGAAACAATTCTAAATAGATATTGAATGATAAGTTAATAAGAAAGAAGTAACAAACCCAGAAATTGTAGAAAGTCACAATTTATTTTTCAAAAAAAATTCTCAAAGCAGTTAAGTTGCAATAAAATGTGAAACAAAACAAGTTGAAATTCATACCATGAAATATTCATTTAAACAGTTTGGATCATAAGAAGAGCAATTATAATTGAGTGGCAGTGGAACAAATCTGGAGACCATGGGACTCGAAGGAAGATGCAGGGTCGTGTTTCTACTTCTCTAAGAATTTGAACATGTGAAAGACATTGTGGTTAGGATAAAAAATGAACACATTCATGGGCAGAAGAGGAAGAGTTGACAGTGACAATTATTCAGTATTTGCAGAGTAAAAGATGAGAAAGAGAAATTGCTCCTGGAAGATTAACACTGATGCTAGAGAGCAAGAAAAGACAAAAATGTCTGATGAATGGTGTGGTGAATGATTAATATTGGAACCTGCATTGTTTCACATTAAATTATCAGAAATGTGCTACTCAGCTGGAAATTCAGGGAACATGAGGGTACATGGGCTATAATAGAAAATAAATTAATGGCACTAGAGAGATGGCTAGGCAGTTACAAGCACCAGCTGCTCTTGCAGAGCATCTAGCATCGATTCCCAGCACCCATGTGGTGGCCCACAACCATCTGTAACTCCAATTTCAGGGAGGCCACCATCCTCTTCTGACTTCAGTGGGATTGCATGACACAGGGGCACATATACACATGCAGACAATATACTCATATACAAAAATTAATAAAGTATTAAGAAGAAAATTATTTAAGAAGAATAAGGAAGTCCAAATTAATTTAGGAACTGAACTACTATACAAGGAATAGAACATTAATTCACTCTACTTCGTCGTGTCTTGGTGAATTGAATTCATTGATTTAGATAGAGCCACCATTAACATAACTAATTGGAGAGCTAATATGACTCTCCTTGGAGATCTTTCTTCAAAGTTCTCTGCATCAAATTATTCTATTACTATGATCTTTTTTCACAGCTCTCTGTGTCTTATCCAAGATAAAACTCTGATGTAAGGAAAAGCTACATAATCTTTGTATGATAACTTTCTATTTGACACTCTACCTATCCCTAAGCTTGTTCCTATATTCATGGAAAGTCCTAACTATAACAGCATTAGATTACTATTAAATAAGCGGTTGAACTCGGGAAGAAGATTGAAGACAGAGTTCAGACATGAACATACTGAAATATATGATTAACCTCCAAAGATAATTATAATTAATAATTAAATGTCAGAAGTATAAGAAATCAAAGGGTAGAAAAAATGGCTCAGAGGTTAAGAGAATTGGCTGCTCTTGCAGTGGACCTGGGCTCAGTTCCCAGCACCTACATGGTGGCTTACAATCATTCCTTTCTTGAGGTTAAGGAGATTCAATGCCTATTTCTGATATAAGCAGGCATTGCATAACATGGGTACACTCATGCAAAACTGAAAATAATAAAAATATAAAAGACAAAGAAATTTAAGTAATTATAAAAATAATCTACTAAAGTAATTAAGTCAATATTACCTCTTTTAATATTCAAATTATTCTGTTACTGTGTTTTCATTTATCTAATTTATTTTATATCTTGTTACCTATCTACCTCTGAACCTCTATCTTTTTGACAAAGAGTAAGTATAAAATGTTTTATATGTAAAATATAAACATTTATACTTATAATGTTTGTTTGGGGAGAATTTATGCTAATTTTATCATCTCTGATTTTACAAATATTTTGTCACTCTAAACCTATTTACTCAAAATAGTATTTAGTATTGGGAATTTTTCACATTACAAAATTGAAATGCAAGGAATATCACACAGGCTAACCCACTCCCAGTCACCCAGTCTTCCAGAGACAGTGTCCCTGTGAATGTTTCCGGTTTTAGACACTATTCTTTGCATATTTATTTATTTATTTATTTATTTATTTTATTTATTTATTCATTTATTTTTACATTTTTATTGAAGTTTTGTGCAATTCACACCACATTTCTCAGTACAATTTTAGACTCATTCCCCTTTCCATGCCCCCCACCCCGAACCTGAGTTCATGTATTTTGCCATACATGTCTTGCATCATTTTTTTCAGTCTTTTTAAAGTTTTTCTATGCAGAGGTTTATTGTTTGGGGCTGAAGTTTACTGTTTCAGTTAGTTCTTTGACCCAGTCCTTTTGTAGTTGTTCACTCCAATTTGTATTGCTCCACATATGCATATATGCTTTTCACACATATACCAATATTATGATGTCTGAAAATAAACTGTATATTCATTCCAAAATATGTTTAGGAATTCACATTTTCCACTTTAATTTTATATTATTCTAAAGAGTGCATACATACCCTCCCCCCATATACAATAATTACAAAGTCTGAAATTAAGTGTTAGGTTAATTCTAGATCCTATTAAGTTATTCACATTATAATTTCACAGTTGCTTTCAGGAAAAAAAAGTTTGCCTTACTACCAGGTATTCAGTGCTAGCATCCACGGATGAGGGATACCGTTTATTTGTCCTTTGCTTTTCTGGGACTGTGTTACTTCACTTACCATAATGTCTTCTAGTTTCATCCATTTGCCTGCAAAGATCATAATGTCATCTTTCTTTACTGAGAACTCCATTGTGTAGATGTACCACATTTTCTCTATCCACTCATTGGTTGAGGGGCATTTGCATTCGTTCCAGCTCTTCACTATTGTGAAGAGAGGTTCAATAAACATAGATGTGCATGTATCTTTGCAGTAAGATGAGTGGTGTGTGTATATACCCAGGAGTGGTATGACTGGGTCAGGTGGTGATTCATTTTGAGTCTGGGGTATGCCACGCTGCTTTCCATAGTGGTTGTATGAGTTTACATTCCCACCAGCAGTGGATGAGTGTTCCCCTTACCCCACAACCTCTCCAGCATTTGATGTCTTTTGTTTTCCTGATCTTAGCCACTCTAATCAGAGTGGCATGATATCTTAGAGTGGATTTAACTTGCATTTCCTTAGTTATTAATGATGATGAACACTTTTTAAGATGTTTCTTGGCCATCTTTATTGCCTCACTTGTGAAGTCTCTGTTCAGCTCTTTACTGCATCTCTTGAGTGGGTCATTTCTTTTCTTACTTCTTGGTTTTTTGAGTAGTTTATATATTCTGGATGTTAATGCTCTGTCAGATGTATCACTGTTGAAGGTTTCCTCCCACTCTGTGGGTTTTCTCGTCACTTCATTGATTCTTTCTTTTGCTGTACAGGAGGTTTTGAGTTGAATCAGATCCCACTTGTCATTTGTTGACCTTATTTCCTGCACAGCTATTGTTTGATTTAGAAAGTCTTTTCTTACACCTATGTCTTGTAGGTTGTTGCCAATATTTTCTTGTATCACCTTCAGAGTTTTTGGGTTTCACTCTGAGGTCTTTGATCCATTTGGAGTTGATATTTGTACAGGGTGAGAGGTAGGGGTTTAATTTTATTCTTCTACAAACAGTGATCCAGTTTTGTCAGCACCATATGCTGAAGATGCTGTCTTTCCTCCACTGAGTGTTTTTGGCCCCTTTGTCAAATATGAGGTGACTAAAATTTTATGTGCTCAAGTTTGGATCTTCAATTTTGTTCCATTGGTCTATGGGTCTGTTCTAGAGCCAGTACCAGGCTGTTTTTATAACTAGAGCCCTGGAATATAGTTTGAAGTCTGGTGTAATGATCTCCCTGTATTGCATTTTTCGCTCAGGGTCACTTTGGTTATTCTGAGTCTTTTGTTTTTCCATATGAATTAAAAAAATTTTTTCCAAGACTGTGAAGAAACTCTTGGAGATTTTAATTGGGATTGCATTGACTCTGTATATTAATTTGGGTAGAATGAACATTTTTACCTTATTAATTTTTCCAACCCATGAGCATGGGAAGTCTTTCCTTCTTCTGATGTCTTCTTCAAACTTCTTCTTCAGGTCTTTAATATTTTTTGTAGAGATCTTTGGTGTCTTTGGTTAAGTTTTTTCTTAGGTATTTTATCATTTCGTAGCTATTGTGAGTGGAAAGGTCTTCTTGCATTCCTTCTCCAGTTGCTTGTTGTTGGTGTAAAGAAAGGCTACTGATTTTTCTAAGTTAATTTTGTATCCTGCTGCTTTACTGAAACTCTTAATAATTCTAGGAGTTTTCTGGTCGGGTTTTTAGCATCCCTTAGGGAAACTATTATATAATCTGCAAAGAGGAATAGTTTGAGTTTTAGTACTTTTCCAATTAGTACTCTTAATTTCCCTTTATTGCCTTATTGCTTTAGCAACCATTTCAAGCACTGTAAAGAGGAGTGGTGATAGGGGACAGTCTTGCCATGAGTTTCTGCCTTTAAGGAGAATGTTTCTGAATTTTCTCCATTTAGGATGATGTTGGCAGTAGATTTGTTGTATATGCCTTTGATTACATTGAAGAATGATCACTCCCGTCCAATTCTTTCTAGGACATTAAGCATGAAGAGATGCTGGATTTTGTTGAATGATTTTTCTGCATCAATTGAGATGATCCTGTGTTTTTTTTTCTTTCAGTCCATTTATTTGTTTTATGATATTTATTGATTTATGCATACTGAACCATCCCTGTGTCTCTGGTATGAATCCAACTTTGTCATGATGGATATCTTTTTGATGTGGGTCTGTATGCAGTTTGCAAGTATTTTGTTGAGAATTTTTACATCTATATTCATTAATGAGATGGGTCTATAGTTTTCTTTTTTTTTTTTTTTTTTTGGTTGTGTCTTTACCTGGTTTTGGTATTAGAATGATGTTGGCTTCTTGGTTAATCTTTGGTGAATTCCAGGATTTAAAGTGTTCATCCATTTCTCTTAGGTTTTCAAATTTAGTAGAGTATAGATTTTGAAGTGTTCTTGTATGATTGGCTGGATCTTTCCTCTGTCTGTTGTGATGTTTCCCTTTTCATCTCAAATACTATTGATTGAGTTGCTCTTTCTTTCTTTTAGTTAACTGGGCTAGTGGGTCTATCTATCTTGTTTAGCCTTACAAAGAACCAGCTTTTGAATTTATTTATTCTTTTTATTGCTTTTTTTGGTTTATATTTCATTGATTTCAGCTCTGATTTTCTGTTATTTCTTCTTGTCTGTTGGGTTTAAGGTTCATTTGTTGTTATCTCCCATGTGTTTTTAGCTGCAGTGTTAGTTCATTTTTTGTCCTCTTTCTGCTTTGTTAATGTAGACGCTGAGGTCTATATACTTCCCTCTTCGGACTGCTTTTTTTTTTTTTTTTTGTCTTTTTGAGACAGGGTCTCCCTGTAGCCCCAGCTGTCCTGGAACTAGGACTGCTTTTAAAGTATCTCATAGGTTTTGCTGTCTTGTATTATTTTTTCTGTGTAGTTCCAGGGAAGTTTTTACTTCTTTCTTTCTTCCTTGACCAATTCATTTCTCAGGTGTGTATTGTTTAGTCTCCATGTGTTCTTATAGGTAGTTGGGTTTATTCTGGTGTTGATATTGAGATTTATTGAGCTGTTGTCTGATAGAGTACATGAAATTATTTCAATGCTTTTGTAGTTCTAGTGTTTTTTTTATTTTTGTCTGTGTCCCAGTATGTGGTCATTTTTGGAGAATGTTCCATGGGGTGCTGAGTAGAAATATATTCTCTGGTGTTTGGGTGGAATATTCAGTAGATATCTGTGAGGTCCATTTAGTGTATTGTATTGTTCAGTTCAGATGTCTCTGGGTTTATTCTTTGTCCAGTTGACCTATCTAATGGGCTCAGTTGGATATTGAAATCCCTCACTATTAGTGTGCTAGGATCAACCTGTGCCTTGAGTTCCCATAGAATTGTGTTTATAAAGATTGGTGCACTGGAGTTTCATGCATATATATTCATTATTGTAAAATCTTCATGGTTAATTGTTCTTTTGATAACAATGTAATGGCCTTCTTTGTCTATTCTGATTAGTTTTACTTTGAAGTCTACTTTGTCTGATATTAGAATAGCAACTCCTGCTTGTTTTTTGGTATCATTTGCTTGGAATATTTTTTTCCATCCTTTCACTTTAAGTCAGTGCCTATTCTTGAGGCTAAGATGGGTTTCTTGTAGGCAGCATATAGATGGGTTCTCTTTCCTAATTCATTCTCCCAGTCTATGTCTTTTGATTGGGGAGTTCAGCCCATTAATATTTAAAGTTCTTATTGAGACATTCATGCTGCTTCCTTTTACCTTATTTTCTCTTTGCCTTCTTGGTCTAGGTTTGTATTTCTGCAGTTATACAATTATTAATTACTCTTTCTAGGTGCTTGGGGATAGTTGCTACTTTCCTCTGATCTTTGAATTGCTTCTAGTATTTTCTGAAGGGTTTGTTTTTTCGGCATATGTTCTTTCATCTTGTTTATGTCAGGAAAGATTTTTTCATTCTCCTTCAACTATAATTGACATTTTTGCTGGGTATAGTAATCTGGATTGACATCTATAGTCATTTAGTACTGGGAATACTTTGATCCAAGTTTTTCTGGCTTTCATCATTTGCACTGAAAAGTCAGCTGTAATTCTGATGGGTTTTCCTTTGTATGTAACTTGTTGTTTTTCTCTTGCAGCCTTCAGTAATTTGTCTTTGTTTTGGGCATCTAGTGTTTTAACTATGATATAGCATGGGGTATTCCTTTTCTGATCTTGTCTATTTGGTGTTCTATGTCCTTCTTGTATTCATATGGGTTTGTCATTTTTCAGTTTGGGGAAATTTTCTTCTAGGTTTGAATGATGTGGAGGTTTGATATTTTCATAGTGCCCCATATTTCCTGATTGTTCTACTCTTGTGATTATTTTTTAATTTTTCATACTCTTTGTTTGGACATTGCAGTTCTTCCACCTTGTCTTCCAGTGTTGATATTCTACTTTCTGTTCATCCAATATGCTACTGAGGCTTTCTCCAATCTTTTCCTGCTGATTGGATGAGTGTGCAATTTCCTTTTTCACTTCATCCTGTGATTATTTTAGTATTTCCAGTTCCCTTTGGAGTTTGTCATTCTCTCCTTCTAGATTCCTGATTCACTGGTCAGTTTCCTGTTTCATTTCAGCGTGGGATCTTTCAGTGTTTCTACTTCATTCTTAAGTTTGTCATTCTCTCCCTTGATTTCTTTGCCTATGTCTATCATTTTTCTTTTGTGATCTGTGTCGTGGGTTATCTCTAGGGAGAACTCATTGTTGGAGTCTTCTACAACACTGCTAGATTTTGTTAGGGATTTATTTTTTGCTTTTCTTATATTGTTGATTTTCCTTTGTGCTCTTGGCATGTGGATTTGATTTGTTGTTTATAATCTGATGTGAAATTCAAGTTCTTCTTCCTTTGGTTGAAGGCCTGTTCCTCTAGGCTGGAAGGTTTGCTGTCTCTTCTGTCACTTTGTGCTCTGAGTCACCATCTCTGTTCCTACCAGGATGGGTGCAAGGGTGGATGGGTGGCATTGGTTTTTGCCTGTCCAATCATGTCACCTCCAAGGTGACTGTAGGGCCTTACCCTGTCTGGTCTGGAAGTTGGACCAGCTCCAGAGACTCTACACCTGAAGCAATAGGATTCAGATGGTCTTGGAACCCTATGGCTGGAAGCAACTGGGCTTGGATGGTCCTGAAACCTGCCCTGCACTGGAAGCAACTGGGCTGGGATGGTCCTAGAACCGTGGACCAGAAGTAACAGGGCTCTGATGGTCCTGGATCCCTGTGGGAAGCAATGGGGCCGGGAAGGTTCTGTCACTCTCCCCTGGTTGTCTTGTAATTTCTAGTAAAATACAATTCATTATGTTTGTTATGTTCTTGAGTACTGGGTTTCACTAAATTTATTTAAAGGTTGTCTGGTACCCAGATGCAACCTGAGTCATTCTGTTTCAAGTTTCACGAAGGAAAAATGATAGAAATAAAAATGAATGCTCAAAAAAAAAAAAAAAAGAAAGAAAAAGAAAAGGCCAAACTTGTGAATCATAGGCATAGAAGAGTAATAATATTCACAGGATAATGTTATTGCTCAGATTTTCATCAGAATTGTAGAGGAAATGTTTCCCAAATTAAAGAAAGAGATACTATACAAGTACAAGAAGCATATAGAACATCAAATATACAAAAAGCAGAAAATGAATTCCCCATGCCATATTATAGTAGAAATGCTAGAAGTTGAAAGCAAAGAGGGCAGCAAAATAAAAACAAGTCAATTATAAGGGAAAATGTATCAGAATCACAGCTGACTTTTCATTGCAAACAATGAAAGCCAGAAGAGCTTGGTCTAAAGTATTCCCAGTTCTAAATGACTATAGATATCAATCCAGAATACTTTATCCAGCAAAAATGTCTATTATAATTGAAGGAGAAAGGAAAATGCTCCATGACATAAATAGCTTGAAAGAATTCTTGTCCAGAAAGCCGTCTCTTCAGAGAATAGTTGAAGCAATACAAAGAGCAGAGGGTAGGGATGGCTATAACCAACTAGCACCAGAAAACAAATAATATTACTACCACAGAAATAAAAACTTGGGGCAAGAATGCACCAGAAACCAAAATTATTGGAAGTAATATAAATCTCTCAATAATAACTTTAAATATCAAATGGACTGAATTCTCCAATTAAGGGACATAGACTGACAAAATGGATTATGAAACAAAACCCATATTTTTGTTTTCTGCAAGAAACCCATCTCACCTTTAAAGACAGCCATTATCTCAAGGTGAAAGGATGGAAAAAATAATCCAAGCAAATGGCACTAAGAAACAAGCATGAGTCGCTATTCTAATATCAGATAAAATAGACTTCAGTATAAAACTAAGAAGAGATGAAGAGGGTCATTTCAGTCTTATCAAAGGAACAATTATCCAAGAAAGTATCATAATAATTAATTTATATGAACCAAATGCAAGTGTACTGAATTTCATAAACACAATTTTACAGGACTTTAAGGCACAGATTAACTAGCACACTAGTAGGTAGTAGAGGACTTAAATACCTCACTGTGTCTATTAGACAACTGGGCAAGGAATAAACAGAGACATCTGAACTGAACAATATAATACAACAAATGGACCTAATAGATATCTACAGAGTATTCCGCCCATATACCAAAAAATATACTTTCTATTCAGAACCCCAAAGAACTTTCTCCAAAATCAACTACATACTGAGACGTAGAAAAAATCTCAAAAAAAAATGGAAAAAATTGAAATAATTTCATGTATTCTATCAGACCATAATGTAATAAAGCTTAATATCAACACCAATGAAATCCTACTAAATGCAGGAACTCATGGAGATTAAACAACACACTTCCAAAAAATGAATGAGTAAAGGGAGAAATTTAGAAAGAAATAAAAGTATTCCTGGAATTAAACAAAAACAACAGTACAACACAGCAAAACTTCTGGGACACTTTAAAAGCAGTCCTAGGAGGGAAATTCATAGCTCTAAGCGCCTACATTAAAAAGAAAACAAAAAGAAAAAAGAAGCGAGCACAACTCAATTAATTACAACAACTTAATGTTACAACTCAAAACACTTGAAGGACAATGACAAACGACTGTCAAACCTAAAAGACAAGAGGAAATAACAAAAATCAGAGCAGAGATTAATGAAATAGAAACAAAAAAAAATACGAAGAAATTAATCTAAGACCTGATCCTTTGAAAGGATAAACAAGATAGACAGACCCCTAGCTCAGCTAACTAAAAGAAAGAAAGAACAACTACAAGTTAATAAAATTAGAGATGAAAGGTGAAACATTACAACAGATAATAAAAGAGATCCAGAACATTATGCTGTAATGTTTTTAAATTTTATACTCTGCTAAATTTGATAAACTAAATGAAATAGATGAATACCTGAGATCATGGGATTCACCAAAATTCACCCGAGAAGAGGTTAACTGTTTAAACAGATCCATAACGTATGAAGAAATGGAATCAGTAACACAAAACCTCCCAAGTTAATAAAAATCCCAGGCCCAGGTGGATTTACAGCAGAATTTTATCAGACATATGAAAACCTGTAACCAATATTACTTAAGTATTCAAAAGGATAGAAGAGGGTACCCCCCAAGTTGCTTTTATGAAGTCAGCATCACTTTAATACTGAAACCAGGAAAAGATACAAGTAAAAAAGGAAAATGTACACCCATATCCTTAACGAATATAGATGCAAAAATCTTGCAAATTTCATACAGGTACATATGTAAATCAAACAATGTCATAAATTATATAGATGGACTCAAATACCAAAACCACATCATCATCTCAATTGATGCAGAAAAAGCTTTTTTATAAACTACAACTTGTCTTTATGTTTAAAGTCCTAGAGAAAATTGGACGGGAGGGACCGTTCCTCAGTATAATTAAAGCTATATACAACAACCACACAGCCAACATCATTTTAAATGGAGAAAAACTAGAAGCATTCCCCTTAAAGTCAGGAACCAGACAAGGTTGCCCACTAGCTCCCCTCCTTTTAAATATAGTGCTTAAAACTCTTGCTAGAACAATAAGACAAGAGAAAGAGATTAAAGGAACACTAAATGGAAGCAAAAAAATCAAACTATCCTTTTATGCAAATGACATATTATACCTAAGAGATCCCAAAAATTCCACTAGAAAACTCCTAGAAATGATTAATAGTTTCAGTAAAGTTGCAGGTTACAAAATTAATCTACAAAAAATCAGTAGCCTTCTTATAAGCCAACAACAAGAAATTGGAGGAGTACATGGAAATCCTTCCATTTACAATAGCCTCAAAGAAAAAAAATTATCAGAATAACTTGACCAAAGATATTAACGATCTTTACAATGAAACCTTTAAATATTTGAAGGAGATTTATGAAGACATCACAAGATAGAAGGATCTCATGTTCATGTATTGGAAGAATTAATATAGTAAAAGTTACCATCCTTCCCAAATTGATATACATATTCAGTGCAATCCCAATCAAAATCCCCATGACTTTTTTTTTCACAGAGTTAGAAAAAAATTCTAAAATTCATCTGGAAAAAACAAGAGACCTCAGATAGCCAAGGCAACCCTGACCAAAAAGAATAATGCAGGGGGAATTACTATCCCAGATTTTAATCTCTACTACAGAGCTCTAGTTATAAAAATAACATGGGACTGCCATAAAAATAGACCCATTGATCAATGGAATAAAATTGAAGATCCAAACTTGAGTACATACAATTTCAGACGCCTTTTACTTGACAAAGGAGCCAAAAACATTCAATGGAGGAAGGGTAGCATCTTCAACAAATGGTGCTGACAAAATTGGATCACCACTTATAGAAGAATGAAACGAAATCCCCAGCTTTCTCCTTGAATAAATGTCAACTCTAAGTGGATCAAATTCCTCAATCTGAAAGCTGAAACTATGAATATGTTAAAAGGTAGTATGGGCAGTAACCTACAATGTATAGTTATAGGAAAAGGCTTTCTAAATCAGACAGCAGCTGCACAGGAAATAACCACAATTGACAAGTGGGAACTCATTAAATCGAAAAAGTAAAGAGAAAACCCACCGATTGGGAGAAAATCTTCACCAGTGATACATCTGACAAAGGTTTAATGTCCGGAATATATTAATTACCCCCCCCAAAAAGGTCCAAGAAAATAAATGATCCAATTAAAATATGGGCTGAAGATCTGAATAGAGATTTCTCAACAGAAGAAATTAAGATGGCTCAGAAACCTTAAAAACTGTTCAACTTCCTTAGTAATTAAGGAAATACAAACCAAAACTACATTAAGATTTCATCTTACACAGCACAGGTAAGATTAGTTAGGTTCAAGAAAACAAGTAACACTAATTGTTGGAGAGGGCGTGGAGAAAAGGGAACATTTATTCATTGCTGGTGGGATTGCAAATTCATACACCCCCTATGAAAAGCAGCATGGAGAATACTTAAAAGACTGAAAATTAACCTACCATTTGACCCAATTATACCATTCTTAGGTATATACCCAAAGGATGCATCTTATAGCAGAGACACGTGTACAGCCGTATTTATTGTTGCTCTTTTCACAATAGCAAACAGCTGGAAGCAACCCACGTGTCCCTCAACTGATGAGTGGATGATGAAAATGTGGTACATTTATACAATGGAGTTCTATTCAGCAGTGAAAAATGATGACTTTATGAATTTTGTAGGCAAATGGATGGGACTAGAGGCTGTTATTTGAGGTGACACAGTCTCACAGAAACAAAAAACATATGCTATCCCTTAGTTATGGTTTCTAAAACCAAATCTCTGTAGGTAAATTAAATTCAGTAACTGGTCAATAAAGACAAGATCAAAATAATTGTTATTGCACTAGATATACCTTGAAATATATATCTCTATTTTTTCACATCTAATGTGTAAGCCATATATGCTAAGACTGTTAAATCACAATGGGGTTTTTGATCCTCAAGGATAGTAGTTAATTCAAAGGAATGATTATTTGTGCTCCAGGGAGCTGTTCATTTCAGCATTTAGCTATGTTTTATATGTAAGACATTTGACCATTAAGTAACACATCGTTGGAGTGAACAGACAGGCTTTTTGCCAAGTCCATGGAAAACATCTCTGAATATATGGAAAGATTTGATCATCTAGAGACTACCCCGAGACTTGCAAGGACATTTCAAAGTTTATAATTTATAACTGTTCCATCTATATATGGGTATAAATACTGAATATTTCATAAATTACAATAACCTGGATAAAATCTCTCAGGATATGTTATTAAGTCTCATGGCATTAACTAAAACTCTCCTGTATAAGATTAAAATGGATGGCTATCTCCAAAATGCAAAATAGTAACATGCTTAAGCTAATTAGGGATATAGAATCATTAATTTTCTTTTTTATAATGCTTTTTTGATGTTTTATGTATTTCAGACATCATTTCTCAGTTCAGTTTAGACATATTCTCCTTTTCCTTCCCCCCACCCCACCCCAGATCATGCACTCTGCCGTAACTGTCCGACATCTTTCTCTATCTTTTTCTTATGTTTAGGAATTCACATTTTCCTCCTTTAATTTTATATTACTTTAAAATATGAATACATACCTTCCACTCATATACAGTAATTAGAGAGTCTGAAAGTAAGTGGTGGATCTACTCTAGAGCTCATTAAGAGATTTACATTATAAAATCATAGTTGCTTTCAGATAAACAGAAATATAGAATAATGATGTTCAGCTTGCCCTTCATCTGGGGATTTGGTGTTAGCATCTGCAAATGAGAGAAACCATTCCTCACCTGTTTTTCTGGGACTGGGTTACTTCACTTAGCATAATGGCTTTGAATTCCATCTATTTACTTGTAAAGTTCATGATGTCATCTTTCTTTACCACTGAGTAGTACTCCATTGTGTAGATGTACCACAATTTTGTCATCCACTCATCAGTTGAGGGGCATTTGGGGTGGTTCCATCTCTTTGCTATTGTGAAGAAAGCCACAATAAACATGGATACACATATATTTTTGCGGTAGGATGAGTCTTGGGGGTATATACCCCCAAGAGTGGTATGTCTGGATCAAATTGCAAGCTCATTTTGAATCTTCCAAGGGTTCTCCACACTGCTTTCCATAGTGGCTATACAAGTTTACATTCCCACCAGCAATGGATGAGTGTTCCCTTTTCCCCACAACCCCTCCAGCACTTGATATCATTTATTTTCTTGATTCTGGCCAGTCTTATTGGAGTGAGATGATATTTAAAGTGATCTTAATTTGCATTTCCCTAATTGTTAGGGATTTTGAACACTTTTTAAGATGTTTCTCAGCCATCTTCTTCACTGGTGAAGTCTCTGTTCAGCTCTTTACTCCATCTTTTGAGTAGGTCATTTGTTTTCTTACTTCTTGGTTTTTTGAGTATTCTATATATTCTTGATGTTAATGCTCTGTCATATGAATCACTGGTGAAGATTTCTTCCCACTCTCTGGGTTTTCTCTTCACTTCCTTGATTGCTTCTTTCCCTGTACAGAAGCTTTTGAGTTTGGCGAGGTCCCATTTGTGGACTGTTGACCTTATTTCCTGTGCAGCTGCTGGCTGATTTAGAAAGTCTTTTCCTACACCTATGTCTTGTAGGTTGTTATCAACTTTTTCTTCTATCACCTTCAGGGTTTCAAGTTTTATGTTGAGATCTTTGATCCACTTGGAGTTTATTTTTGTACAAGGTGAGAGGTGAGAGGTAGGGGTTTAATTTTGTTCTTCTACAAATGGTGGTCCAGTTTTGCCAGGACCATTTGCTGAAGATGCTATCCTTCCTCCATTGAGGTTTTTAGGTTTTGGGGGTTTTTTTGGTCTTTTTGAGACAGGGTCTCCTTGTAGCCACAACTGTCCTAGAATTTACTCTGTAGACCAGGATGGCTTTGAACTCACAAAGATCTGCCTGCTTCTGTTTCCCCAGTGCTAGGATTAAAGGCATGCACCACCACGCCCAGCTCATTGAGGGTTTTTTTGCCCCTTTGTCAAATATGAGGTGGCTTAAATTGTATGATCTCAAGTTTGGATCTTCAATTTTGTTCCATTGGTCAATGGGTCTGTTTTTGTGCCAGTAGTAGACTGTCTTTATGATTATGGCCCTGTAATATAGCTTGAAGTCTGGTAGAGCAATCCCGCCTTGTATTGCATTTTTCACTCAGGGTTGCTTTAGCTATTCAGGGTCTTTTGTTTTTCCATATGAATTTAAATATTTTTTCCAAGTCTGTGAAGAAGTTCATGGGGATTTTTATTGGGATTGCATTGAATCTGTATATCAATTTGGGTAAAATGAACATTTTTACTATATTAATTTTTCCAATCCATGAGCATGGGAAATCTTTCCATCTTCTGATGTCATTTTTCAATCTCCTTCTTCAGGGGTTTAAAATTTTTGTTGTAGAGATTGTTGGTATCTTTGGTTAGGTTTGTTCCCAGGTATTTTATTATTTTTGAGGCTATTGTGAGTGGAAAGGTCTTGTTATATTCCTTCTCCACTTGTTTATTGTTGTTGTAAAGAAAGGCTACTGATTTTTCCAGGTTAATTTTGTAGCCCACCATTTTACTGAAATTCTTAATCATTTCTAAAAGTTTTCTGGTGGAATTTTTAGCATCTCTTAGGTAAACTATCATATAATCTGCAAAAAGGGATAGCTTAATTTCTTCTTTTCCAATTAGTACTTCTTTAATTTTCTTATCTTGTCTTATTACCCTAGCAGTAGAATTGTTAATTTTCAATCCACTCCTGACTTTTAATGAAGTCCCAGTTATAGCTATTAGATTAAATGGACACAAATGTTCTCCATATTTCCCTGTATTATGCAAGTGATAATTATGACTTTTTTTCCATATAATAAAATAATTTGGCTCAGGAAAAGCTGGGTTCTACCCTGCCTTGAACCAGCTGTATGCAGTCCAGAGGGAGACAGTCTGAAAGGAGTGGTAAACCCTTTTAGCTGGGTTCCTGTTTATAGAATTAAAAAGAGACTGGTAAACGACCCACCAATCTATCACAAACAGAACTTGGATAGCCCCAAGAGTTTGATATGTCACCCCAGAAAAAAAAAAAAAAAAAAAAAAAAAAAACACTGGATCTTCTCTCACTCACTCTCTTTCACCCTCCCCTCCAAAGCCCAGGGACGCTGTGGAAGAGGTTGGCATGTAAGATTGTAAGGTCCAAGGAGAGGGGATGAGGTGTGAGATCACAGCAAAAATTGATTTAATTTTTTTTCTCTTTTCTTTTTATTTGATCAACATGTTTGTGTAAGCAAACCTCTTCAACTGGACCAGAGGTCCCTGGGCTGTTTAAAAACTGAACTCAGATGTTAACTAATTGGGTTTATATGTTAACTAATTGGGTTTATATGTGTACTTAATGGTCTTGTAAATAAAATTATTATAGACAAAAAAATTGAAACAGTAGAATACCTTATCATATAGCCATAAATTATAAAGTAAGATAAAGCCTAAATGTAATAACAGGCTGAGCAATAAGTTTTATTTGGAAATATTAATATATTTTCTTGGCAATTACTTAAAAATAGTGAAAATCTCAGTAACAAAATTTAAAAATCTGAACCCAATGAAAGGCCGTCATCTAGGTAATAAATGCAAATCTTTTCACAAACACACATAGTTCATTTGTTCAGCTATGTTTTTTTATAAAATTTTGAAGAAAACTCATACAGATACTTATTGGCCACAGTAAAGTTAAGTTCAAAATTAATAAGTTAATGATGAAAGGTAAAACCTTGAATATCTGTAATGAAGAATATTAAACAAATATCCAGGAATGGTAGCATATCCCTTTAATCTCAGCAGTCAGAAGGTAGAGCCAGGCAGATATCTGTGAGATGGAGGCATGATCTGTGGTGAGTTTCAGGACAGCTTGGGCTACATTTAGACCTGTCTCCAAAAGTTAAAGCAGTAATGTAAATCAAATAATTAATAGATAAGAATAATTTAAATGGAATGAAATAATATGTCACAAAATGTAAGAAGACATGATATTAAAACTTGTCAGATGTAACTGTAGCAGTGTTTATGAAAAAAATTCACAGGAGGATAGCCCAGGAATCTGCCTGTCATGCACAAGGCCTGAATTTAATAACCCACACTGAAAAAGAAAAAATAAAATACAGAAATTCATAGACTTAAATAGACATATTAGTAATAGTTTTACTAAGGTAAAATTTGTCATAAAGTTCAAAGTAGAGCCACGTAGCAAGACATTTCTCAATCCTAGTCCTTGGATGGTTGAAGTAGTAGTGGAGTATGAGATGAGCCAGGCTACACATGAGTTACTGCAGTATGAGATGAGCTGGTCTATACGTGAGTCAGTCTGTCCTGGTGTATAAGACCTTGTCTCAAAAATATGAATAAAATATTTAGCAATTAATTTCAATATAAATTAAAAGTAGAAAATGCAAATTAAACAAAGAAATAAGATGAATGGAGATAATAATGTTAGCATATTTTATTAATGAATTATGAAGATGGTAATAGACAAACTCATATTTACCGAAGAGAATAAACCTAACAAAATTTTAAGAAAGGCCAAAATCAAAAATACAAATGAAAAATAAAATTGAATAACAGAATAAAAAACAAATATATATTATCACCATTGGAAAAGGACAGAGTAATGCAAAATCAATAGATAATAAATGAATATTAAAAATAAAAGATTTTTAACTAATGTACTTGAAATTTTAAAAGATCATATGAAAATTTATAGGCAAGACCACAAAGATTTCTGAGAAAAGAAGACATTTAAATGGCTGGATGATAGAATATTAAGATTTATAAATAAATTACATCTCCACAGCCAGTTGATTTTCTAGAGAATTTATCTAAATATATAGTTAAGAAATCCCATAAATGTAACATATTCTCTTAAGGAGCAATTAAAGAAAGTAAATTTTAAGTTCATTTTGAAGACCACTATCTTCTTGATATCAAAAATTGACAGATAAAAGCAAAAAAAAAAGTATCTAAACTTTCCTGTGACTATATTACTATCATATTCATTTAATGTCTTACAAAGTAGTGTTCTGTGATCAGTTTGAATTTATCCCAAGAATGCAAGGTCAGCTTAACCATTAAGAGGTAATTCATCTTTCCATGGTAATAATTAAAGCATAACACAAATCATAATTATCTCAATTCACAGAAAAGTGACAATTTTAAAAATACAATATTGGGGCTGAAGAGATGGCTCAGGGTTAACAGCATTAGCTACTCTTGCAGAGCACCAGGGTTCAGGTCCCACCACCCACATGGAAGCTCACCACTATCTAGTTACATGTGATCTGACACCCTCTTCTCACTTCTCTGGACACTTAATGACATGGGTGCACTTACATCTATGCAGCAAAACATTCACACACAAAAAATAAGAATACATAAGGTAATATAATGAATTTAACATATAGCCCTATGAATATTAATGAAGGGATAGAGTAGAATATTTTAACCAGATCTATTATAGCAAGAATGTTCTTTAGGAAATATTTTACATAATGGTGAAATACAATTTTTTATTAAAAATCAAGAAAAATATTAGGCATCAAAATTGTCACTATTACATTAATTATATTACATATTTGTAATTACATTAAATTGTTATTTCATATTATAGTATTATATACTTTGATTCTTAAGCTATTTTGAAACATGAAATAAATTAGTTGGGTCCAACTCATAAAATTTTCAGTTTCAACTCATATGGCTTTAATGTTATTCATTTCAAACTATAAAATTTTAATCATATATGTCATTCATTTACTACCTTTTCTACTGTTTTTCCTGAGCATTAAGTCTATTTTATTATTTGCTTAAATATACTCTAAAAGGTGTAGGAAATTTGATGAATAACAGGAATATATATTTTTCTCTAGTCTGAAAATTTAACAAGATTTATCTATGAATTACATTGTTAAGCAATCAGAAAATTAGTGTGATGATTAAAACTAAATTGAATGTTTATTAACAAAAGTGGATATAGAAAAGACACTTTATATATAAATTACATATTTCTGAATTCTTGATTTCATATGGCATTCTACAATAGAAAAAATAAAAGGATTAAAGGTAAAATAACAGAAGACAATAACAAAGAGTTATGTGATTTTCTTTTTCTTGGACAGCATCTCCATATGTAGCTTAAGCTAGCCTTGTACTTGATCTCCATAGGTCAGTCAACCTCCTGAGACCTGAGATAATACTTATGGACCACAAGGTGAAAAACCTCTTACTATACATGGAGAATGGGTGCTGAATTTTGGTTAGGGATGTCTCAAATACAAATTTTCTCTATTTCTTGAATATTACATATCTCCTCCTCCTTTCTATGCACCCTGTAGTGAGCACTTGTCTGATGCTACTGACAATGAAGACTATGTCTGTGAGTAGAATATATCTAGTACTGCTTTAAATGATGAGATCCTATATAAAAAAAACTGAATAGAAGGCAGACACTTCTTCCAAGATGATAAAAACAGAAAGGTAATTAGTGTTCACTTTCCTTTACGTTTATCTTCAGGAATCTAAGAAATAATCAATGAGGAAAGAAATCCTAAGGAGATCAATAAGAAAGAAGCAGTGGACATAAAGGACAGAGGGGTGTGTGTGCGTGTGTGTGCATGCGCTTGTGCGTGTGTGTATGTGTATCTGTGTGTGTGCGCACACACGTGTGTATCTCTGTGTGTGCGTGTGTACACGTGTGTGTGTATCTGTGTGTGTGTATCTGTGTGTGTGTGCGTGTGTAGGTATCTCTGTGTGTGTGTGTGTGTGTATCTGTGTGGGGGGTTATGTACACATGAAGGTAGGTACCTACAGAAACCTACAGAAGCCAGAAGAGGTGTCAGATCCTCTGCAGCTGGAGTTACAGGCAGTTGTGAGCCGCCTGACACAGGTGCTGAGAATGGAACTCCTGTCCTCTCCAGGAACAACAAACCCTCCTAATGATTGGACCATCTCTCCAGCACAATTCAGTTTCTTCTTTGCTCTTTGACATTTATTTTCCTAGTTTATTTTAAGATTGACTTCATATCAAGAAAGCAAAGCTTTCGAAACTGCATTCCAAGGTTTAGAAAGTCCCTCTTCTTTCTTAACCAAAAATACCATTCAAGGACATATTTTTTCCAGATGAAAGATGAATCTGTGTGAAGAAATGTCCACGTGAGCCATTCCCGTGCCTGCCAAATAATATTGGTCCCAGTTTAACATTTGTAGAGGTGTTTTTAAACAATTCATCTCTATCTCATTTTAATTAAACAATGTTCTCTCTCCAGTTGCTACACTTGTAAAAATGTAGTTTGTGATTTGACAGGATACTATCATAATATTGAGCAGTATGGGAATTGGTTTAAAAGTAGCAGGAGTGGAAGCACACATCAATCACAGGCGCAAAGGCGGGTCAGTAAGGCTGTCAATTTCAATCAGCTCTGTAATTAAATACATCACCAATATAAATTTTGTGTAAGAATGTTACTTGTACCTCAGAAGTCTGCTATGAGGACACATCACACTTCACTCTCTTTGCACTTGCAGTCTAAATATAATATTTTTAAGACAAAAACATCTTCATCTATTTTTCTCTGATTTGTTAAATAGAAATCCATTTACTAATGTGCTGTCTAAAAGCTATGTTGTTAAATATCTATTTCCACTTCTTTCTTTTTAATTAATATGTTGCGGTATCTCAGTTGGCATTTTAAACTCATCTTTAACACCTGTTGTGGCATTTGTTATTAAATAAATAGATAATGAATAATAATCACCTTTTAAAAGGCTGAACAATTTGTAATTATGGAAAATTTGTAATTAGGGATCCTTTATTCCATGTTCCAAAAGCTGAAGATGCTTTTGGTTACAGAGAAATAAATTATTCATTTCCATTTCAGCAGGAATACAGAACTATTTCACATTTAGAAAAAAATCTTTTATTTTTTTAAATAGCTATAAAGTGACATTGCCTGTTATTACACTTATACTATGTGGAGAAGATGGCAACCAAGTTGAATTACCAAATATATGTTGCCTGCCATTTGATTTAATCTTCAAATAAGCTCCAGGAAGCAGGTCCCTGGACAGTTAATCTTTAGTTTTGTAGCCCATGCACATTTTCAATAAGGTTACTGGGGAATTAGGCCCAGTAGGGAGACGAATATAGTCTTATGGTACAGTGAGCTGTTGTGAACCCAGTTAGTGAATTATAATTTCCTTAATTATGAACTACCTCATTAGAACACCATCCCATCAGTGGTCCTCAAAGGATGTCACCGTAAATCTTCAGCAGAGAGTCTGAAACATTTTCAGATTTCTTTGGCTAAAGCTATCTATATCATCAAAGAACAGAAGCCCAATTACATCACTTAGAGACATAGCGGCAAAGGCTTCCATGTTCAAATATTTCGGAACAAATACAACTGATCCAAATCTCAATAAAGCGACCAATAAAAATAAAATACCTAGTGACATGGATTAAATAAATATTGAGAATAACTGTTCTGTTTTATATTATACTAGAGAACCCTATAAAATAACCCTCTACACGTAGGCTTTGCCAACATCTCTTATATTAATAGTAACATCAAGAAACAAAGTCAAGAAATTAATAGACACGGTCCATGAATCATTTGGAAAGAAATTCATAAGACCTTAATATTGCCCTGAGAAATATCCGGGGTGGGGGGGAGGAGGCAGAGGAACATAAAGCAATGGACATTTACCCTAAGTTGCTGAGTGAGAGAATTTTTTTTGAAAGGGGTGCTTTTCTTCATGGTCAGCAGCAGCACGCAATAACTCAGGAGCAATTTTCAGTGAATTATTGTACCTACTAGATTCATTTTGGAGTGATCTTTATAAGCTTAGGCCCACTTATATAAACCTACACGTTGATTTAAGATACTCTATAAACAGCACAAGAATACTCTTTTTTGATTTGTTTCCATTCCTCAGAGCTTCTGATGTAGCTTTATCTATTGTTTCTGAAATGTGGGAATACTTAAGGAATCATCTCATCCTGCCAAATGCTGAATGTGTAGACAAAATGCAAAATTGAATTTTAAAAAGTAAAAAAATGGAACCAACCACATTTGCACTGATCTTTTGTAAGTGAAGTGGTCTTTTAGTACTGAGATACAGATTTTCGCCCTCTCTCCCAAAACTGAAATATGGTCCACCCATCCACCTCCCATGTGCGTGTTCTGCATGTATGTATTCAACAACTGAAGATTTTAAAAATAGTTAATTGTTGAACATCTACGTTTATATCAAAATTCCCTAAACAATATAGTATACCAACTACTTATGTAGCATTAAAATTGTAATAATTGCTATAGATAATCAGGGAAGATTTAAATAGACAGGGCATGTGGAATAATGTTTTAAGTAAACACTGTGCCAGTCACATAAGAGATGCAAGTACCTGCAAACTGTAGTGTCCTTGGGGTCCTGGAACTCGTCCTGCAGATGGGAAGGGAGGACTGAATAAACACTAATTCCTTCCCTGTTGCCATCTGAGCCTTGGCTAAGTTCTCAGTTAAATACTCCTTTTGTTCATTAGTTCATTTCAGTTTAATCAAATCCATTGTGTCATCTTATCAAACCTTCCAAATAACAGCTCTCATCTCTTATTTTCCAGAAAACAAACAAGCAAATATAAAAAGCCAGCCAGGAGATCTCATCTTAAGCTTTGAATACTGTTTAGGTCTCAGGACAGAAAAAGGCTTTCTCGTTTAAGAAAAGGCTTTCTTATTTCTCATGAATTTAACATTCCATCCCACCATTGCTGGCCATGACTATCTGATTCATCCACCTCCTCCATCAAATACCTCCAGTGCCAATAGTTCCCTTCATCCCTTCATCCTTAACTAATTCTTACCCTTTAATCTATGAGATTTTCAAGTTTCTTCCTTTAATTTAAAAAAATAGCTCAATACTATGTTACTCTCATATTAATGCCATTTTGTTCCCTGTCCAGTGGCAATAAAATATAGGCCTTATTAGAATGAATATACAATACCCTTTATAATCTGAATGTCTTGTCATTTATTACCCAGTAGTTCTGGAGCTATTTTGTAAGACATGAATAACTAGTCACCATAAAAATCTAGGATAACTTTAAGTAATGTATTCCTTCCATAAGTTGGCATCATTGAATTCACTCCTTTGCAGTGGCAATTATCAGCTATGAATCAGTCAGAGGGCAGTTGCAAACCCAGGAGTTCATTCTTTTCTCTTATGTTAGCTACCTGGCATACTTCAAACTCCTTCCTGACACTAGACAAACTTTGCTCCTGAAGTTTCAGTGTTTAGAAGCAAATTAATTCAGATGCTCTGTTACTTCCACTGTTTCTCCAATTGATCCACTGATTCTATTCTCCTAACTTTGAGAAAGCACACTAAAATGCCTACAAGAAGAATGTAAGAGTCTTATTCCTTATATCTTATTAAATAAAAAATTAATATTTTTATAAATCCAACATTTCCAGGTTAGTTTCATCTTCTCCACATCTATGTCTAATATCTTTGTTCATTTCCCATAATTATTTTTTTGTCTTTTCAAGACAGGGTCTCCCTGTAGCCCCAGCTGTCCTGGAACTCACTCTGTAGACCAGGCTGGCCTTGAACTCACAAAGATCCGCCTGCCTCTGCCTCCCGATTGCTAGGATTAAAGGCATGCACCACCACGCCCGGCTCCCATAATTCTTAACTTACTATTCCTAACTCCTTTCTAAATTTTTATTTATTTTTTATTTGGTATGTATGAGTGTTTTGCCTATATGTTTGTCAAGTGGACCATGTGCTCTCAGTGCCAGCAGAGACCAGAAGAGGATATCAGATCCATAAATCTGGACTTACAACAAATTGTGAGCCACCATGTGGGTCCTGGAAACCCAAACCTTGGTCCTCCGTAAAAGCATCAAGTGTTCTTAACTCTTGAGCCATCTCTCCAGCCCCTCTAACTCATTGATATAATCCTCTTAATTCCTCCAGAGCCATGTTCACTCTCATATTCATTAAGCTTGAAAACTGAATATGACCTTCTTTCCGTAAATAAATTTTATTGACTTCCTTTTTCTCTGTATAAAATACAGGTTGTAATGATAGGTCCCTTTCTCTGAACTCAGGTTTTATCAGTCCCCCCAATGATCTAAATTCCACTGGCATTTTGTTTGTTGTTCTCACATTGCTATACCGGATCCTGCTGTTTCTCATCTAGCTCAACCTTTAAAAGGAAACTCAAGAGTTATTTCCTTAAAATATCACCCTCTTCGTGTATTTCTCTAACTCTGTCGCTTTCGTTCCAGCCCACTTCCACCTTTGTCCATCTCTATCATAAACCAACACCCGCAGGGAGGAAATGTTTAAAACATCGACCACACCTTTGTGACTATTTTTACAATTCTCTATTATTCCATTAATTTCCTACCATTCCCTTCGAGGTCTCCAATGGAGCATATTGAACATTTGAGAAGTTAGTCTTGAATGTTCACAGTAGATAAGATTTCTGGTTCAAATATCTACTTATTAAATGATTCATAAGATGAATCAGTATATGAACTTAGCTTCCAAAATATAAAATAACATTCATTAAATGTTTTCATTTAAGAAATAAATGAAATTATATTAGTTATATATTTATTTCATTAAAGAAATAAATATATAACTAGAAGCAAGTCTGATAGAATAATCTTCCACAGTTTCATTCTCAAAGTATGTAAAATGTTTAATCATTTATTCAAAATTACAATGGATATTTTATGCAGAAAAAAATTTTAAACTAATTTTTGCTAATAGCTCTAGGACAAAGTGTTACTCCTGATGTCTTCCTAAACTTTGGAGTCAATGGAACATTCTGGAATCAAAGACTGAGTTTCAAGACTCATCTCTGTCTTTACTACTGTGTAAGTATGGACAATATGATAATTTCAGTGAACTACAATTCCATGTCTGTACATTAGAAAATATGATGTTCTATAAGATAATATAGATTCAATGCTTAGTAAAATCCCTACACAAAATAGATCCTGGGAGTGGGTTTCATCTCTTAATGTCAAGCATGCAGTAGACATTCTTTGTGTGTGCTAGATATGTTAAATCTCCAATAACAAGAATGATAATCACACATATTCTTTTAAAGGGTTTTATCTCACTTCATTTTAGCACAAGATCTCTAGATGTCTTGAATTTTGTAAAACAAAGATGTTTGACATTCTGCTCACACTAGTCACATTCTCTTTGAATCAGGCTTCTGTGTAACCCAAGCTGGCCTTGATCGTACTGTGCAACCAAGGCGTACCTAAAACAGAGCCTACTGGCTCATCTTCCTATTGCTCAAATTACAAACATGTTTTAGCATACCTGACATAAGGAAGTCATATCTAATATTCTTGTTTTGCAAACTCTGTCAATCTTAGAAAGATCCTGGCTACTTTTTGTAAGTTTCAAGCTTGGCTGCAAAGCTTTGCACTTGGCTGGATAGAGTGCAAGAATGCATAGCATTCTGGGATCACCAGCTGGGCCACTCACCTGGGTTCAGTAGAAAATGAAGTTATAGGGTACTGACAAGTGTCTCTACATACTGACCTGTTTTTGCCTGTTTGAAATAAGTGATAAGTGTTACTGCCAGGTTTCAAACCATGGTTTTTAAACTCTATGTTCACATGCCAGACAATCCAGCTGACTGTAGTTAGCATTGATTGTAAAAGCAAACTTTTTTCTTACTAATGAACACAGCCACAAGTGACATCATTTAACGTTATTAATGTCATCAATGATGTGCTCGATAGATTTAGTGTCAACTTGACACACCTGGGTTGAGGGAGCCTCAATTGGGTAATTGGCTCCATTGGATTGGCCTGTGGCCACATTTGTGGAATAGACTTGTTGGTCAAGCAGTGTGGGAAGGCCCAGCCCACAATGAGTGGTGCCACCCTGGGCAGGTTGTTGTGTATCGTATAAGAAGGCAGGCTGGGCATGAGCCAGGGGAGTAAGCCAGTGAACAGCACTTCTCCATGGACTGTGCTTCAGCTCCTGCCTCCAGGTTCCTGCCCTGAGTTCTTGCCTTGGGCTCCCTAAGTGATGAACTGTGACCCAGGAGATGTAAGCTGAATAAACCCTTTCCTCCCCAAGTTGGTGTCGGTCAGAGTGTTTTGTCACAGCAATGGAAGACAATCTAGAACAAATGATAATAAACATAGGGCATTCAGATCTGCTTAATTCTCTTGAGAATACACATAAATAATAAAAATCTAGAGCACTTGTAGAGAGGCAGAGTATTTCTAACATTAACGATTCAGGTGTAAAAAGATTATTTTATTTTTAATTCATTCATTTATTGTCTTGTGTCTTACAATAATATAGATTTGTGCAAAAGAAACAACCACTTGCTCTTGCATTTGGTTTCAATATTAAATATTCTATGACACTCCTAACTAATGGTCAATTAAAAACAATAGTATAGCTGAAATTTAAAGTTAAATTGTATTACACATAACAGAAATTAACATAATGTACATGAACATCTGAAAACTGTCCTTTTAGTTTTCAAAAAATTATGTTTATCTGCTTTGCCTGCATTTATGTAAGTGCACCACGTGCATGCAATGCCTATGGAGGCCAGAAGAGGGCATTAAATCCCCGTAACTAGAATTACAAATAAAAAAGTTGTTAGTCACCATGTGCATGATGGAAACAGAACACTGGTTCTCTCCAAGAGCAGCAAGTGCTTTTAAACACTGTGACATCTCACTAGTCCCTGAAAAATATCCTTTTAATAAATTGCTTAATCTTTAGCATCCCATTAGAATAACATATCATTGTGCCAAGATCTTTTAAAAAAGAGGATGATTTTAATTAGTCTTTTAAACCTGGAGGCTAACAACCATCAGTAATCTTAGTTCCAAGGGATCTGACACCCTCTTCTGATGCCCACGGGCATTGCCCAACACAGGTGCTCTTACATACATGCAGGCAATACACTCATTCACATAAAGTAAAAACAATAATTTATTTCAAAATAAAACAATTTCAATTTGTGACTCTAAATGCTAAATAAAAATACAAATATTTCACTGTTCATTCCCTAAGCTATTTTAGAAATGAGAAACCATCTCAATAGAATCCCACTGTAGAGAAGATGCACCTATAGTTTATGTGCTTTAGATATGAGTCTATTTGCATTTTAAATGAGTGTGTGATAAGGACAGAAGAACAGCAAAACGTGTAACACCAAAACATTTATTAAAGAGTTGAAAAGCATTGATGATAAATCAGCTCTAATGTATTTATGAATAAAAATTCAAAAGGGATACCAAGTTTTAAATGTCCCAAATATCTCAAAACACAACTAACATGATTTTAACCCAACAGATTAGAAGATTTCAGAGACTATTACATTCTAGCAGTTGTGAGGACAAAATACCATAAGCGGGTAAGATATAATGGGTCATTTGGAAAGAAGCGATTGTTGTGTTTGCCTCTAAAACTCTGTACACCCTTGTGAGCTCCTGGCTCACTCTCAGGATTAAAATGATCAAGTGGTCTACCAGGACAGGAAGAAGGCCTTGGACGACCACTCACCTTACGATGTAAAACATGTTCCACCCAGTTTCAACACAGCATGTGATGCGATAAACCCCATTTTGCCTTGTTTCTTTTCGTCTTCTCTGTTTCAAAATCAAGAGGCCCGGCTGCACAAAAGCATTAAGGTTGATTTCATTTGTGATTTGAAGAATATCCATATTACAGATTATTAAATTAATGGCGATCTCACCTTGAAAGCACCTCTATCTGCTGGAAGAGCAACACTTCATCACCTGTTTTGATTCATTAATGTATCATTTAACTTGGTATGACACATGTTCAGCAGTTATAATTACATTATGGCTCTTCTATTACAACAGCTCGGCTCCAAATTTCTGTCACCACTGGTCCAATTTTCAACATAGAGCAATCCACTGCACTCTTTCCTTATTAGTGTCATCTTTAATGTAGCAGAGAGGCTGAACTATCGCTTGGCACTGAGAGTTTAACAGCAATTAACCCCTGCTCTATCCCTAGGGAGAAGTGCATCAGCAACTTGCCAAAACACTGTAAACAAGCTGGTAAAGATCAATATGCAGCTATGCTGGCCACAGAGCACCTATTGTATTAATTTGGGATTGATATATAGGGGGGAGAGGAGGAACTGTTCCACATGAAATTAATCTGAATCACTCCTCTACCTTAAATTAGAACTATCTTTGCCAGAAGACAGATACAGGATTTAAAAAAATAAAAGATAAGCATGCTTATAATTAACAGATACACCCACCGTTTATTCAACTGTATTGCCAAAAGAAAGTAATTATTGAATTCATGATTTCACTGGGTGTTATTTAAAGAGGTAAATGAAATGTGTAAACAATGCATTCATAGAATTTAAAGGTCAAATCCAAATAGCAAATGATAAAACAAACTCAGTTGTGCAATATTCCTTAGCTGTCCTAACAAATCATGGACAAAGGGACTGGTTCTTGATTGTGAATTTCAAAATTAAGAAATGCATTCAAATAAGAGGTCAGTCTTTCTGATAAAGGTAAAAGGAAGCACAGAGCTGGATGTGCTAGCTAACGTCTTCTAGATCCGTTCTATTAATTTGAAATGGTAGAAAGCCTCAATCACATCTGCATATTTATATACTAGTCGCCAGAAAATGGAAAGATCATAGTTCTGAGATGAGTGGTTGCTAGGTACTGATGTAAAGAAACTACCAGTATTTAATGAACAATCATGCACCAAGACCAAGATGTAGCTTGTAATAATAAAGTATTTAATAAAAGGAGAGAAAAATCATAACTTTATGGAGCCTGGTTAAATCACTATAATTGTTATTATTAGAATCAAATTTGGGGTGAGAGAGATGGATGATGTAGGAAAAGCCGCTGGCTACCAAGTCAGATGACCTGAGTTCACCCTCAGAGCACATATGGTGGATGGAAAGGACCAACTCCCTAAATATTTCTACTGATTTCCACTCATGAATCATGGTACATGCATGCCTGTAGATGCACACACACATGCATGCACACACACACATGCGTGCACACACAGCCAACCAATATTAAATGCAATGAAAAAAAGTTTTAAGGGATCCAAGGCCCCACAAAAGGTAAGGGCTCCTTGCCTCTAAGTTGGGATACCTACAGGAGGAGAGGCAATAAGACCCTGCTGCCGAAGACCTGACGTTAACATGGGAGGGATGTATTGAGACCACACATGCAAGTGTACAGATGGCCTCTGGAATGCCAGAGAGTGTTACCAAAGGCCACTAAACCAATAAAGCAAATATGGGTCTCCCTGAGTCAAGCAAGACTCCACCGTCAGCACCAGCTACACCTCACCTGCCTGGAAATACTGTGCAGCAGAGGCAGCCATGTGCCTGTATATCCCAAATCTAATTGGCTATTGGCTCTCCCCTTGGAGAAATAACCCATGGCTGATGCCACAAGCTTACATCCTCTACAGGTTAGGAGATGTTATAAGCCACAGTAAGACCCTGTCATATTTAACAGGGGGGAAAATTGTAATTCATGGATTAACATATCCAAACATGTGTCTATGCTAAAGTAACCTACCATAACTATTAGTGCTGCTTAAATACCTATATATCTAATTGCTTGTTCTTCATTAGTAGGATCGAAAGGTTATTCCTGGACAAACTGTCAGCCCATGAAAGGAAACAGCCAGAATTGACCAGAGTCCAAGTCAACAGCTCCAGAGAGAGTGGACTGTTTTACCTCTCATCCACCTGTGCCCCTTTTCTAAGCCTAGGGAACAACCTGCGGAAGAGGGGGCGTGGTAGAATGTAAGGGCTGCGATTGGGGTGAATGGTGAAACTACAGCAATGTAGTCTGGACACTCATTTGATCAACTTGATTGAACAAACAACCTGTCACCCCCCACTGGATGGTGGGGCTGTAGGTGTTTGGGCACAACAGCCTGCAGATAGGTTTTGCATGAAGGATGCTTGTACTCATGGATTATCACTTATAGCTAAAAATGAAAAAAAAAAACTGAGAGAAAGAAGCAGGACAGTCATGGCAGAATGCATGATCTGGGATGGAGTGGGGGTGGGGGGGAGGGAAAGGGAAATAAGCCTGAACTGAATTGGAAAAAATGTATGAAATGCACAAAGCATCAATAAAAATTAATTTAAAAAAAAAAAAAAAAAGAATCACATTTTCTTAAACCGTGTATTTTAACATCATTTTTGTTATTTTAACAACTTCTCTTGTGCTGTATGATAACCTGAGCTTCACATTGGAAAGAAACTGACTCTTACAGATACACCATTTCCTTTATGCACAAAATTAATTCCTTCCTTTGCAGTGATCTCCTCTGCACTTCTCCGTGTGGTGGTCATAGCCTTTGAAGTAACTGTTTTCTTTTTCTTCTTTTCATTATTTATTTAAATAGATTTTTGAGGGGCTGGAGAGATGGCCTAGCGGTTAAGAGCGCCGACCACTCTTGCAGAGGACCCGGGTTCAATCCCCAGCACCCACATGGCGGCTGAGAACCATCTGAAACTCCAATCTCAGGAGAACTCCAGTTCCAGGGGAATCCGAGACCCTCTTCTGACCTCCACGGCATTGTACGACACGGGTGCACAAACTTGCATGCAGACAGTACATTCCTACAAATAAATAAATAAATAAATAAATAAATAAATAAATAAATATTAATAAAAAAAATAAAATAAATAGATTTTTGCTTCCCCAGGTCTCGAAAAATCTTAGATTCACAAAACACCTGAGAAACAGATGAAGAGTTTGGGGCTTGTTTAATTACTGTTATGTCAAGATCTGGGTTTCCATCCTATGTTGGACCAAAGGGGAATGACTTGATTTCATAGTGAGCAACTGACACACTTTGCATTGCTGTTGTAGTTAGAATTCCTACTGAGGAGTTGTAAATGATGTCCACCCATCCTCCCTTGGTCAGAACTACAAACCTAGGCAAAATTTTATCAAACTGCAGCCTGAGGAATCAGTGAGTTTATTGGGCTTATTTATGGAGAAATGGATGAGGTATGTCTAGTTACTGGGGTGGGGGTGCTCCCCCATAAGGCCACAGTAGACAGTTATCCCACCATGGGAGCTTCCCCACAGCCACACAGAATGCCAAGAGAGCCTCCCATACATGTCCCCAGCCTATGTACCCTTAGACAGTCTCTGAGACCCCATGCAACTAGAGCCAACTGATGGGGTGTGCTGCTGACTGTCCCCTGACTCTGGTATCGCTGCCTCTTCTCCCTTGTAGTACTTACTGGTCAATGAGCTTAGCTGCTATTATCCTACTTAGGGCAATGTAACCAAGCTTGGGAAGATGGCCTCTGTCCATGGTCTGTCTTCCAGAGGACAGTCCTATTCAACAGTCATGTATCGACTCTCTTTTCTTTGCATTGTATTGCATTGCATTGTGTTCTAACTTACTGTTAAGTGATGTATAGAAAAATGAATAAGAGGTTCCATCTTTTTTATAATTGTTTTCATTCTTGCTTGCATGTTATTGAATGTCTCTGTAGTATTGAGACATAGAACAACTCTGTCTGTCACATATACTCTTCAATTTATCTCCAAAATATTGTAACTCTGGATTACTGTCCATTATTGGCCTCTCCATTCAGACACATAGATCTTCCCCCTTCCCTCCCTGCCCTCTATTTTTGAGTGATTGAACAGTTCAGGCTGAGAATTCTTACATGCTTTGTATATTTTTTCAAAGAGTCATCTCTATGAGATACTATATATGGTACTAATAAGTCATTTGCTTACTTCTCTAGTTCTGAACCCTTCTTTAGGTACAGATTACATATCTACCCATGTCTCTGCTTGATCAGGGGTGGATATAACATGCTTAATAGGGCCAAAATGTGTTCCTGGCCTTCTAGGCCTGGAACTTTCATATTATTCCATCTATTTAGAGCACAACAAAAGGAGATTTAGTCTTTTATTTTACTTGTAGTTGAATCATAATCCTGACTCTAACCATTTATCCTCTGTGGCAATTTTCAAACCCTACTTATTCCTTTCTGCAATACAAAATGTTAAATGGTCTTCTTGTTTCCAGAATTGTTTCCTTGAGTTCTAGGTTCACACAGTCACCAAAGTATTTGAGCTTCTATCATTCCTTTGAATAAAACTTCAATAATTTTCTATTGACTTCAGAACAATTTGCTTACCAATATGCCATAATATGTGACTTTTTCCTGATCTAACTTTCTAGTTTATTTCGTGCCAGGTTAAACCTAGTTAAACTTCTGCCATTATTTTTATTGCTTGCCCTGTATTTAGTCATAATGAAATACTTTTACAATATGCCATTGTCCTAGATCTTTTGGGCTATGATTTCAAAAAGAAAACATAGACTGTGTAACATAACCCAGACTCAATTTTCCCAGTAGCAGATGCTGTGAAGACATTGATCAAGGTGGTGGCCAAATCAATGTATGGAAAGGGCCTTTTTCTAGCTGATGATGGTGCTGCATCTCACATGGCAAGTAGGGGTAGGTACTCTGGGAACATTATTATAATTGCACTAACAGAATGAATGGTTAACAGTGCCCCATGATTTAATCACATTCCAAACTACACCTTCCAATACCTTATAGGATGAGGCAGCATTTTACATCTTCACAGACAGAATTATCACATATTTTCTTTCATTTCTTTAATTGAGCTTAAACTAAAAGAGAAATTACAAAGGAAGGGAAAGGGGGTAAGTTGGGGAGGGTTCAATAGAGTAGCTGGGAAAGCGGAAGGATAAAATATAATCTATGCATATATACTAATATCACAGTGTAACTTATTAATATGCCCAACTAATCTGAATTTTCATTTTAAAATATAAGAAATTTTGTAAAAAGAAAGGAACATTTGAACAAAGACTTCAACTGTTCCAGCAATTGATGTCAATAGTACAACAGATGAGGAGAAAACTGAACTTCCCTGACAAGGAATAGCTGGTTAAAATAACCAGCCAAATATGAAAGAAAAGCCTTTAATCCTTTATTATAATACTATTGTTTAAGATATTAATGCCAAAGAGGCTCCAACTACCAAATGCTACATGTGTAGCCACAGAATGGCTCCCAGGAAGAGGTTCATATGGCAAAGAGATGGATGTCCTGTTGCTGTGATACAGCACCTAGAGTAAAGCAACTTAAGCAAGAAAGTCTTTATTTGGGCTTAGGGGCCCAGAGAGGCACTGTACTGTACACAGGCAGGAGAGAGAAGCTGGCTGCTTAACATTTTAGGAGAGAGAGAGAGAGAGAGAGAGAGAGAGAGAGAGAGAGAAAACGACAGAGACAGAAACAGAGAGAGACAGAGAGATACAAAGAAACAGAGACAGGGAGAGAGACAAAGAGACAGAGAAGAGAGAGAGACCCCCCAAAGAGCTCTTTTTTTTCACAAGCTCCTGCAGTTGTATGGAACAGTGAACAGCAGGGTTAGGAGAGAGTTAGGATAAGCTAAGTGTTGAGTACTGGGTCAGATGGTCAAGTATTTTTAAATTTTCCCTCCCCTTCTAATAAGGAATTCTTATCCGATGTACAGGGAGAAAATGAACTTAGTCAGAAGCCTCACATAAAGCGTCCTACAAATGAAGGTATTCAGGCCAGAAAGGAAGTTATGAAAGCAATCCTCAGTCCTTAGAGACTGTAGTAGTTGACTGCATTGCCAGCATGCTTCTGCCTGAGGCTGGTCAGTTACAGTCTCTGTAATGGCTTAAGCTGGGACTGACAAATCACACATTGGTATTATGGTCAAAAGCTGGACTCTGAAGCTGAAAGGAGGGGGCATTAGAGACTAGGAAGCAGCAGGAGAGATATCCTGCAGGGGAAGGCATAGATAGACTATTAAAATCCAGCAAGGAGGCCAGAAAAGATCATTTGAAGGATATTACATGATAAAATCAGAAGAGTATTGAACTGGATACAGCCTTGGAAACCCCACTGAGAACTCTGGCTTTGACTACAAGGAAGATGGGTGATGACTGACTGGGTGATTTTGATAAGAGGAAAGGGATGATGTAAGTTGGGTTTTCAGAAATTATCCTGAGATCTGAGTCTAAGTATTGCAGATCATGGTGCAGAAGTGGAGACACTGGGAAATGGTAAAATCAAATGATCCAGGAAAACAAACAGTAGTAATCAGAACTGGGATGGAGAATTCAGGTTGAAGAGTAATGGGAGTCTATATACTCTGAAGAAAAAAATGAAAATTTTGCTCATAAATTTCATATAAGATGTGGCAATAAAAAACGAAGTGGATGTTTATACCAGAACTTTTAGCTTAGGTTACTTGAAGAAGATAGTTGCTAGTTACAGAGATGAGGAAGATCTCTCTCTCTCTCTCTCTCTCTCTCTCTCTCTCTCTCTCTAGCAAACATCTATAATTAGTTATTTTTAATAATTGTTAGATATACCAACTGGATTATTTGTAGCTTCATGAATATTGTATATCTTAGAAGTCAACAAAATCACTCTGACTGAAGATACAAACATAGGCATTTTCAGCATATGGTTGAAAACTAATGCAATTATATACATAAGGATAGAAGAATGTGTAAATGGACACAGAGAACAGATTCAAAGACTGAATGTGCTATGGGGTATACCGAAATGGAACGTTCTGGAGAACAGAGACATGAGACAGAACAAGAAGGAAAGGATGATATTTATGGCAGGAAAGCCTAAAATGGGCATGGAGTCTTAAATGACAGAAAAATCACTTTAAAAAAAACAGAGGGGGAGGAAGAGAGAGGAGGAGGGAAGGAGGAAGGGAAAAAGATAAAGGAAGGAAAAGAAAGGAAGATAGGGAAAAAAGGAAGGAAGGAATGAAGGAGAAAGACAGACAGAGAGAGAGAGAGAGAGAGAGAGAGAGAGAGAGAGGCTTTTAGATAAGTATCATTGAGTCGAAAGCCATTTTTGCCAATGGCCACTGGGAGCCCATATGATTATCTGATAATAATATCCTGCAGTTGGGCCAAGGAGAGTTTGATGAGCATGAGATGTCCTTGAACTTGAAGGAAACCCTACCCAGGAATGAAAGACAAGAAAAGGAACAAAAATGAAAACACGTTTTATTTCGTTAATGTAAAACATATAAATTTTAGTTCTTCCAAAGGGACTAATACATTTGGGGACTGGAATTTTTCCAGGTATTAAAAATTAAAATTATATGGCTTAAAATTCTTCCTAAATATGAGGGAAGGCAAAACAGTTTCCCTCAGGTATAAACTCCCTGAGAGGTTCTCTAATATCAAATACATATACACAGGAGCACCACAAATGGATTCAGTGATTATATATATATATAAATATAAATATATATATATATATATAATATATTATTATATATTATATATATATAATAATATATTATATATATATATTATATAATAATATATTATATATAGTATATAATATATATGTGTAGATAATATGTAAATGTATAGAAAATTATAGATTTCTAAATATCAGAAATGTATGTGTGAATATATACTAATAAGAAGAAAGAAGATGAGAAACTGGAAGATAATTGAGGGACATGGGAGAATTGGGCGACTGGGGGGGTTGAAATAATGCAAAGACAATACTCATGCACGAAATTCTCAAATATAAAATAAATTTTAGTAAACAAATGGCTTTCATTCGGTCTAGCAAGTAATGAGTGAATAATACTAAATAGAAAAGTATTCTATACAATTATTAAACAATTCAGTTTTTAAATAATTCTGATACTTTGGATTCTTGTTAATAGCAGACAATTTTTTAAATAAAAGAATGTGTCAAAATGAATTATTTACATATCATAATACATTCTACACTTTAAGTAAAAATCTGACTTTTTTATTGAAATCAGGCCCCCTGTCACTGACCAAACTTGACTCCAGAGCACTACCTGGGAAAGTATCTTAGGATACTTGGTAAACCAACCATTTCTTTTCCTCTTCATAAATCGTTTCTCTAGTTGAGGATGAAATTAAAGTATAAGATGGGGAAAAATACAGCCTAGACCATAAATATGGAATCTATTGAAATACTATAAGGATCCACAAAAAAATAAATGTATACCAAACATTTTTATTATCATATAAAGTAAATTATCATTATCATAAAAATTAAACATTATTTTTATCATATAAAGTAAATTATTAAGCACTCTGGTTAACAACCAGAATTAAGTTGAGAAATCATTTTACTCAAAGAATGTCTTTTCTTCTAAGTCCTATTTACAAAAATTGTCGAAGATAGTGATTTCACATGGCCTCATTTTTCTCCTTTAACAAACATGATGAGCTACCTAGGTCAAAGGAATTGAAAAAAAAATGAATGTTTCCATTCTCGCCTGCTTGGTATTGGCACTGGCTTCTAGTTCCTTTATGCCTATTTTATTTCATTGTGCTTCCAAGCTCCAAGATCTCCTTCTGTGTTCCTAAGGGACTTCCTAGGCAATAACATAGGAACAAATTAGGAACCAGCTTGTGTGTTCTTTGAGAAACGCAATAGATTTGAGAGTCATTTTTTTTTTCCCAGTAATGGGAATGGAGTTCACTTCCAATGAATGAAAGAAATGCTGTTTGTCCACACAAAGCTAAAAGGGGCCACCGCTTAGAGCTTTGCCTGTTTATAGTGCTTTAACAATCAGAAAGAAACAAGGAAAAAACACATGTATACATATTCTATTCCACCCGATTCATATTCAACTACTTTACTAAATGACTAAATTTGGATTAACACATGCGCATGTGTTTCATTCAAGTTAAAATGCTATACGTTAACATATTATGTCTCAAAATCAGCAGATAATTTCCAAGTCCACACCGCTACTACTCTTTCCTACTATTATTCTTTTGTGAATAACTTTGACATTAGACATGGTACAAAGAAAGACATAAAAGCCAAGAAATGTTAACATGGAAGCGTTTTATAATCCAAGCCTTGGCAAAACCAATCCCTAGCATGCTATACTAAAATATCTAGTATTTTAGAAGCTCTCTTAGTGAAATGTTTTTTAAGAGCTAGGAAGTGATACTTTCTAGAAGGTAAGGTAGAGAAGAATATATTGTGACAAGAGGAGAAAGACCCTCATTCCCCTTTGAAGTAAAAGTAACACAGCAACTGGCACTTCAGAAGACTAGAAAAGGATCTACATATTTTAACACTTGAAATGTTTGCATTCTTGAAGAATTCCCTAGGAATTCATTCAATTCAATCCTATTAAGTTAGATTTTGTTATGAAAATGTCGGAATTTTCAAACATTGTAAAAGGGAGAGGTGTTCCATTGAATATGACTTACTTTACATACTATGTTTATATTAAAAATACTACTATGGATATTTTCAGACATTCAAAGGACACATGAAAAAGGGGAAAAATAGATCATTTCTTACATAAATGCATTGGCTAGTATTTTATACATGAAACAAATAACGCAGCCTAACAAGCCATTCACCTACGGAGGCAAGGTATAGACTGCTACATTCTGTCACTAACTCTGTATGCAGCACAACTTTGGCCAATAACATTCTATCTTCGTGAAATCCTCCTTAGATATGTGAAGTTTTTTTTTTTTTTTTTTTTTTTTTTTTAAGATGCTTTGGTTTTATTTAGGGACACAGGTCTGGTGTCTCTGACTCAGTAGCTGGACCGACAGCAGCCACGTGGCTTCTTTGGCAGACATTCAAGGGGGAAGTGGGCAATAGGGTTTGGGTAATACTGTGTCAATTTTATTTAATTTTTAAAAGGGTTTTAAACTTGGGTGTATTTGGGAGGTCTGTGTTCATGTGATTATAAGTGCCCAGAGAAACCAGAACAGTATCCTCCTAGAGCTGAAGTTAAAGGAAGCTGCAAGCTGTCTAATAACTTGAGTGTTGTCAGCCACTCAGGTCTTCTGCAGGAGCAGGATGATCATAACTCCTACTTAGTCACCAGCATCAGGACTGAGAATTTTAAAATTATTTATTTATCTATTTATGTGTAGGAGTGTTTTGCTTGCATGTATGTAAGGCCACTCATTTGTGCAATATCCCCCAGAAGTCAGATGACAATGTTGGATCCCCTAGAACTGGAGTTATTGAAGGCTGTTAGCCATCTTGTTGGTGCTGGGAACTGAACATGTATATTTAGTAATAGACACTAAAGGTTCATGATCTAAATTGTTCCTTCCAGAAAATGAGAGAAAAAAAAATGAGAAACACAAACCAAAGACACCTAGATTTGATGTTCGTAGATCAGGTAATTTGAGTATAGGATGTTCTCCTTATCTGACTGTCAGAAGTACACAGTTCTAGAGAATTTACTTAATAATTTTTCTAACAATTTTTAATTCAAGCAGCGATGATCCAGTGGCTTCTATGTTAGCTCTGCATTATCAAGCATGAATATATCTAGATAAAATAGTTCTAAAGGGATTGTTTTCTAAGGCCTACAAGTAACTGTTCAGTGTTTCTATAAAGTGTTGCTTAGATAATTACCATTTCTTCACTGTAGGGTTGAAGAATATATAGTAAGGCATTTCTTTGCTTCACATGTTTGTTATTCAAATCGTTTGCACATGAGAAAACCACAAGGAGATGCTTCCCAACAGTTGTGTAAATACACATCTGGAGGCTACCCTGTCTCTCCACATCCTCCCAGGAAGTCACAGGAGTGGGTAAATAAAGAAAGTGGCAATCATGAGCATCTGTGTCCTTAACACTTTCTTCACCAGGTTAACTTGCTAGGTTAATTCCTCCCTAGGGACTCCTTCTTAAACTTCCTTTAATTGGCAATTGAGAAGTATTTCCACAGGCAGGCAAGCTGCAGATCGCCTAAAGACAACAAAAGGGGAAAAGTTAACAAGGGGTTCTGAGGCATTGTGACAAGGGTGACAAGGTTTGTTAAGCAGGAATAAAGTGGACGGGCATTGCGGGAGGTATTATGGATTGGCAGTCTGTTCTGAAAGGTCAGCAGCTTCCCTTTATAATTGCTTCCATTCATTTCAATACACTTTGCTAGGACATTCTAAAGCCAGAAGCTGACTAAAGGCACACTGGTAAAACCCCCTTTCTATTAGCTACATGGCCTTCATTCAAAATAACTTTTCTTTTAGCATGCTGCCAAAGTCACATGCAAAGAAATCACAGTTTTATAATTTAGGTCAAAAGCATCTTGCAAAATCTCCAGTAGGTTTTGTGTTGCGTCCATTGAGGAAAATACAGGAGTCCTCCTATGAAAATGTATTTGTAAGGAAAGTATTAAGCACCTAAAACACCTTTAGTACAGCAGTACAAATTGCCTCTGCTTCAGGAAGGTCCAAGTGGCTAAATAGGAAAGAGTAAGATTCTAATAACTTGCAACTTTCTGGTGATGTTTGCTTTTCAAAATTCCAGTTGGTTTATGTTGTTTTTCTTTTTCTGTATTCAGCAATTCTGACTCAATTTAAATTCCTGATCATGGCATTGGGAACAATTTCCACTGAAAGCACTACTAAAGTTTGAAATAGACATGGGAAAAGTGTATAAGATGTATATTGTGATTCAGGGTCCCAAATCCAGGTGTTCCAGTAGGAAGCTCAAGGGAGCCTTCTTACGCCCACACACAATGATTATTTTCATTAATTTTTTTCTTGTGTGTGTGTGTGTATCTTTTGCTCACATGGATATTAGTACAGCCATGCATGCAATGTCTGCGGAAGCCAGAAGAGGGCAGTGGATCCCCTGGAACTGGACTTAGGGGTGGTTGTGAGCCACCATGTGGTTACTGGGAACAAAACCCAGGTCTTGGCAAGAAGAGCCAATGTTCTTAAACCACTGAACCATCTCTCCAGCTCCTCATGGGTGATTTTTATTTAACTTTTCTACATCATTATAAAATAATATACAGTATTCTACAACCAACAGAACTAGATTTAGAAGAATACCAGCCTATATTCTTCTTTCTTGATCTCTAAGGCTAATGATATTCCTAGGGTATAATTATCTTTAATATTACTTTGGGTAAACTGCTTATTTCACAACTTAGATAAGATTAGCACTCTTAAGTATGTCAACTCTGCTAATTAAGACAAGGTCATGAGTGCTAAGAAAATAAAAACAACAACAACAACAAAATAACAACAGGAAGCTTATACCTATCCAATGCTGTTTTGTTTACTTTAGAGGTTTTTTTAAAAAAGCTAGAAAAATTGTAATCATAAAACAACTTGCTTCCAAATTCTATTTGTATGAGTACTCGTGAGTAATATGCAATTTTCTTTATTTAAAAAAGTTGATCATATCTCTCTCCGTTCATTACTCTCATACCCAACTAGATTAATATTGCTTTTCCAAGAATTTAATGATCTGTATATCCTTTCTAAAACATTTTATTTTTTGTTTTTATGTTATGTATATGAGTGTATTAGCTGCATGTATGTAAGTGCACTCATGTCCTGCAATGCCCTTAGAGGTCAGAAGAGGGCATTGTACCTTTTAGAACTAGAGTTATAGATGGTTGTTGGTGCTGGAAACTGAACCCAGGTCCTTTATGAGAGCAGCCCATGCTGTTAACCACTGAGGACCTATGCAGCTCCCTAATCTGTATATAGTTATCTAAATAGAAATGACTGGAATTCATATCTCACAAAGCCTTTATAAATCTTCTAGTTCTAGGCTTGGCAAGGTAGATGATCCGGATGATCAATGCACTTGCCACACAAGCCTGACAGCTTTTTTTTTTTTTAAGCCCTGAAACTCACGGAGAAAGGAAAGTACCAATTCTCTAAAGCTATTTCCTGACTTCCACAGGATGCCTGTACATGTGCACATGTGCACTCTAATAATATTAATAAAATTAAATTAAAGGAAATTGTGAAACTTGAAACAATGAAAAATATTTATATATCTATACCGTAATTCTTTAGGCAATAGAAAACATTGTAACATGTTCTACACCTCTCCACCATAGATGTGTTTCAAATTGCCCAGGTTATGAAATCAGCCAATCAAACATTCTGAAAACTTAGATACTGTTCTAACAGCAGGAGAAGCATGAAGTTCAGAGACCAGGCAGTGGTCTCCAAGGGGGATAGCCATGTGGTTTGACGCAGGCATTTCCTCTGTTCCTGTGCATCACCCACCTGTTTTCGTATTGATTTCCCGAGTCCAAGTTAGCTATCAACATCTGTCTTCTTATTTAAAATACTCCATTTCACTTCCCTTATTGTTACCATTAACCAAAAATTCTGACAGAAATACTTTGCTTTGTTGATTTTTTTCATTAACAAAATCATATATTGTTTTGAACACAACTTTGTGTACACTTTAGGCACTTTGCAGGATCATACAAGAATTATAGACTTGAAACCACTCAGAGTTCAATATAGGAAATAGACAATGCCAACATAACATAGAAAATTTGAAAAGAAGTACGAATCTATAAGGTTATTTCAGGTCCAGAGAGATGATGACTCAGCAATTAAGAATGTGTTCTACTCTTCCAGGAGACCCTAGTTTATGACAGCTTTTTCTGGCATTGACAGGTATCTGTATTCATTTGCATGTAACCACACACACACACACACACACACACACACACACACACACGCACACACAGCTATTTTCTTTTTAAATTTTTTTATTTAGTTTTATGTGTATGAATGTACTGTCTGCATGTAGATTTGTGCACCTGTGTCGTGCAATGCTGCAGAGGTCAGAAGAGGGTGTCGGATTCCCCTGGAACTGGAGTTCTCCTGTAATTGGAGTTACAGATGGTTCTCAGCTGCCATGTGGGTGCTGGGGATCGAACCCGGGTCCTCTGCAAGAGCAGTCGGTGCTCTTAACTGCTAGACCATCTCTCCACCCCATACACAGCTATTTTTTAAAGAACGTTCATTTCAGTGTAAATTTTAGACACAAAACTATGTCAGGTAAATAACCCCAAAGATTTTGCTTTCCACGTATTTTCAATTCTTTCAATTGTAAGCAAGTGCTTGAAAATAAAGCAAAATAAGAACTTATAATGTGGGCTGGAGAGATGGCCTAGCGGTTAAGAGCGCCGACCGCTCTTGCAGAGGACCCGGGTTCGATCCCCAGCACCCACATGGCGGCTGAGAACCGTCTGAAACTCCAACTCCAGGAGAACTCCAGCTCCAGGGGAATCCGACGCCCACTTCTGACCTCCGCGGCATTGCACGACACGGGTGCACAGACTTGCATACAGACAATACATTCGTACACATACAGAAATAAATAAAATTAATAAAAAAAAATTAAAAAAAAAAAAAGAACTTATAATGTATCTAGAGTCCAGATGTGCCGATATGGTAGTGACCCACACTTGAAAGTGTCTTACTACAGTCAAATGACAAGGCTGTAACAAAAAAGTGTCATAGAGATGTGAAAACAAGAATTGTCCAAAAGGAAAACATTTCTCCATTTAAGAAACTCCTGGGCATGCCCACAGGTTCGTGGACATTTTTTAAGTATTTGTTGAGTTGTGTATTGGGAATTCTAGAAAGGGAAATGGACAAAACAAATACCATTGTGTCTCCAGAGAGTATTTACTGACTACACCCAAAAGTGGGTATTACACATCTGGCTTTTACTTACTCTGACTGAGTAGGCAAAAAAAAAAAAAATCCCTTTCTAAAATATTCATTAAATTACTGCTACCACCATGCCATGGAAATCTATGAATGTTACAACATACTTTGATTGTAATTGGACAACCAGTGTCACTCATATTGGCTGTTTGATACAAGATATTGGAAAAATACTGATGGCAGTTAAGCAGAGCACTATCAAAGTGAACTAAGGACATAATAGATTTTATAAAGAAAGGTAATTAAATACAAATGTGCTGCATTTAATTTCTACCTCATTAGATAACATTTGACTGATCAAAATAACTCAAACTGCCATGCACTCTTCTGTCAGAGATTGTTAATGAAAATATCAAATAAAACATGCTGAATTCCTGCCTGAAAAATTAATATCTGACTTACCTATAAAACTGTTTTCTGAGTTTATTAGTTATCAGTCAGTCCATGAGGTATTGCTAAGCATCCCTCTTCTAGGCGATAGTTCGAATTTTATTTTCTCACTCACTTGGGTTTAATATGATCATGAAACATTTTTGGTTCATGAATTGTGAAATGATATGAAACTCTTTAAAGACCTTTTGGTTTTAATATCTGATGTAGGTCTTCAATTTAGGCCTGGTATGTGATAGGGTTCGGAGGATCAAAGCATTTGCTGTTAAGACTGACAACCTGAATTTAATCCCTGGAATTCAGATTGTAGGAAGCAGAGAAATGACTCCAATATTTGTTTTTTACTTCTGCAAGCTCACATGACATATGCATTCCCACATACAAATTAAAAAAATAACAAATATTGGGCTGGAGAGATGGCCTAGTGGTTAAGAGCGTCGACTGCTCTTGAAGAGGACCCGGGTTCGATCCCCAACACCCACATGGCGGCTGAGAACCGTCTTTAACTCCAGTTCCAGGGGAATCCGACGCCCTCTTCTGACCTCCGCAGCATTGCACAACACGGGTGCACTGACCTACATGCAGACAGTACATTCGTACACAAGATAAATAAATTTTTAAAAATTAAAAAAAAATAACAAATACATATAATAGTTAAAATTAAATATTTAGCATATTCCTATTTACATCAAAAATAAATGTGACAGTAATGACTTTTACGTTGTGGGCACAATCTAGACAAACGACTTTTAATTAACCATGAAATCGAAAGTTATGATGTAAATAAGGTTGCTGAGAAATGTGTTACTCTTGTGACCTGGCAGAAGACGTTCATCTCTCAAGATCCTATCTCGCTCTCCACCCAAGAAAGTAAAGGCCTTAAGTATTCTTGATTCACATATCAAAGCATTGCAAGCAGAATGTTTTTCTCTTTGAAAACAGTGAGAATTAAGAAGTCTGTCTGGCTGGGTATCGTGGTACATGCCTTTAATCCCAGCACTCAGGAGGGAGTAGCAGGCAGATCTCTGTGAGTTCAAGGCTGTCTTGGTCTACACAGAGAGTTCCAGGACAACTGGAGCTAGAGTGAGACCCTGTCTCAAAAGGACCAAAAAAAAAAAAAAAATGTAAGTCAGGGCAGGTGTGGTGGTGCATGCCTTTAATCCTAGCACTTGGGAGGCAGAAGTAGGCAGATCTCTGAGAGTTCAAGGCCAGCCTGGTCTACACAGTGAGTTCTAGGAAAGCTGGGACTACAGGGAGACACTGTCTCAAAAAAAAATTTTAAAAAGGTAAGTCATATTCTAAAAGACCATGTGATTTTTTTTCTGAGGGGGTTGTTTGTTTGCTTGTTTGTTGAGACACGGTCTTACTTTATATCCCTAACTGGCCTGGAACTCAATATGTAGACCAGGCTAGCCTCAAACTCACAACGATCCAGCTGCCTCTGCCTCTCGAGTGCTGGGATTAAAGAAGTGCAGCATGATCATATTTTAAATATGTATTTGTATATGTAAATATATATAATATACATAGCTCTCATTTGTTTAATATTTAGCACTTTGTTTTGTTTTTTTTTAATTTTTTTTTATTATTATTTATTCTTGTATGTGTATGAATGTAGTGTTTGCATGCAGGTCTGTGCACCCGTGTCATGCAATGCCGTGGAGGTCAGAAGAGGGTCTCAGATTCCCCTGGAACTGGAGTTCTCCTGGAATTGGAGTTACAGACGGTTCTTAGCCGCCATGTGGGTGCTGGGGATCGAACCCGGGTCCTCTGCAAGAGCGTCGGTGCTCTTAACCACTAGGCTATCTCTCCAGCCCCANTTGGGCACAACAGTCTGTAGATTGGTTTTGCACGAAGGATGCTTATACTCATGGATTATCACTTATAGCTAAAAAATGAAAAAAAAAAAAAAAAACCTGAAAGATGCAGGACAGTTATAGCAGAATACATGATCTGGGATGGGGTGGGGGTGGGGGGGAAGGGAAAGGAAAATATGCCTGATCTGAATTGGAAAATGATGTACGAAATGCACAAACCATCAATAAAAATTAAATTAAAGAAAAAAAACAAGATGGTATTAATACAGATATGTATATATCAAGACACAAGAATAGCTTTAGATTCAGAAATACTCATGGAAGTACTCATGAAAATACAAACTAAAACAATACTGCTTGGAAAAAATCTTTGCATATCAAATTGTCTGTAACTTCATAAATTTCTGTTTGATGTACTATTTTTTTTTTTTTTTTGAGACATGGTCTCCCTGTAGCCCCAGCTGACCTGGAACTCACTATGTAGAAAAGGCTGTCTTTGAACTCACAAAGCACTGCCTGCTTTTGCCTCCTGAGTACTGGGATTAAAAGCATGTGCCGCCATTCCCAGTTTGATGTATGAAATTTTAAATTCATAACTAACATTTAAAACACTTTATTTACTTCATTAACCATTTAATGAATAAGGCCATTCTGCAATAAAACAACACATTTACTTTGGAATTTTTACAGGTGGTATCTTCTGTGTTTTACCATGACTATATGAACCCTTGATATGATGGGTTACTTCATGTTTAAAAAAGAAAAAAAGAAAAGAGAAAATCTGTACTTAAGAAAACTTAATCAAAACTTAATCTGTACTTAAGAAAACGTAATCCTTGACTTTACTTCTATAATAAGGCATGGAGGTCCCAGGCCCACTCTCTACTCCTGCCATCTGGAACCATCTGGATTTCTCCAGTTGTTCTTCCTGTCTTCACTTTCCGGGCCACCTTTAGTGGTCAGTTTCATCCACCCACTCACATTCCCACTTGTATGTCCACTGGAGTCCTCTCACAGTCTTCCCCAGTCTTCCATGGATGAACTTCGTCCAGCCTGCAATGCTCCACACATAAGCTCAGCAAGGTTCATTGGTAGCTTTGGGTAAAGGGGGTACTCTGTGCCTTCCAGAGCTCCCATTTATTCAAAATTCCCTGTTGCAAAAATAAGCTTCAGCTTGCTTAAGGGGATCCAGTGAGGCTGTACCCCAAGACCTGTGCTCATCCTCTCAACCCACGTGTTGACTCTGAACAGGCTTCAATACCAGTCAGAGTCCCTTGGGCCTTACCCCAGTGTAGATAACATTCCCAGACAGCAATTAATACTGCATATTTATAGTCATGTATCTGTACAGCATATTTCATAAGTTATATAGTAACGAGTTGAATGATTTGTTTTGTAGTGTCTCATTTGGAAATGAGACAGGATTCTTCACTGTAAAAGACAGAAAGCATCTTTGTACATTTTGTAATACTGCCTTTAAACATGCCTCTGAGTCCTGCCAGCCCTCTCCCCCTGTAAATATGTAAGTTAAACAGTGGCTATGGTTGGCTTTGAACTCTTGATTATTTTTTAAATACTTGTGTTGATTGTATTTTTTTTTTTACTGGTTGAGGGAAGAGAGAATAAAGAGAATCAACCCCCCACCAAAAAAAAAAAAAAAAGAAAACTTAAATAGCCAGATCAAGACCACACAGGTCACAAATCATGCAATTATAGTTTGGAATAAGACAAATCTAATTTCCAACTTCACACTCTGTAAATACTTTCAGTCCACTTTTCCATCCATTCTTCCCTTGACCATCTCAACCAGCAGAGCATTCAGTCTCAAAAGTAGCATTTTCCATCTTCAGAAAATGGTTATAAAGTTCTTCCTTGTGTTGTTCTCAGGCCAGTTTATCTGAACATGCTACATGTGAAATTAGTGACAGCATTCAATCCTTACTGATGCATATTCATTGGAGACTTTGAAATATCTGAATATACCTACAACGACTGCTCTAAATCAGTCATCAAAACATCTACTCATTGGCTCTAATCATAGGGCCTTGTCAGACTAACACAAACCGTCATTACTATCCCCTTCCCCTATACCCTTTAAAAATTAGCAAATAATTGTTAGATTGAACTCTTCTGTCCAACAATACTGTTTCCATCCCAGTTAAACAAAGGTTTATCCTCAAGTTATGAAACCATCAAACACTTCCACCAATAAAGTATAAGTAAATTTTTCCAAGGAAAAAATGACTTATAAATTCATATATAGATATGAATAATTTTAGTATTTTAATTTTCACTCTCTTTTTTTCTTCCTGAAATCATGACAAACATAAAAATAATGTAATGGGTTCTAAGGTGCCAAATAGAAGGTTTTAGGATTTCTGTTCTCATTTCCCATCTTCCTTCAGGCTTCCAAATTTCCTTTCTTTTCTTTCTTATTTAAAACGTCCACTTAGCAGTAGACTGAAAAGTCTTCCAAAGTTTGTGATCAATTGAACAACAGCCACACTTCGTCATCGCTAATGATCATTCTGTCGACTGTCAAAATTTGAAGCTGAGGGGCTGGAGAGATAACCTAGCGGTTAAGAGCACCGACTGCTCTTGCAGAGGACCCGGGTTCGATCCCCAGCACCCACATGGCAGCTAAGAACCGTCTGTAACTCCAATTCCAGGAGAACTCCAGTTCCAGGAGAATCCGACACCTTCTTCTGACCTCCGTGGCATTGCACGACACGGGTGCACAGACCTACATGCAGACGGTACATTCATACACATAGAAAATAAATAAAATTAAAAAAAATTGAAGCTGAAAGATTAAAAAATTTGCCTGGATCACTGCAAGTAACATATAGGTGGGTTGCGGAAATTATCAGAAAGTAAATGAAGCTTTCACAAAACACTGAAAGTAATGAGGGGTGTCTGTATGCTCCTATCTCTCCAGTATTTCAAAGAGTTTCATCGTATTAGAAAGGAAAGAAAAGCCATAAATAGCAACAACAAAAATTAAAAAAAAAAAAAAACCCAAACAATAAAACCGTATCAGTTGAAGACAGGCCTGGTGATTCAGGCTTGAAATCTGAACACTGAGAAGATGAAGCAGACTCAAGCTCAAGACAATCTGAGCTGCATCATGTTTGGAGTGGGGAGGGGTGAACTTTTCCCATTTCTACAACATTAATTTTTCATAGTAATAATAACAATCACCATTGATCTTTAGTAATGTAGCACAGCGTTTATAAGCCAGTTTCATTTGCTCCATTTATAATATTTGCCCCACATATTTCTTATCAATCTGATTTCCCTTTTGTTATAATTGAGGAAAAAGGAGAAATCATAACAAAGGAATATTCAAATACATTTTATAAGGAAGCATCTTCATCACATACATGTGTTTCTTTTATTTTGGAAATTTGAGAAAAAAATGTCTACAATTTATCATTACTATTTAGCTGTGGTAATTGTTTTGTTCTGTCTTATAGTAAAATCAGCCTCTCTATGACTCCATTTCTTTAGAATGCTACTTTAAGCTACTTCTGTTGTTTTAAACCTGAATATATACTACTTGTGTCACATGCTTATTTAAAGGTGTGAGCTGCTTGGTGTGCCCCCCAAATTAGCACATTCTAATCATGGTCTGTCAAGCTTCAGAGAATTTAGCATGGCTTCAAATTTCTGTCTATGATGGCTCACAGAGGGTACATTCTGAATGGCTTTTTCATGCTTGGAATAAAATTAGGAGTGAGAAATGAAGGGTTTTTAATATGCCAAACATCAATGTGTGATGTTAAGCATAGTTCTAGGAGTATGTCTCTAGTTAATTTTTCAATTTTCAGTAGAAGTTATGTCTTGCTTTGTCCTTGTAGCACTGTCTAGACCTAGAAGTCAAGATACTGATTTTTTTTTTTTAATTAGCAATAGGACCTGAAGGTGGATTTACCTGAAGGTGATAATAATATGATTGCTGCCAGCCATGGTAGTACTTGCCTTTAATCCCAGTACTCAGGAGGCAGAGGCAGGTTGATCTCTGTGAGTTCAAGTTCAGCCTGGTTTACATAGCAAGCTCCAGACTAGCTGGGACTGAAGGGAGACACTGTCTCAAAAAGACAAAAAAAAAAAAATAATGAGATTGGCTTCTTGGAGAAATCACCTCTCAGGGTGAAGAAGCAAAGTAAACATTCAGTAGTTCAGGAATGTCTTTTCGAGACAGGGTATCCCTGTAGCCCCAGCTAGCCTGGAACTCACTCTGTAGACCAGGCTGGCCTTGAACTCACAAAGATCTGCCTGCCTCTGCCTCCCAAGTGCTAGGATTAAAGGCGTGTGCCACCACACCAGGCTAGCAACTTTCTTAGAGTAAGAAATTCCTAGTTTTAAAAAACATGTATGTGTATATGTATATGTCTGTGTGAATCGACATCATATGTGCACCTGAACCAACAGAGGCCAGAAGAGAGCACTGGTTCCACTTTAATTAAATGCAATTATAAGTCGTAGATATGCCTTCTAGAATGGATGCTGAGAACCAAACTCGGCTCCTTGAAAGAGCAATTAGTGCTCCAACTGCTGATCATCTCTCTAGCCCCCAAGAATGATGATAATTTTCTTTAATCATTTGCTGGAAGATGCAAAATAATTACAAAAGGCAGACAAATAAGTAGCCATAACTGTATTTTTCTACATTGTGACATTAAGCATTCAACTCCTTCTCACTTAGATCCATCACAGAATTCAATGATAAGGCACTCAAGCAAAATAGGCATGTGACCTTTAGTTTCATTGCTAAAAATAATTGTAATACACTGTGTATCCAAGCAAGATTACTATAGAAATGAGCTTCTTTCTCAAGCCATGGTAAAGTCATCGAAACCATCCTTCCATGTTCACACAATGTTTTCCTGTCTCCAAGGAAATCATCTGTTATCAAACAACAAAGGAAAGTAGTAATAATCGCAGAAACAAGATCAAAACAGTCCACAAAAATCACATTATAAATCTTCAGTTTTGCAATTGGTGGATTTTGTAAGTGGTCATAATGTCAAGATGGTAGATTTCTTATGATCTTAGAGGCTTTATGTAACATAAGCAAAGATTGTTTTTCCCCTGAAGCTGGAGAGTCTGCATGCAGCATAAATCCTGTAAAAATCATGAACTTCCCCGTGGAAGCAAAGATTGTCATGCTTGTATCTGCCACAGAGCTACTGCGGATGCTGATTACTGAGTTTATTATACTACTTACTTAAGCGTTACCATTTCAGTCAATTCTCGGTTATTCATGAGCTGATTATCCAGGTGGTGGATCACCTCTGTTCCTCCTTTCCTTGCCTTTCTCCTCTCCTGCCTACCAGAAGCCCATTCTCACACTCATTACCATTCCCACCACTGGGTGAGCAACAGAAGGAAGGGAAAATGAAATGCCAATCAGTCAATTTTATTACTTGTTAGCAGCCCTTATAAAGGTCTGGTAGAAGAAGAAAATTTAAAATAGTTGTTGAAATTAGGTTTGGGGATTATCTATGGCTTTTATTTATTCATGTTCTCTCTCTTGTCTATTAGCATAATCTATGTCTGTTGCATAATACAATTATCTTGAATAAAAATGTGCTTTTAGTAGAGAGAGCCACATTTTATTAATAAAGCTGTATATAGTCTGAAAAACACATTGGGAGTGTTCATTATGGTGGTATAAATATACAAGTGAAATATTATGATTAAAAGTGACTACTTAAATAATGTTGGCATTATTTAATAATTGATATTTTCAACATAGGGACAAAATCATCCAATGAAATATGAAATATTTAACGTTTTCAGCTGAAGTTTTTTTATATTTTCTGGTTTCTATTGCATCCAAAGCATTTGGAGTACCATAATTTCCAATTTTAACACACACAAAAATACTGTAAGATGACAATATTATCATATCTCTTTTCCATAGAAAACTCAACACAGTAGTTATGTATACAGGTCACACATCTATAATGCCAATATCATGTTTGGCAACTTTATTTGCCACTGCCCCTAAATTGTTAGAGTGTTCCATCCAGGTGCTTCAGTTGCCAGAGCACAGGGCAGAGATTTACTCACTGTCAATGACAATTAGTAACCCATCATACAAATTCCTAAGCTTTTCCAAATGTCTATATTCCTATCAATGAAGATAAAGTTCTGGAGTTACTATGCATATACTCTTTCATCCTGTATATAGAGATATGACTGTTAGTGAATTCCTGCAACTCAGATAAATAAAATAGCCCTATGTTTTCTGGTAGCATGAACTTTTCACTAATGTTAAAATTTAAGGTCTTTCATTTTTTTTTAATATTTCTTTTTTTTAATGAGATGAAAAACATCATCCTAGCTACTTTTTATTGTCTGCTCTCAGATTACAGTTTGTATTGTTTTTAATTTGGCTCTTTTTTTTTCAAAGCCAATTTTTTATTGAAGCTTTGTGCATTTCATAGAAAATTTCCTAATCAAATCTAGACACATTCCCCCTTCCATTTTCCCCACCACCCCACCAGTGTTCATGCATTGTGCTAAACATGTTTTTCATCTTTTTCTCAGTCTCTTTTAAAATTTTCAATGCAGAAGTTTACTGTTTGGGGCAAAAGTTCACCATTTCAATCAGTTCTTTGACCCAGTCTTTTTGTTGTTGTTATCGTTGGTCCAATTTATATCACTCCAAAATACGCATATATGTATGTCAAGATTATAACATCATAGGTTTTAGCATCTTCGGCTTATGATTTCTTTTTTATTATTATTGTATTTTTTCTTTATTAAGCTGAAATATGTCATGTTTTCCTTAAGGAATTGTTTGAAGGCTCCTCCTTGGCAAGCCCAAACAACCATCAGTTCTGCCCTTGTGCTCCACACTGGGGTCTGCCCTTCTCATGGCCAACAAATGAGGTCCAGTAAGCACCGCATCCTGTCTTGATCTTCCCGTACTGGTCTCTGTGACACAGTCTGGGCCTGGGTAGTCTAACAATGGCAGTCTATACTCTGAAGAAGATGAAACCCCAGTAGTTGCTCAGTCTACAAGCTGGATGTCTCAGCAGTCCCCATCTGGCACTGAAGTTTTGAAGGATTCTTGGAGAGACATGAGTCTTCAGTCCATATTGGAAGGTTGAAAAGCTGTGTCTCATGTCTTTCAAGGATGACAAAAGCAGTGGCAGCCACAGGGTAGCTGCACTTGCCAGTAAAAATTGAAGAATTGAAGACAGGCAAAACAACAGTGCCTTTTTTTTTTTTAACTTTTTTGGCTTTTTACTAAGATCTCAAGTTTTATAGCTGAGTTTCTTGGAACTTACTAATTATTTATTTCTGGTTATAATTTCCTTTTGGACGTTTAAGACTACACAGTTAGCCCAGATTAACAAATGTTTTTGTTTTCTCAAGCTCAGTTGAGGATCTGGTCCTCAGGGGTCACTCAGGTTTTGGGGTAGGGGAAGGATCCCCTGGCTCCTTTTGGCTTTTCATTTACCAGTTCCATACAGTCAAGGACAAAGTCAGGTCTTGCTAGACCAGGCTTCCTTTCTTGAAGCATGAGCAGAATTTCCTCTTTATAAACTAGACACTGACTGAAGTCCCATTAGTGGGATTCCAAGACCTCCCTGAATAGGAAGATTGTTGACTCACATTTGAAGGACCTTTCAAGAGATGCCCCCATGCATAGTCCCCTGAGACTTAGTTGACTTCTGAGGGCAAGGAACAAAGTTATCCCTTATGTCCCTCTGCCAAATTGGTATGTTCATTAAGTATGATCATTAAGCATCCAGAAAGGCTAAGTTACACCAGCTCGATATTTTAACTACTGTATAATATTTTAGAAAAGGCTTCGACAAAAGCTCAAGCAGCCTTGTATAAGAAATACTAAAATGCAATCCCATAAAATAAATACTGTTGTTAGACACAATGTCATGACAATCTAATTTTTCTCATTCTTTTGATTTTATATTACTCTAAAATATACATACATACCCTCCACCACTGACATACCAAAAATTCCAAAGTCTGAAAATAAATGGCAGGTTAATTCTAGAACCTGTCAAGGGATTCACAGTATAAGAGCATAGTTGTTTTCAGATCACGAGGAATGTAACATTAATGTTGTTCAGTTTGTCTTACAACTAGGTACTTGTTAGCAACCACAGATGAGAGATAGCATTCATCATTGTTTTTGGGGGGACTCTGTTACTTTATTTAACATAATATTTTCTAGTGTCATTTTTCTTTACTGCTGCATAAAACTCCATTGTGTAGATGTACCACATTTTCTCTATCCATTCATCAGTTGAGGGGCACTTGGGTTGGTTTCAGCTTTTTGCTATTGTGAAGAGAGCTTCAATAAACATTGCCATGCATGTATCTCTGCAATGGGAAGAATCCTGTAGGTATACCCAGGAGTGGTATGACTGGGTCAGGAAGCTCATTTTTAGTCTTTTGAGGGTTCTCCATCTGCTTTCCTTAGTGGTTGTACACATTTACATTCCCACTAGCTGTGGATGAGTGTTCCACTTTCCCTACAACCTCTCCAGCATTTGGTATCATTTGTTTTCTTGATCCTAGCCAGTCCTATCACAGTGAGATGATATCTTAAAGTGGTTTTAATTTGCATTTCCTTAATTACTAGTGATGTTGAACACTTTTTATGATGCTTCTCAGCCATCTCTAATTCTTTACTTGTGAAGACTCTGTTCCGGTCTTTACTCCATATTTTTAGTGACTCGTTTGTTTTCTTTCTTCTTTTTTCTTTTTGTTTTTTTGTTTTGTTTGTTTGTTTGTTTGTTTTACTGTTGTTCTTTTCGAGACAGGGTCTCCCTGTAGTCCCAGCTGTCCTGGAACTCACTCTGTAGACCAGACAGGCCTTGAACTCACAAAGATCTGCCTGCCTCTGCCTCCCAAGTGCTAGGATTAAAGGCGTGTGCCACCACGCCCGAAAATCTTTCTTCTTTGTTTTTTGAGTAGTTGATATTTTCTGGAAGTTAATGCTTTGTCAGATGTATCAGTGGTGAAGGTTTCCTCCCACTCACTTTCTCTTCACTAATCTGATTGTTTATTTCACTGTACACAAGTTTTTGAGGTTAAGGAGGTCCCACTTGTCAATTGTTGACATTATTTCCTGCACAGCTGTTGTCTGAATTAGAAAGTCTTTTCCTACACCTGTGTCTTGTAGGTTGCTTCCAAGTTTTTCTTCTATCACCTTCAAAGTTTTGGGTTTCACGTTGAGGTCTTTGATCGATATGGAGCTGATTTTTGTACAGGGCGAGAGGTAGAGATTTAATTATTCTTCTACAAGTGGTGATCCAATTTTGCCAACACCAGTTGCTGAAGATACTGTTTTTCTTCCATTGTGTCTTCTTGGCCAAATATGAGGTGGCTGAAATTGTATGTGGTCAAGTTTGGATCTTCAGTTTTTGTGCCAGTACCAAGCTATTTTTATGATGGTGTATAGTTTGAAGTCTGGTATTGAGATCTCCCCTGTATTGCTCTTTTCACTCAGGGTTTCTTTGGCTATTTGGGGTCTTTTGTTTTCCCATATAGAATTAATGATTTTTTTTCAAGCCTGTGAAGAAACTTTTGAGGATTTTAATTGGTATAGCACTGAATCTGTACATTAATTTGGGTAGAATGGACATTTTTACTATATTAGGTTTTCCAATTCATGAGCATGGGAAGTCTTTCCATCTTCTGATGTTTTCTTCAATTTCTTTCTTTGGAAGTTTAAAATTTTTATTATAGAGATCTTTGGTGTCTTTGGTTAGATTTGTTCCTAGTAATTTTATTGTTTTTGAGGCTATTGTGAGTGGGAAGTTCTCCTCATATTCCTTTTGCAGTTGCTTGTTGTTGGTGTAAAGAATGATTACTTGTTTTTCCAAGTTAATTTGTAACCCGCCATTTTACTGAGACTCTTAATAATTTCTAGGAGTTTTTTGGTGGAGTTTTTACCATCCCTTGGGTAAACGATCATATTGTCTGCAAAAAGGGATAGTTGACTTCCTCTTTTACAATTAAAACTCCTTTAATTTCCTTTTCTTGCCTTATTGGCCTAGCAAGTGTTTTAAACACTATACTGAGGAGGAGTAGTGACAGGGGGCAGCCTTGCCTAGTTCTTAACTTCAAGGGGAATGCTTCTGACTTTTCTCCATTTAGGAGTTGGCTGTGGGTTTCTTGTATATGGCTTTGATTACATTGAGGAATGATCCTTCCAGTCCCATTCCCTCTAGGACTTTAAGCATAAAGGGATGCTGAATTTTGTTGAAGTATTTTTCCACATCAATTGAGAGGATCCTGTGTTTTTTTGTCTTTCAGTCCATTTATGTGTTTTAGATATTTATTGATTTTCATATGTTGAACTATCCCTGCATCTCTAGTATGAATCCAACTTGGTCATGATGGATGATCTTTTTGATGTGGACCTGTATGAGGTTTGCAAGTATTTTGTTGAGAACTTTTTGCATCTGTTTTTTTTTTAATATATTTTTATTTGATTTTTTTAACAATAAGTAATAAATAGTGAATACAAACATCCTTCATGAGGGGCTGGAGAGATGGCCTAGCAGTTAAGAGCACCGACTGCTCTTGCAGAGGACCCGGGTTCGATCCCTAGCACCCACATGGTGGCTGAGAACCAACTGAAACTCCAATTCCAGGAGAACTCCAGTTCCAGGGGAATCCGACATCCTCTTCTGACCTCCACAGCATTGCACGACACGGGTGCACAGACCTGCATGCAGACAGTACATTCATACACATAGAGAAAAATAAATAAAAATATTAAAAAAAATAAAACAAACATCCTTCATGTAAAACCAATTTGCAAGCAGCTATGCCCAAACCCACACAGCCCAAGGCTGGAGGGGCTTGTATGTACAATCATGTTGATCAAATAAAAGTCCAGTCTATATTGCTGTAGTTTTACCATTCACCCCAATCACAGCCCTTACATTCTACCACACCCCCTCTTCCACAGATTGTTCCCTAGGCTAATAAAAGGGGCACAAGTGGGTGAGAAGCAAAACAGTCTACTTTCCCTGGAGATGTCATTTTGGACTCTGATCAGTTCAGGATTGACAGTTTATCCAGGAATAACCTTTCAATCACACTAAAGAAGCACAAGCAATTGGATATACATGCATTTAAACAGTACTAATTATTATGGTATGTTACATTGATATAGACACAGATGTTTGGATGGTATGCTAATCCATGAACTATAGTTTTTTGGTAAAAGATGACAAGGTCTTACTGTGGCTTATAACATCTCCTAACCACTACAGGATGTAAGCTTGTGGCATCAGCTGTGAATTATTCCTCCAAGGAGAGAGTTACTAGCCAATTATATTTGGGATATACAGACATATGGCTGCCACTGCTGCACATTATTTCCAGGCAGGTGAGGTGTAGCTGATGCTGATGGAGGAGTCTTGCTTGACTCAGGGTGACCAATATTTGCATGATTGGTTTAGAGGACTTTGGCAACACTCTATGGTATTCCAGAGACCAATTGTACACTTCCAAGTATGGTCTCAATACATCTTTCCCATGCTTACACCAGGTCTTCGACAGCAGGGCCTTACCACCTCTCTTCTTGCAGGTATCCCAGTTTACAGGCAAGAAGCCTTTACCTTTTGGGGGGGGGGCTTGGATCCCCTGGCCAACATCTCCTTGATCAAATAAACCATTGCTGATATCAGAGCTCTCCTGTATTAATATATATTTGCTTAATAGCACTGCTTAAAAAGACTTTAGTATTGTATGTGACTCTGAATAGAGAATAATCCTTTTCACAGTTCTTATGTCTATTAGTCAATTAAAGAAAGCAGTTATACCTGTTTTAAAAGAGATTACCTTTATAACAGTTGGCTCTAATTTACAGTTAGGGAATGACTTCATTACCATCATGTTTTTCTTTGTTCTATGAAAATGAGTTGAGAAAGTCTCTCATATTAAAACTTTGTGGCACCTGGAAGGTAAAGTTCATTAGGACTCATTATAAACAGTTGTTACAAATAAGATCCATGGAGATGTTTGATGCCTATAGCAGTCTGAAGATTTTTTTTTTCCTTTTAATGTTTAGAAGGGCCAACTTCTCTGCTGGTATTTCTTGGTACATCCTGCACAATGCAAAGCTCTATCTTTTCTTTCTTGGCCATTAAGTTGGTGATGTTCTGCCCTGTGGGAACATGCAAATATTTTTCCATAGTTTTAAGATTTAAACTGAAATATTTGAAAAAAGCTTAATATATAACTGTATCCTCCTTTTTATTTTAGGTTTTTATTTTTTGACCCATGAATCTCAAAAGGGCAATTGTAGTACACATACCTATAGGCAGCAATCAAGGTGTAAATTTCATTAAATTTACCCAAGCTGTTTTGGATGACTGTATGTTGTTAATTTGGGAAGCAAACTTAATTCCTTAAGTTAAATTATCCTACAATTAAAAGAAAATGTTACAAGATGATACTGTACAACACAAAAATTATAGAGAACATTTGTATACATTAATCCCAAAGTTGTTGTTATACAAATTTTAAGTAAAACAAATGTGGATAACAATTTATATTTCCAATTAGCTTAAATGTATTACCATTTTTATTAAAACCTTTTAACCAATGTTGTTTAATATAAACGTTTTTACTTTTACTAAGTCCTAAAATACCATAAAGTTTGGACAAATTTGAATACTTGTTAAACTCACATCAATTAAGTATACATTAATTGAATATAGACCCATGCCCCACTCCTAACCCTCCCACCCCACCAGATTCAGCTTTTCAGTCAGTTCTTTGATGCAGTCTTTTCTGTTATTGGTGTTGGTGTTGTTCTTTCCAATATGCATTCCTCCTCATGAGAAATATTCAGAACGGGTTATTGACGCTAGCATCCACAGATGAGGGATACATTCTGTGTTACTTCACTTAACATAATATCTTCTAGTTCCAACCATTTACCTGCAAAGTTCATGAAAGACAATCTTTCTTTACTGCTGCATAGAACTCCATTGTGTATATGTACCACAATTTCTCTATCCACTCGTCAGTTGAGGGGCATTTGGGTTGGTTCCAGCTTTTTACTACTGTGAACAGAGCTGCAATAAATGTAGCTGTGCATGTATCTCTGCAGTAAGATGAATCTTGTGGGTATATACCCAGGAGTGGTATGACTGGGTCAAATGGCAAGCTCGTTTTGAGTTTCCCAAGGGTTCTCCACACTGCTTTCCATAGTAGCTGTACAAGTTTACATTCCCACCAGCAATGGATGAGTGTTCCCCTTTCCCCACAACCTCTCCAGCACTTGGTATCATTTGTTTATTAATGAGATGGGTCTATAGTCCTTTTTCGGTTCTATCTTTACCTAGTTTTGGTATTAGAGTAATGCTGGCTTCATAGAAGGAATTTGGTTGATTTCCCTCTTCTTGTATCCTTCTGAACAGTTTGAGTAATAATGGTTGTAAGTCTTCTTTAAGTTTTGTAGCATTCTGTCTTGAAACCATCTGGGCCTGCACTTTTTTTTCAATTGGGAGGTTTCTTATTACATCTTCAGTTTCTGCAAATATTATGGGTCTGTTTAAGCTGTCAATCTCTTCCCTGGATTTCAGATATACATACATTTCTCTTATGTTTTCAAACTCAGTAGATTATAGGTTTTTGAAGTATTTCCTTATGATTGTCTGGATCCTTTCGTTGTCTGTTGTCCTATTCCCCCTTTCATCATGAATTCTATTGATTTGGAATTGCTTTTTTTCTTTTGGTTAACTGTGCTACAGGTCTATCTATCTTGTATATTCATTGACTTTTTTGTATTGTTTTCTTTGTGTCTATTTCATTGATTTCTGTTCTGATTTTTGTTATTTCTTCCTGTCTGTTGCACTTAGGGTTCATTTGTTGTCTCTCAAGTGTTTTAAGCTGCAGTGCTAGATCACTTATTTGTGCTCTTTCTGTTTTGTTTTGTTTTTGTTGTTTGTTTGTTTGCTTGTTTGTTTGTTTTTAATGTAGGCACCCAGGGCTATAAAATTCACTCTTAGGTCTGCTTTTAAGGTATCCCATAGGTTTTGTTGTGTTGTATTGTCATTGTCATTTGGTTCCAGGAGTGCTTTTATTTCTTTCTTAATTTCTCCCTTGAACCATTCATTATTCAGGAGTGTGTTGTTTGGTCTCCATGTGTTCTTGTAGATAGTAGGATGTATCCTGGTCTTGATATTGACCCTTATTGTCCTGTGGTCTGATAGAATGCATGAAGTTATTTCAATCTTTTGTATTTGTTGAGGGTTTTTGTGTCCCAGTTTAAGGCTGATTTTGGAGACTGTTCCATGGGGTGCTGAGTAGAATGTATTTTCTCTTGTAATTGGGTGGAATAGTCGGTAGATATCTGTGAGGTCCATGTGGTGTATCACATAGTTCAGTTGAGATGTCTCTATTTACTCTTTGTCCAGTTGATCTGTCCAAAGGGCTCAATGAGGTATTGAAGTACCTTACTATGAGTGTTTGGAAAGACGTGAATGTAGCAGGTAACAGTTGTGGAGCCAGCTAGGTAACACAGAGTGCAGGTAAGATCATCGGCAAAATATCCAAGGTCACAATCAGGCAATTGTGCAAGGAATCTCCTTGAAGAACTGATTCCTAACCCACCTGATGGATCTTAGACCCTCTTTTTCTTTGGAGAATTGCTTATTAGGCCAGGATGCAATAAGTTGAATAGTTAATTCAGAAAGTAAAATAACAAAGAAATGTAAGTCTTTTAATACCTGAATGTCTCCTAATGGGGCCACAATATTCAGCAATGGACAGCATGGTGATACATGAAACAAGATTACATATATTTGACAAAGCATTTACTACCATTTAGTGGATCCAGCCATAATAAGCAAAACATTTGAAATGAAAAGATTACCAAAAAAAAAAAAAAAAAGAAAAGAAAAATCACCACAATCATAGCCCAAGGAAGCCACAGGATCAAGTTTCATTAATAGTTTTTAAAACTCTTCAGATGTAGTTGGTCAAAGTATTACTTATGCTCACATATTTGGGGACATTTTGCCAGCACCTCTCAGTATGATCCAGAGTTGGTGTTATGAATAATTTATTTCCTGAATGGGAAGGCACCATGGTAAAAGAGTACCGGTTGAATGTCTACTTTCTCTGGAAAGATTACCCATCTTTCTGTAGGATTTCTGAAGAATCTGGGTCTTGGTTAATAACTTCTGCATTGTTTTGCACTCTTTGGATTGCTTTGACCCATAAGATCAAGTCAAATAGCCATGGAGTCTTCAAGCTAAGAACTTACATGTCTTCTCTTCTGTCTTCTGATATGGGACGTTGAGTAACCAGTTCATTTTTCTTGAGACTTTATGACTTTATGTTGTAAACAACATGGAAGACAAGGTATTTAAAGAAAAAGGCCTACTTAACATTGAAGAACTTGTACATTTTTGTTTTGAAATAGAATGAACAGTTCCTAAAAGCTGTCATATTTTAGGTAGATTGTCTTTGAGTGGGCAGAACTGTTAAATGAAAAGCCAAAAGGAGCCAAGGGCTTCCTCCCCAAAAACCTGAGTGACCCCTGAGGACCAAATCCTCAACTGACCTTGAGAAAACAAAAACTTTGGTTAATCTGGGGTAACTGTGTGGCCTTAAACATTTAAACATAAAAAGGAAAGTATGACCAGAAACAAATAAATAGAAAGTCCTGAGAAATTGTACTTCAGGTATAAAACTTGAGATATTAGTAAAAAGACAAAAAGAAAAGAAAGAAAGAAAGAAAGAAAGAAAGAAAGAAAGAAAGAAATCACAGTTGTTTTGCCTGTCTTGCTGGCAAGTGCAGCTACCCCATGGCTGCCACTGCTCTTGCCATCCTTCAAAGACTGAGACACAGCTTTTCAATCTTCCAATATGGACCGAAGACTCATGTCTCTCCAAGAATCCTCCAAACTTTCAGTGCCAGATGGGGACTGCTGAGACATCCAACTTGTGGACTGAGCTACTGCTGGGGTTTCAGCCTCTGCAGAGTATAGACTGCCATTGTTGGAACACCCAGGTTGTATCATGGAGACCAGTACAGGAAGATGTTGGAATACTCAGGTTGTATCATGGAGACCAGTGCAGGAGGATCAAGACAGGACATGGTGCTTACTTGACCTGATTTGGTGACCATGGGAAGGGAAAACTCCAGTGTGGAGCACAAGGGCAGAAACGATTGTGGTTTGGGCTTGCCAAGGAGGAGCCTTCAAACATGACATCTTTCAGCCTAATAAAGAAAATGAAAATCATAAGCTGAAGATGCTAAAACTTATGATATATGTGACATGCATATATGCATAGTTTGGAGTGATACAAATTGGAAGGAATAACAACAACAAAAAGACTGGGTCAAAGAACTGATCGAAATAGTGAACTTCTCTTGAAACAGTAAACTTCTGCATAGAGAATTTTGAGAGATACTGAGAAAAAGATGAAAAACATGTTTGGCAAGTAGAGTGGGGGACAGGGAAGGGGGCACAGTTCTAGATTTGATTTGAAATTCTGTATGAAATGCACAAAGTTTCAATAAAAAATTGGTTTTCAAAAGATATATTCTCAGAAACAATAATATTGCCTTGTAAAAAGTGATCTAGTGAGAAAATATTTAATGAACAAATGTGGAAGCCATGCCAGAAGGGAATCAGATCATTCATGTTTCTTATCAGTTGTGAAGATACTGCAGTTTTTTGTGGCCAAACGTTTCTTCAAACCATCAACCATCATGAAAATACAGTGTAGAAAGTTTCTTTTGGGTTAAGCATCTTTTTATGTTGGTTGTGCTTGTGTTATTAGAATACATTCAAGTTTTGTTAGAGTAAGACAAAGTGATATTAGAAATTAATAAAAAATGGAATTCCTATATCCTTAAAATATCTACCATTTCCTGAAAAGACTAGTGATTATTGTGGATAATATAGAAATGGGGAAGATAAACAAGATTAGTTTAGCATTGTACCACACCAAAAAAATGAAGTTTGGGATGTATTTTTTTTCTTCAGCTTTATTTATTCAGTGAAGTATTGAAATGAGCAGGTGTTCTGTGATAACAAAAGATTCTCTATGACTGCATATCCTTACCTTGCTAGTAATAACAATTGCTAGATTTCCACAAGTTTCCTCCAGCACCTCAGACATTTTGATAGGAATTGGAATATTTCTGTATATTGCTTCAATTTGCTATCAGTAATATTTTTGAGGCCTGCTATATTTAAAATGTGCTAACATCATCTCAGTCTAGCTATAGAAATATCCACGTTGGCAAATGTCTAAGCATAAACCATATTGTTAAAACACTTAGCATATGCTAATCAAAATGATAATAGAGCAAGTAGCAATTTATTTTGGCCTAAGGGCTCATGAAAGGTTGTAAGAGGAAAACATTTCCCTCGGGATTGTTCATGAGCGATTGTTAATTTTATAATGGTAGCCCAATACAATTAGACAAGCAATAATGGATAGCTGTTATGTCTAAGATACTGAGTCACTTTGCAATTCAGTTGAGAAATACCAGAAAAGGAATGAAAACTACCCATTGCATCAACCTACATGGGTATTTAATGACAAAAAAGACATGTGTAAATTTAGACCACTGCAGAGCTGATCAGAAACCAATGTCATTTAAGAAGAAATTAATTTTTACATGAAGATTATAAAAATTTATTTAAGTATTTACTTGTTAATTCATGCATTCATTTATTCATTTGTTAATTCATACATTCATCCATTCAATCCTTTGGGTGACAAAGGAAAAGCCAGGACTTGCCTTAGATACACCTAAAACTGTAAGAGATATAATTGTAATTGTCCTATAGTCTGAGAGATAGTATAATAAAGAGTTCAATAAGAAGCCATCTTGGGGTAAAAGCATGGTATTTGGTAAATCAATTTTATTTATGGAACACAATACATTGAATGTTCCCTGAAAACTTCTCTAAGGACACAGTTAAGCTGTGGGCATGGAAAGCCAGAGTGAAGAGTCATCTATGAAGAAATGGGCAAGGCCAGCTGGCTGTCACAGAACAAGGAGAAGTGCTAACAACTGATCAGTGTCAAGAATGAAGGGAAAACAAAATGGATGCTACAGGGATTCACAAACTAAAATCCAGAGTTAATTCTAACTACCATAAGAAGACAATGGGAATTTCTTATTTCTTTTTACTGTATGTGTATGAGTATTTTATCTGTATGTGTGTAAGTGCAGCACATACCTGCAATGCCCACAGAGGCCAGCAGAGTGCACTGGATCCTCCGGAACTGTAGTTATAGAAGGTAGTTAGCCACCAGGTGGGTGCTGGGAACTTCCAGCCCTCTGGAAATGATCTTAACTGCTTAACTGCTGGGCTATCGCTTTAGACAAAACACTCCTTTTTGTTTGTTGTTGTTGGTGGTGTGTGTGTGTGTGTGTGTGTGTGTGTGTGTGTGTGTGTGTGCCTGTGTGTTTGAGACAGAGTATTCCTGTAGCCCACATCTGGCCAGGAACTCAGTATGTAGACTAGGCTGACTTCAGTATGACAGAGATCTATCTGCCTCTATATCCTGAGTGGTGGGATTAAAGGCATGCATCACCACACCCAGCCCAACACATTATATATTAACTTGGTTATCTTTTTATATCACTGCAGAAATGAGAAAATGTATCAGTTCATAAAATTATGTGGTTGAAGAGTTGTTTCATTCAGAAATAAAAGCAGCTCTACTAAGACATGCATTGGCCCTTCATCCATTCATTCATTCAGTCATTTACACAGCAAAGAAAAAGACAGGTATTGATAAAGCAAAACTACAATGGTCAGGATGGCACTTATGATATCATCTGGGAGGGGGCTGGAGAGATGGCCTAGCGCTTAAGAGCACTGACTGCTCCTGCAGAGGACCCAGGTTCGACCCCCAGCACCCACATGGCGGCTGAAAACCGTCTTTAACTCCAGTTCCAGGGGAATCCAATGCCCTCTTCTGACCTCCGCGGCATTGCACGACACAGGTGCACAAATCTTCATGCAGACAGTACATTCATACACATAAGAAAATAAATTTTTTTGGTCTTTTCAAGACAGGGTCTCCCTGTAGCCCCAGCTGTCCTGGAACTCACTCTGTAGACCAGGCTGGCCTTGAACTCACAAAGATCCGCCTGCCTCTGCCTCCCAAGTGCTAGGACTAAAGGAGTGTGCCACCATGCCTGGCACATATGAAAATGAATTTAAAAAAATCATCTGGGAGATATGAGGATACATAGCTCAATAAATAAATGAATCACCTAGTATGAATCACTTAGTAAAAATTTTGTTTGTTGTAGAAGCTGTTTAGAACCAAAACAGTGAGATGTCTGGATAGGCTTCAAATCCTGGATTCAATCCCCGTGAAACCAAGAGAGGTTTATTTGATTAATTTTAGAAAAGATGCTGAATCAATGTTTCTCGTTGTTTTGCAGTAGATCAGTGGTCTAATCCCACTAAGTCATTATCACTGAAGTCATGGAATCGTTAGGTCAATGCAAGAGTAGCTGTAGTTTGTACATTGTTGACATTTTCTGTTTGATAATTTAATAGGTTCTTAATAAATTTGGCTCTCTTATATGTCATTTTTAAAGCTTAAAAAATGTGTCTGAGTCTATCACCTGCATGTAAATGCACCTGTGTCCTGTTGAGGGGAACTCCTGCTATTCAAAAGTACTTGAGTTGTGGACGATTCTTAGTCACCATGTGGGTGCTCAGAATGGTACCCAGGTACCATTTAAGAACAGTACCGCCGGGCATGGTGGTGCATGCCTTTAATCCTAGCACTTGGGAGGCAGAGGCAGAGGCAGGTGGATCTTTGTGAGTTCAAGGCCAGCCTGGTCTACAGAGCGAATTCCAGGACAGCTGGGAAATCAGGGAGACACTGCCTCACAAAGACCAAAAAAAAAAAAAAAAAAAAGAATGGTACCAGCCATGCCCCCAACCCCCTTATATAACATTTTAATAGACTTTCTCATCAATGAGTTAATAGTAACTGCTTATTTTAAATTGTGGAAATTATGTGAATAAAAAATAAAAAATAAATTGGAGCAAGTTTCTTTTCTTATTCGAATTTGAAATCTGTCGTAAAGCAGTGGAGAAAACTCCCAACATTCACAATGATCTTGGTCAAGGAATTCATCACTGTACTAGTGGCTTATAACAGTTTACAAGGAGAGAGGAGCTGTGAACATGAAGATGAGGTACATAGCAGCCTGACGTCAGCATGGACAGTGACCAGTAGAGAGCAATCATCCAAGAGGAACCTCTTACAACTATGCAAGAATTTGCCAAAGAGCTCAGTGTGGACCTTTCAATGTTCAATAGGCATTTAAAAAAAAAAAAAAAGATAAAACTGTTCAATAAAAGAAAAAAATAACTTGAACTGTCATATCTTATTCTACAAATACAATTAATTACGAACTATTTCTTGATCCGATTGTAATACCTGATGAAAAGAGGTAATATACAAAACCAGCTAAACCAACTCTGATCAGCTCAGTATTTGTATCTAGAACCAGCTCTGAAAAGCTTCCCCAAGCCAAATATGTTTTGGCCAGGCTATTGCTTTGTATTCTGTTGCCAATCAGATCATGCCAGCTTTCCGATAAAGTCATTACAACCAAGAACTTTGCTGCAGCCAGCAGGAAGGAACCAAACACAGGTTAACAACCAACACATCAAAAGGTGAAGAAACTGGCCTTTGAAGTTTGCCTCAACTACCATGTCCTCCTGACTGCTCTGCAAAAGTTTGTCACTTCTTCCACCATCTCAACAATGTTTTACAAAGACAAGGTTTCCACAGCCAGCAAGGTACAGAAAACGTTTCCCAAAAAGTCATTGAATCCCTAATCATAGTTTTTTTTATGCCACATAAGTAAACTTTTTCGTCATTGGCAAAAATTGGATGACTTTAGTGGTTTTTATTTTGATTAATGAGGATGTATTTGAGACTATTTATAATGACTTAAAACGCAATTATCCAGACAGACAGCCTTAAAGAGATAGTAAAATATTCCACCGTGCTATGTGGGGCAGTAAGGTGATGATAGGTAACAATTACATAACACATATTTCAGAAAAGTTAAAAAAGATTCATGATGCTCTGAATGAGAAATGATAAAGATTTGCTTAACCAGACTGAAAAAAAAATTCACGGTTTATTTCATTTAAGCATCACATGGTACCCCATTAAAATATATAATTCATTTCTGTGTATCAGCATTATAAAAATACAAACTATTTTGCTTCTTTTGTAATTGAGCGGTCCTCACAAAAAATGAAATTCACATTTGAAGAACAAATTGTAGTAATTGCTTTATCTTTTTTCCTCAAAAATATTTTTATTGAGCTATATTCCCCAACTCACATTTTAAATCTTTAAAAAATTAGAAAACACGGGCCAGATGTGGTGGTGCATACCTTTAATCTCAGTACTCAGGAGACAGAGTCAGGTGGATGTCTATGAGATTGAGGCCATCCTGGTCTACCTAGCAAGTTTCAAGCCAGCTGGGGCTACAGAAAGACCCTATCTCAACAAAGAATTGGTAATAGAAAACTAATGCATTCTATTAGAAGAAAGAAGCAAAACAGTAGCAAGAACTGAGAAGTCCTACATTATTGTTGAACCAGGGGCAAATACCATTGCTGACTTCTTGTATATTTTTAGATATTCTACACACACACACACACACACACACACACACACACACACACACACTGCCATTTAAAACAGGCAGAGTGTTTTATGCTATTTTACTCTTTGCTTCTTTTATTGTTTGCTCTTGCATGTTTATGATTTCCCATTAGTACTAAACTCTAATTTTTTTTGTGTGTCTATAAAATATGTACTCATCTACATATATTGTGATCTCTTTATTGTGTCTTGTACTGACTGGCTCGGCCTCTGCTCCCAGGTCATTGTTATTCCATACAGGACTACAGTGTATGACCTTCTACCAATATTTAATACCTGTATGGTTGGAACTGCAGTATAACCCTTAGAAGTGAAAGTTCTGGTTCAAAACAAAGTGTATTTTACATTTTGATAGATAATGCCAAAATACTTCACAATGATTTTTTACCCATTTTGTATTCAATCTCTGTGCTCATTCCTAAGTGTACAATAGTAGTAACATCAATCCTGCAGCTCCTAAAAGCTAACAAAGTGATTAAGAGAATGCACTCTGAATGCAATGCCTGGGTTTGACTCTTGTCTGCTACCCTGTGACCTTCAACAATGTACTTAATCTTTTTTGTGCCTCAGATTTTTTTTTAATTTGCAGAATTAACTCTTTGAATTGCCACTAGAATTTGAATTAGTAAATAAATATATTGAATGTGCATTAAAACAATGTGTTTTAACTAGTGAATACCTATGATATGTGAAGAAGTGCTAGAACATTCTAGGAAAAAATATGTATAAATACCCATCCCAGGAGATAAAGAGCCAGTATAACTAACAGACTGGAAGCAAACCATGAGGCTATAGAGCAGGACACAGGGAAACAGCATCTGCTGAGCTTGGGTAAACCACAATGATACAGATGAATATAGATATAGATATAGATGATATAGATATAATGCAGATATAGATGTAGATATGGATATATATATAGCTGTAGATGTTGATATAGTTGTAGATGTAGATATAGATGTAGATGTAGATATAGATTTAGATGTAGATTAGATGTAGATTAGATATAGATAGATAGATAGATAGATGATAGAGTCATCATTGTATAAATGAAATACAGTGAACAATATTAAGAATGAGAAGACTCAGTATGCTCAGATTTGCATTACAAAAGTGCAACCTTTCTGCTGACCAGATACAAAGCTGGAATCTGGAGAGGTGCCACAACACAAAGTGAGAGACAAACTAGAGTGTGACAGGGTAGGAAAGAAGGCAGGTCCAAAGAAATGGGTATTAGTAAAGGTAGAAGGCCAGACTTGTCTAAATTGAAGGATTTAGATATAAGAAATGAGTACATTTTTGGAAATAATAGGCAGATCCCAGCTTTTTATTATTTATGGGGTTAAAAAAATGAGGGATCTATGTCAAGGAGCCACATTTGAAATCCTATAGGATAGAAGCACTTATTAACTTGCTAGTTCCCCTTCTAGTTTTCCATCCAGTATTTTTAATATAATATATAGAGAATCGCTCAGAAGTTTGAATATATATATATATATATATATATATTTACTCTAAATGTAAATTCTAATGCTTCCTGATAATAGGTAATAATTAATAGGCTAACTATATTAAGTCATGTCTCCATTCTAAGCAAAATATTCCTTATTAGTGTATTGAGCCAGAAATATGCTAGTATCCAACATACGAGAAGCCTTGTATTCTGAAATTAGACTAAACTGTGTTAAAACTTAATTTGTTATATTCCTATAACAGATCAGATTCAGCAACTGTTATTAAAAATGTTTGCTATAGTGAAAAAGTAATAAATAGATGTCAACATAAGAATTATACTATGTTGATATGTGCTAGGAATAGTCTTCTAAAAGTATCATATGTTTTCTTGAGAACTCATCCTCCCCCTCAGGACAGATTGTATTGTCCTTATATTTACAGAAGGATGCTAAGGTTATTTAAGCTGTGAGAAACTTTCTTGCTTATGGATGTATAGTCACTGTGATCTAACTTCATGTCTTTCAGATTCTGGAACTTCTGTTCCATTAAATTTGCAAAGGTATTTCCAAAGTCACACTTTTCTATCCTGGCTCTGATCTTTATTAGCTCTGTGACATTGTACTTTGCCCCAAATAAAGTTTCATATGGAGACTGAAGTGAAGAAATTAATTTAAAATGTCTGTGATTGGCTACATGCTAGCTATACATAAATTTAAAATGTAAAGAATTATTGTTGTTAACCTTGTTCTATTTTTTTAAGTCACTTGATGACAAACCTATCCAGCTTTTCTTTATTGCATTTACTTTAATTTATTAAAGTGAATTGCCCAGTGTGAGGACATTTAGAACCAAGTTAACTAAACAACAAATAATTCCTAAAAAATTAAGTAGGCTATGAAATTTACTTTGCCAAATTTAGATCCCCCCAAATTTGTCATAATTGTAAGCAACTGATAAGCAACTCCCAGTTTCCTGAAGAAATAAAGATCCCTGTGTCACTTTAATTCTCAGTGCGTGGTTTGTTCATATTCAACAAAAGAATTTGGATGCTTGAGAGAAAGATGATTTATATGCATTTACATGCAGAACCAGTTCAGTTGTTAGGAGGGTCAAGTCATTCAAAACCCAGCTTTGACAGAATCGAGATTGCAAAAGTAGTCTTTCTTAAGATGAGTATTGCTTAAGACCTTAAATATTCATCATTAATAAAAATTCTATGACATTTTTCAAAAGAACATTTGCCCAGGTCATTTGACCAGATGCCAAGTTAAATCATTAAGGCATGGCCAACTGCCATATCATTTTTCTTTCTTCACTTAATATTATAGATTTTTTTTAATTTAAAGGAACCCGAGATATCATTTTCCTTGAGCACAAAATTTATAAGCAGATATCAGAATTTCAGAAAGTGCCTTTCCCAAGCCCAGAACTTTGGAGGTCTTTGAAATCTCTCATGGGGATGGGAATAGATTTGGAAGAGTAGAGCATCTTGAAGGGTTTAATATTAAAATTCTGAACAAAAATTATCACTGGACCAATAATCTACTTTTGCACATAACACAACTGTAAAATTGCCATCCTCTTTGCCACTAGAAGTAAAACAGAGAAGACAGCGCCAGAAGAAAAGATAGTGTTGGAAAGGAGGTGAAGAATCAGCCTGGTTTATCTTGTTACCAAGGTAGTGGGCCTGGAGAGATGACTCAGCAGTTAAAAGCACTGGCTGATTTTGCAGAAGCCCTAGATTCTGTCAGAACTACCCACAAGATGGCTAACAAGTTACTACAGTCCCAGGGCATCCGAAACCCTCTTGTCTCTTCTGTGGGCATTGCATGCACAAGGTGCAATTTAGTACATGTAAAACCATTTATAGGAATAAATTTTTAAAAAGATTTAATATGTTGACATTCATAAATACAGACGGAGGAACTTCACACAAGGACATTTACCACTGGATAATGAATGTCCTTATTATGCTAAAATAGTATATTAATTCAACATTCATAAACATTCTCAATGAAAAATCAGGTAAAAATTTATTTTAAAGGTAGACTTCCATGAGGATGCACATAATTAGTGCATGCCATATCTGTGTATAGAGTCCCACTAGTTTGTTTAATTAGATTCTGTTAATAACTAAAATATTTTTTTTAATTTTATTTATTTTTGTATGTGTATGAGTGTATTGTCTGCATGTAGGTTTGTGCACCCGTGTCGTGCAATGCCGCGGAGGTCAGAAGAGGGTCTCAGATTCCCCTGGAACTGGAGTTCTCCTGGAATTGGAGTTACAGTTGGTTCTTAGCTGCCACGTGGGTGCTGGGGATCGAACCCGAGTCCTCTGCAAGACCAGTCGGTGCTCTTAACCGCTAGGCTATCTCTCTAGCCCCATAACTAAAATAATTTTTAAAAATCACAATCTTGGGCTGGAGAGATGGCCTAGTGGTTAAGAGCGCCAACTACTGCTGTTACAGAGGACCCGGGTTTGATTCCCAGCACCCACATGGCGGCTGAGAACCGTCTGAAACTCCAATTTCAGGAGAACTCCAGTTCCAGGGGAATCTGACACCCTCTTCTAAAATCTGCGAGGCATTGCATGACACGGGTGCACCAACCTATATGCAGCCAGTACACTCATACACGTAAAAAATAATAAATTAATTTTAAAACTTAAAAATATCACAATCTTCAGTTTCAATTTCTTACTTTGTTAAACCTGGTTGTGTCTTTAAAAATCACATCAAAGGATTATTGGATTATTATCTTACTTTTTAAGTCTATTATTACTTTATTAGTGTCTACAATGGGGGAAGTGTGGGTGTGGGTGTATCAGGTATGTCTATAGAGGTAAAAATATAACTTTATGGAGTTTATTTTCCCCTTCAATCTTGGCATGGTTTCTAAGGACCCAACTCATGTTGCCAGGCTCAGCATGTATGTATATTGCAAACAAATATGTATGTATCATATTTTATATAAAGCATAAGCATCTTCCAATAACCAGAAATAATTCTACAATAAAAATTCAAAGCAAGATGTTATTGTTCTTTGCAAGAATGATTGCATTTTCATCAAAGAAGCAAGAATCTCTTAATGTTGAAAATAATAACAGTACGATTGTAATATGCATAAAAATCCATCTGTATAACTATGTTTGTATTCGTCATCTCAGAATCGAATTATTAAGAGTTATTCCCAAGGGGGCTGGAGAGATAGTTTAGCAGTTAAGAGCACCGACTGCTCTTGCAGAACACCTGGGTTCGATCCCCAGCACTCACATGGCTGCTAAGAACCGTCTGTAACTCCAATTCCAGGAGAACTCCAGTTCCAGGGGAATCCGAGACCCTCTTCTGACCTCGGAGGCATTGCACGACACGGGTGCACAAACCTACAAGCAGACAGCACATTCATACAAATACAAAAATAAATAAAATTAAAAAAAAAATTTTTTTTAAAGAGTTATGCCCAAATTTCATTCTGAAAGTCAATCTTTAAAAAACTGGGGAAATAACCGGGCGTGGTGGCACACGCCTTTAATCCTAGCACTTAGGAGGCAGAGGCAGGCAAATCTTTGTGAGTTCAAGGCCAGCCTGATCTACAGAGTGAGTTCCAGGCCAGCTGGGGCTACAGGGAGACCCTGTCTCGAAAAGACCAAAAAAAAAAAAAAACCTAGGGAAATAAAAACAAATAATATAATATCTGCACCATCTTGAGGTTTTATTTTGTCAATTATAAAAATTATAAAAGAGAGATGTTATATACATATGTAAATTATTTTAAAAATCTTCATTTTGTCCACTAGTTCATTGCTTTAGCAAGTAGCCACTGAGCTCCACACATAGTGATAACTGTGATGTGAATATTCATAACCAATATTAATTAAGCAGACACCATACAGAAGAAAATCTTATAAAGCTGGGGCCCAAGGCTTTTCAAAATCTCTGCAGTGGGAACAAGAACAAAGTATTTTATCTGTGTATTATTTTGTCTTTTTTTTAAAGCTCTTTAAAAATTATTAAAGTACTGCAGTTAATTGAGTTTTCTGATAAAGAGCATTTTCATTGTTGAAAATCTTTACTACAGTACATTTGTTTCTCCCTTAACTGTGTACAGGGCAGTAAAAGTAGTTTAAGCTTCCTCAGAAGTCAAAGTCTACTATAAGTCAAGAAAAAATTCACACTATGGATGAATACTGATATTATTGATGCAAAATGCATATTTTGTAAATATACAGAAAAATGAAGACTTTGCTCAATTTCCTTTGTGCTTTTTTGCAATTCTATCTTTGGAGAAGGTTTGATCAAATAGTCTTACTTTAAGATAATCATTTCATCTTAAATCTGTTTATTTGAGTTCTGAATAAGTAATGATACATTTTTTAAGACCAGCAATCATTTTATATAATATTGTTCACATAGCAAATCATTTTTCAAAAAATTCAGAGAGAATGCAAACAGGGTGTAGAGTCCAACTCAGTATGTGGTGGTTGATATATTCAAGTGAGAGGCAGGTAGTTTAGGTCCACTTAGTTTTAATTAATTCCTAATTTTCAGTAAGTTTATAATTAAAATAGATTAATTATTCATAATATGCTACCAAATATGCATCCTTTATTTTTCATCTTATAGTGCTTGGAATGTCTTCAATCTGATGGCTTTGGAATAAGAAAAAATTTATTTTTTCCAGTCGTTGCTATGACTTCAAACACTAGTGTGAGGGTTTAAATATTTATTATTTAGGATTAAGTTTATCCAATCAGATTTGTTCATTAACCATCTCTTGGAGACCCAGAAGGCAAACGGGAAAGAATGGCATGGATGGGAAAACAAGGTGGTTGGTGCTTTGTGTGAAACCCTACATATGAAGCCTTGAATCGTGCAAGTCATCTCTTCTCAAATATTTTTCTTTTTTTTAAACATGTGGTGTTGAAGTATTAGGTGATGGGAAGGACTCACTCTCTTAGCTAATAAATGAGAACTTGTTCCTGGATTTGCGGAAGGTCACATGCTAGGTGGAGAGCAACTGAGAGAGAAAGAGAGAGAGAGAGAGAGAGAGAGAGAGAGAGAGAGAGAGAGAGGAGACCTGAATGTCCTCAGCTCTGAACACTCAAGCTTGCTTCCCACTAGACCACACTCTTCACTGAAGCCCAGACCACAGCCTTGGCAACTTAAATCCTAGGATAAGACTAGAAATTCTGAGTCTTGACCTTCCTCTTCTTTAAAGGCTGACAGGATTAAAGAACAAACTGCATTTAGAAGAGACAACACCACAACATCATCTAAGATTTATGTGTAGTGCCATCTATTTGAAATTATAATTTTGTAGAGATAAAAAGAAAATTTAAAAGAGAAAATAAATAGGTTTCTTTCTGTAACTTTTTTTTATAGTTTCCATTCTTAGATGTGAGCTAATGATACTTTTCTTTCATTTCTCTAGAAAGACCAAATTGGAATGGAGAATGTTTCTTCCCCAATGAACACTTTCAGAAATTTAATAGCAATCAAAGATATATTTTCCTTGTATCAGAGGTTTGTTTTTTAACCTCAGAAACTCCCTATATTTGTGACTAAGCAAAGTCCTGTGTCCAATTTAAAAACTCATTGCTGTGCTCATCACACTATAACAAGGACAAATTAAACCTGTCTGTCAATTACGATGGTCAGAATATCCTGTAATACCAAAGGGTATGAAAAATGCTCTATGCTCATGAGAACAGCTGAAGCCAATCGCTGCTTCATTCACAGATGATATAGCATCCTTTGATTGATGCATTCTGTGAGGTTGTTTGGAAATTATCACATGTAAATTGATTCTGCCCATGCAAAATGTAAAAATATATGTAAACCTGAAGCATTTACCCTAACAACAAAAGTAAGTGTGGAAGGCATGCTTTGCTAAGTGCCGAGCACAGAGTCTTAACCCTAGCCAGAATCTGCACAGATGAGAATAAAAGTCTGGGAGCAACAGGACAAAGAATGAATAATAAAAACAAATCACAATCCTCAGCCTACATATATGATGGAGTTTTCCATTCCTGTTTTCAAGAGCATGATAAAAGCAATTGACACTTCCCAAAATGCAAGCCAAGCTAGACCTTTGAAGGGTTAAAGAAGATAGCTACCACATGGCATACAAAGAAGAGAGCCTTTACTGGGGCATTTGATGCATGTTAGCTATAGCTGAAAGACCAGCAAGAGACCAGCATCATCCAGATGGAGTCTTCTGGGAAGTGTTTCTTCAAGGGGGTTACCCTACGGGAGCTGTGGTGCAGAGGAGCAATGCTGCACACGAAACTGGCAGGTCAAGTTGGCAATGTGCAAGAATCTCCCAGGTAGTCTGAAAAAGAGAACGGGTCATGGAGAGAGTTTGAGGCTTTTTATCCAAAGAGGCCAGGAGAGGCCACAGGTGAAAAAGTGTAACCTCAGTTGCAGTGAGGATCTCTGGGAATGGAGGAGTCATGGACAGAACTGGGGACTTGGCACCGTGCACCGTGAGAAGTCAGGTGAAGCCATGGGTGAAAGTGCATCAGCTTCAGTTCTAATGGAGACCCCAGCCTGTTGGAGATGTCAGGACCCTGGGATGACTACCAAAGGCAGTGGCAGGTGTGGAATGGAGGTAGCCGGAAGCTATGAGAGAAAACATTTGAGCTGTGGATGGTAGAACCAGAGAAATGACCCTGCTCCATGCCACTGGAGTCCAGAGAATCACCAGTGATTCCCTAATACCCAGCTTTGAGGAAGTTTGCTGGACTTTGGTTTTGTTTAAGAGTGCACGGTTCTTCCCTTTTGAAATAAAACAATATGTAGCTTGGTTTGAATGTTATAGGATCCTTTAAAGAGGCTTTTAACTTTTAAAAAGTGTTGGGATTTTTTTAAATGTCTGTGGGTATTAAAGTTAAAGCAAAATGAATAACAGGAACAAATACTTTTGGTAGAAGTAAAGAGGAAAGAGAGAAGCAGAAGTATAAGTAGATTCTCATTGTGCCCTAGATTAGTGCTCACTCCATAGTGTCCTGCTGAGACAGTATCAATAATACCAAAGCCAATTTGAGGCTCATTGCTTAGACTTTCATGAGAAGGAAGTACATGGGCATGCCATGTTGAGAGGGTGTGAAACAGAGTTACAGAAAACATGAAATACTTAAAAGACAGCCATTAGAACAGCAAAGACAGCACTTCAGTTTCTTTACCCTATGGCTTAAGGCAAGTTCCTCATCCCAATGATTGTTTAGAGTGATGTCAAATGCAGTCTCATAATGATGCTGTATCTGCTTGAATTCTCTTTGAACAATTCATCTTTAATTAGAGAAAACTTCCTTGAAAAATATTTTCCCTGGATATTTGTTTTTGAAAACTTAAAATTTATTTTGTTCGATATTATTTACTTTAATTTTAAGTATATGAGTGTTGACCTGCATTTATGTAAGTATAACATATGCATTCTGGTGCCTGCAAATGATAGACAAGGACATTAGGTCCCCTGAACCTGAAGATGCAGGTGGCTGTGAGCTATCATGTGAGTGTTGGAAACGGAACCCAGGTCCTCCACAATAGCTGTAAGTTCTGATAACTTCAGAACCGTCTCTCCAGCTCATAAGTTTAAATTATTCATAGAAACTCCTCTGTCATCTTACACTTAAAAAATATTTTGGTAAAAAAATAATAAACATATTTTTGTAAGGATGATTGAATTCCTTTCCTTTAACAATGAAATAACAGAAATTAACCTTTACTGTATATCTAGAATTTTATATCATAAACATCTAATTTTGAAGGAAAATTATAAAGGTCGCCCACTATAATTAAAAAGACAACCTAGCACTGTCACAGAATCATAAGGAGAAGTCAAGTGCTTGTCCATATTTCCCAAAGTCTGCCTTACATTGTCAACTTCTGTGATTAATTCAACTTTAGCCCTTTTTATTTTCCCATCTTTTTTCGTTTCTTTTAATCACTGAAAATTGCTGCAGTGCTTTTTACTACATTAGGTACATCAATCTACATTAACTTTATTAATAGCATTAATTAGTAGTTATTGGTGACTAATGTAGTTAATAATTATCAGTGATTAATGTTGTCGTCAACGTCTAAGAATTCCATGAAATCTTCCCTTTTAACAAGGCTTGCAGTCTTTTCTGGGACCCCACGCTTTTCTGCTTGTATTGATTGCAGAGGTTTACATTGGCTAACAGCAAACAATGAATGAAAACTCAGCTACAAGGATATCAGGCAATCACGGTGGAGCTGGTGTTAAATTGCTGAAAAATGTTTGTACATGTATTTTTTTACTTTCTTTTCCCTGTGCACAAATACCTGACATGAAGCAAGCTCATTCTTTAAGGAGAGGATCCATCAAGATCCAGAGGGCCTTACCTTGCTCTGGTGCTGGGAGAAGGCTGTGTGCTCACATCTCTGTGGACCAGGGTTCAGAGATAATTTAGAGTTGGACCCCAGCTCCTGTTTTTCCTTTATATTCAGTATAATACCCCTTAAGGGAAAGTATCACAAACATTCAAATGGGTCTTTTTCCCCCAGATAATCCTCCGCAGAAATGGCCTCAGACACATACCTGAAGGCATGACAGACTAACTCCATAGGTGTTTATTTATTTATTTTTTATTTCGGTATGTGTATGAATGTACTGTCTGCATGCAGGTGTGTGCACCCGTGTCATGCAATGCCGCGGAGGTCAGAAGAGGGTGTCGGATTCCCCTGGAACTGGAGTTCTCCTGGAATTGGAGTTTCAGAGGGTTCTTGGCCCCCATGTTAATCTAATCCCCTTAACAATTAAAATTAACCATTAGAGGCCATGTGGTTGAAGTTGCTAATACACACATCAGTCCTTGAAGCACATGGAAGCAAGGTGCCGCTGTGCTCATTCTCCTGATCATCCTCAGGTAAATATATCTGGTCTTTCTCGTGGTGCAAGAGCTAGAAGAAAAAAAAAAATAGTGCAGAGACTGTGAGAGGGATTAGAAAATAACAGTGCTTGCCACCAAGCCTGACAACTTAAGTTTAATCCGTAGGACCTATATGGTGGAAAGAGAGAAATGATTCTGGAAAGTTGTCCTCTGATCTCCACTTAGGTGCCAAGGGGCTGGGTCTCATGTCCATACACACACTCACAATGAATGAATGAATGAATGAATGAATGAATAAATAAATAAATAAATAAAACTTTTTAAAGAAATTCTTAGAACAGTGAGACCCCCTTGTTTATACTAATATTGGTTAATTGGTTAATTATTGCTAACTTTTAAACATAGGTAGTTCGAATAAGTGACTGGAAATCTTTTTTCTTTTTATTTATTTGCATGTCTATGTGGATGAGTGTTTTGCCTGAATACCTGTAAGTGTACTATATGCTTTCAGATGTCCCTGAGCAATGGTGATACAAGAGCCCTTAAATGTCTACCTAATGAAAAGCAGGTGTGGTCATTTGAAAGAGAGTGTTGTGAAGTGAAAAGTCATCCTAGAATGACCCGCCCCCTAAGGGAGGGGTCAGAAGGAAGATTTTGGAAGCTTGGAGAACACAGAGCTATGGGAAACCTCTGACATCTTTCTGTTGTTGTTTTTTTGTCTTTTTGAGATAGGGTCTCCCTGTAGCTCTGGCTGTCCTGGAACTCACTCTGTAGACCAGGCTGGCCTTGAACTCACAGAGATCTGCCTGCCTCTGCCTCCCAAGTGCTAGGATTAAAGGTGTGCGCCCCCTGGCTCCCTCCCCGTGACATCATTTTAAGGGAGGTGCTAGAGACAATATATAAACTGCATCAGGGGCCTGGAGCTCCCTCTGGCCATCTGGATTCCCTGGAGGGAGGTGTCCAAGTTCATGCCTGAGCTCAGAATTGGACTAGGGGAGGGGAGAGCCGCCACTTGACCCCTAAGTGATGTAAACTTGTGTGCAGACTTGTGTACAGTGTCCCTATTTTCACTTTGTAGACAAGTTCAAGTAAACTGGTTGTTGTTGTTTTCTAGACTGTGGTTTAAGGAGTCTCTGTTTTGCTGGTCTTGGGAGCCCAGGGCTGGGGGAGGCAAGGTACCAGGTCCTGGATCTCTTCTGATGGAGGACTAGTGCAATGATGTTGCTTCCATTCATTTTGTAGGTAAGCTTGAGTAAAGTAGCTGTTTTTCTCTGGACTGTGGTCTAGAGTCTTTTGTTTGTGGATATACAGGAAGCCTAGAAGGAAGTGGGGGAGGTAAGGTCCCAAGTGGGTGGATCTCTCCTGGAGGAATTTCTGCAACAGTTGTCTTCGATAGGCTCCAAGCAGCTAAACAAATAATGTATCCCTAGTTTGTGGCACAAGAAAATTATGAAATTTTGGTTCTCTATAGCGATCCAGAATATTATTTCCCATTTTATTTCTAGTTTCATTTATATCTCAAAAGTTAAACAATACAATTGAACCGACCTCAGGCATTGGCTCAATGGGTAAGAGCACCTGCTGTACAATCATGAGGACCTGAGTTCACATCACCAGCAGCCACAGAAAAATCTGAACATGAAAGGTCTGGAGAGCTGACTCAGTGATTAAGAGCACTGGCTGCTCTTCCAAAGGACCCAGGTTCAGTTCCCAGCCTCCAGACAGCAGCTCTCAACCATCTGTAACTCCAGGTCCTAGGGATCTGATGTCATCTTCTGGGCTCTGTGCAGATTGCATAGTTGCACTAAGATTCATACAGGTAAAGCACTTAGATACATAAAATAAAAATATATAAATTGAAAAGGTTAAAATTAAATACAGACATAAGTGGGGCATGGTGCACTTGCCTTTAATCTCAGCACTTAGGGGGTAAAGGCACGTGTGGCTCTGTAAAATAGAAGGCAGCCTGGTCTACAAAGTGCATTCCAGGTTAGCAGGGGCTACAGTGAGATCCTGCCTCAAGAAGAAACAAAGATTATGCACTTGGCTACACTTGTCTGTAACTCCAGCATGCTTGGGTTTTCAGAAATGGGAGGATTGCTAGGGCCTGCTGCCTGTCAGTTCAAGAATTAAGACATCCTCCTCAGGCCCATATACATGTACATACCCACATATGAACACACAAAAGAAATGAATAAATGAAAAGACAGCAGCAACTCAACAACATAACAACCATATAAGACTAACTTCTTATTTTCAAATGGCCCATTCAAAAATAGTGATATAACTGTATGAAATAATTATTACCTCTTTTGACATGTAGATTGTATACTGATTGAGCCAACACATTTTTCCAAAAAACCTGAGCAGAACATCATCAAAAGTGTTTGATTGAGAAGTAAAAAGAAAAATAATTCAAACCCACAAGATAAGATTAAATTCTCAAATGAGCAATATAATAATATAACCACAAATGGAACAATAAAGCTTTTGAGATAATTAATCATACTAAAACATATAGTTCTACTGCTGATAATCATGAATGCACAATCTCATTTCTGTTATTTCTGTTATTTTTGACAATGTACCCCTTTGTGTTTCTTATCATCTCAGTAAGTGACAGCTACTTCCTTGAAATTGCTCAGACTTACAGCATTACTCTTATTATTAACCCTTTCATACACTCATATCCTATTAGTAAATATTGCCCTTCTTACCATTTAAAAAATGCATTCAAAGCTGGGCGTGGTGGTGCACGCCTTTAATCCTAGCACTTGGGAAGCAGAGGCAGGCGGATCTTTGTGAGTTCAAGGCCAGCCTGGTCTACAGAATGAGTTCCAGGATACTTGGGGCTACAGGGAGACCTTGTCTCAAAAAGACAAAAAATAAATAAATAAATAAATAATGCATTCAAAACACAATTTCTTGAGGCTGGAGCGATGGCTTAGTGGCTGTTGTTCTTGCAGAGGACTTGGGTTCAGTTCTCAGCAAATCAACTCCAGTTCCAGGGGATCTGATGCCACCTTCTGGCCTCCATGGATATTGCAGGACACATGTGCACTGTGCACTTACAGATATGCAGGCAATACAGTCAATAAACAAAATAAAAATAGTAAATAAAAGAATTTTTTTGGTCTTTTCGAGACAGGTCTCCCTATAGCTCCAGCTGGCCTGGAACTCACTCCGTAGACTAGGCTGGCCTTGAGCTCACAGAGATCCACCTGCCTATGCCTCCCAAGTACTAGGATTAAAGCCGTGCACCACCAAGCCTGGATATTTTTTATTTTTTAATTTTTTTCAAAGCCAATTTTTGATGAAGTTTGGTGCATTTCATACAAAATTTCAAATCAAACCTAGACCCATGCCTGCCTCCCTGCCCTCCCACCCCACCAGGGCTCATGCATTCTGCCAAACATGTTTTTCATCTTTTTCTCAGTCTCGAAATTCTCAATGCAGAACTTTACTGTTTCAAGAAGTTCACCATTGGGCTGGAGAGATGGCCTAGCGGTTAAAAGCACCGACTGCTCTTGCAGAGGACCCAGGTTCAATCCCCAGCACCCACTTGGTGGCTAAAAACCATCTTTAACTCCAGTTCCAGGGGAATTCGACGCCCTCTTCTGACCTCCAAGGCAATGCACGACACGTGTGCACAAACCTGCATGCAGACAGTACATTCATACACATACGAAAATAAATAAAATTAAAAAAAAAAGTTCACCATTTAAGTCAGTTCATTGACCCAGTCTTTTTGTTGTTGTTGTTGTTGTCGTTATTCCTTCCAATATGCATCACTCCAAAATATGCATATATGCATGCAACAAATATCATAGGTTTTAGCATCTTCAGCTTATGATTTTCATTTTTTTTATTAGGCTGAAAGATTTCATGTTTGAAGGCTCCTCCTTGGCAAGCCCAAACCACCATCAATCCTGCCCTTGTGCTCCACACTGGGGTTTTCCCTTCCCATGGTCACCAAATGAGGTCCAGTAAGCACCTCGTCCTGTCTTGATCTTCCTGTACTGGTCTCCATGATACAACCTGGTTAGTCCAACAATGGCAGTCTATATTCCGAAGAGGCTGAAACCCCAGTAGTAGCTCAGTCCATAAGCTGGATGTCTCAGCAGTCCCCCTCTGGCATTGAAGGTTTGGAGGATTCTTGGAGAGACATGAGTCTTCAGTCCATGTTGGAAGGTTGGAAAGCTAGATCTCATGACTTTGAAGGATGGCATAACCAGTGACAGCTACAGGGCTGCAAAGTAAGACAGGCAAAACAACTGTGCTCTTTTTTTTTTTTTTTTTTTTTTTTTTTTTTTTTTTTTTTTTACTTTTTGTCTTTTTACTAAGATCTCAAGTTTTATACCTGAAGTACAATTTCTCAGGCCTTATTATTTATTTACTCCTGGTTATACTTTCCTTTTGGATGTTTAAGGCCACACAGTTATCCCAGATTAACCAAGGTTTTTGTTTTCTCAACATCAGTTGAGGCTATGGTCCTCAAGAGTCACTCAGGTTTTGGGAGGTCAGCCAAGGAGCCCCCAGTTCCTTTGGCCTTTCAACCACTCAAGGACAAAGTCAGGTCTTGCTAGACCAAGCTTCCTTTTTTGAAGCATGAGCAGACTTTCCTCTTAATAGACTGGACACTGGCTGAAGTCTCATTAGTGGATCTCCAAGACCTCCCTGCACAGGAAGACTGGTGACTCACATTTGCAGGACAGTTCAAGAGATGCCCCTGTGCATAGTCCCCTGGGACTCAGGTGACCTCTGAGGACAAGGAACAAAGTTATCCCTTAAGAACCTCTTGTGGAAAGTAGGGCTTATCTTGGTGTTGATATTGAAATTTACTACACTGTGGTCTGATAGAATGCATGAAATAAATTCAATCTTTTTGTATTTGTTGAGCTTTTTTTGTGTCCCAGTATGTGGTCAATTTTGTTACATTTGGAGTACAGTGGGTTTGGAGTACAGACTGTATTCTCTGGTGTTTGGGTGGAATATTCAGGGTAGATGTCTGAGGTCTGTTTGGTGTATCATATCATTCAGTTCAGATGTCTCTCTGTTTATTCTTTGTCCAGTTGACCTATTCAAAGGGCTCAGTGGGGTATTGAAGTCCCCTACTATGAGTGTGTTGGGGTTAATCTTTGCCTTGAGGTTTTGGAGAATTGTCTTTATAAAGTTTGGTGCGCCAGAGTTTGTTGCATATATATTCATGATTGTGAAGCCTTCATGGTCAATTGTTCCTTTGATAAAGATGTAATGGCCTTCTTTGTCTCTTCTGATTTCTTTTACTTTGAAGTCTATTTAGTCTGATATTAAAATAGCAACTCCTTCTTGCTCTTTGGTACCATTTGCTTGGAATATTTTTTTCATCTTTTTACCTTAAGTTGGTGCCTATCCTTGAGAGTGAGATGGGTTTCTTGTAGACAGCATATAGATGGGTTATGCTTCCTAATACATTCCACCAGACTATGTCTTTTGATTGGGGAGTTTAGTCCATTATTATTTATGGTTATAATTAAAAGATATGTGTTCCTTCCTTTCACCTTATTATCCATTTGGATTTTGGGTCTAGGTTTCTACTTCTGCGGTTAGGCTTTTTATTAATTTCTCTTTCTAGGTGCCTGGGGATAGTTGCTCCTCTCTTCTGTCCTTTGAATTGCTTCAAGTATTCTTTGAATATTTGGTTTTCTGGACATATATTCTATCATCTTATTTATGTCATGGATGAATTTTCTATTTCCTTCAACTATAGTCAACATTTTTGCTGGGTATAGTAACCTGGGTTAGCATCTATAGTCCTTTAACACTGGGAATACTTTGCTCCATCTTCTTCTTGCTTTCATAGTTTGCACTGAAAATCAGTTTCAACTCTGATAGGTTTCCCCTTATAGGTCACTTGTTTTTCTCTTGTGGCTTTCAGAATTTTGTCTTTGTTTTGGGCATCTAGCATCTTAACTATGATATGGCACAGAGAGTTTCTTTTCTGATCTTGTCTGTTTGGAGTTCTATGTGCCTTTTGTATTTGTATGGGTTTTTTGTTTTGTTTTGTTTTAGTTTGGGGAAATTTTCATCTATTATTCTGTTGAGGATCTGATCAATAAAATTCTCTTGGGATTCTTCTCCTTCCTCTATTCCTATGATGCAGAGGTTTTATCTTTTCATAGTTTCCCACATTTCCTGGTTGTTCCACTTTTGCATATTTTTAAATTTTGCATAATCTTTACTTGAGCTTTTTAGTTGTCCTGTAGTATCTTCCAAGTCTGATATTCTTTTCTCTGTTTCCTCCATTCTACTTCTTGGGCTTTTTCCCACCCTTTCTTCTTGATTAGATGAGTGTTCGATTTCCCTTTTCATTTCATCCTGTGATTTGTTTAGTGTTTCTACTTCCTTTTGGAGCTTCTCAATCTCTTTGTGTAGCTCCTTGTCTCTGGTTGGTTTCCTTTTTTATTTAAGCATGGGATCTTCTCAGTGTTTCTACCTTCTTCCTGACTTTGTCATCCTCTCCCTCTAGGTCTTTCTTTAGTTTTTCATTCTCTCTCCTTAGTTCTCTGACTTGTTCTTTATATTCTTTGATTTCTTTTTTTTTTATTTTTTATTTTTGTATGTGTATGAATGTACTGTCTGCATGCAGGTCTGTGCACCCGTGTCGTGCAATGCCGCGGAGGTCAGAAGAGGGTCTCGGATTCCCCTGGAACTGGAGTTCTCCTGGAATTGGAGTTACAGACGGTTCTTAGCCGCCATGTGGGTGCTGGGGATCGAACCCGGGTCCTCTGCAAGAGCGTCGGTGCTCTTAACCGCTAGGCTATCTCTCCATTTCTTTGAATAGGTCTGCAATTGTTCCTCTAAGATCTGTGTGCTGGGCTACCTCCAGGGAGATCCCACTGTAGGAATCTCCTACAGGGTTCTAGAATGATGTGGAATTGTACTGCTCTTTTCCCATGTTGTTCTTTTGTTGTGCCCTTGGCATGTGGGTTTCCCCTTGCCTATATTCTGATGTGAATCTCAAATGCTTCTTCACTGTGTTGAAGGCTTCACATGCCTTCATTTTTTTCTCCTTGTTTATGGAGTGTTGACTTGTCTAGGTTTCAGGCTTTCAATTTTGGTTATATATTGGAAGTCTAACTCACTCTTCCCTTTCTGTTCTGAAGGTTCTCCAAAAACTGGGTTGGGAACAACCCAGTCAGTACTCTGGTAAGCACTGTGATCATTCTGCTTCCTGCCAGCCAGTTTCTCTAGGTTGTTTCTAGGGCTTGATGATGAGGGATTAGAATTGTCTTAGGTTTGATGTTTCCTTTATTGCCTTGCCTTGTGCCCTGGACTCACTATTGTGGTTGTACTTAGACACTCCCTCAGCAGTTGGGCGGGGGGGTGTGGGGGAGGAATGCCTTGCTTAGCCTGCACCTGGGTACTCTGACCTTCAAGTGGTACTGGGAAATCCCCGATCTAAGCTCTGTGCACTCAATAAAATACTTTTTAAATGTAAGCTAGATTGTGTTTCTCTCTCCTCTGAGGCATCCTGTAGTCTCACCCGACTGCTGAATATTCCTGCCTCATATGACTTCCTTACTCCCCCCAGACTTAGCCCTCTCCAGACCTTGGCATATATTATCCCCTCTACTTGTAACTACTTTTCTCTTAGATATTTTCAAAGCCCATTTCTTCAGCTGATTCCAGATGTAAATCTTGTTATACCTTTAAAACTTTTCTTCTCAAGGAATCTCTTCTTAGGCCTCCTCGTTTATGTCTTTCTCCTCTGTTAGGACATGTGCATCATAGATGTTTCATTTCTTTCTACAAGCCTGTGACCACATTAGCCTTAGAGAGCAGGGCCTGCTGTAGATTTTCATTTATGTGTCAGTGATCTCTAGAAGAGTGGCTGAGATGTAACAGGTGTGCAATTAATAAATTAATGTTGAAATAACATAAGCAATGAATGAAAACAAATTCCCCTTAAGTTGTGTATTGAGACCTTAAGATGGGAAATGTAAAACGACACTTAGTACAGGATCTCCTTGTAACTGGTATTGTCTTCATTGAGTCTTTTTTTTTTTTAAGACAGTGTCTCTTAGTAGCCCCAGATGGTCTGGAACTTGCTTTGTAGACCAGGCTGATTTCCATCTCACAAAGTTTTGCCTGCCTCTGGCTTCTGAATTAAAGGTATGCACCAACACACCCCTCATTAGTCTTTTCTTATCATAAGAGAAGCAACACCAATACCATGGTTGGTAAACCAGGCAAGTAGAGAATCTAGTGACATAAATTTAAGGATTCTCATTCCCATGTTTTTTGATGATATCTTTTTGCATCCTTGGTTATCTCTGCAGCCTAAGAAGATGTCCTCACATCTGTTCTTCCAGAAGTCACCACACATTGCTAGAGATCGTGCTATTATCCCAACAGACAATCTCATGGGCTTTGGATTTCCTATCTGGGCACTTATATGTTGGGATATGACAAAGCAAAAGGCAGAAGAATGAAAAGCACACTTCTCCACACATTGATTATTCTTGCTCATAAATTTGCCTACTCAGTTATAATAACAAAAATTTTTATCATCCTGCCAGTCTTTCTCATGACTGAAAACTGATACTTATTTTAAGCTACTGTAACAATATAAAATATAATCTTAAATTATATAAGCATCTTACTATGCTATCTTTTTTAAAGTGCTTCTATTTAAGATTACATTACATAGACTTCATTTTTACTGAGAATAATAAAAGAAAAAGTGTGTCCAAAACAGTGATTTCCTGACCATGCTGCAGCCAGAGTAATGCATCCTGGACACTGACCACATGCAAATTATACCAGGATTCCTCTGCTTGAGGCCACACCCTGAGCTGAGATGATAAACTGCCAAGAGTTAAATTTTTAGTAAAGATTCATTACAAATTCATTACAAATTTTAATTTTCTACAATCAAGCCCAGCTGCATTATCCTCAAACCAAAATGTGAAAATTGAATAACTACTCTCTCATTGAGTTAATAACAAATTATTCAATTAGCACATTCAAATAAAGCATATCAGTCAAACAGGAAATTGATTTTAATAAGTATCTTGTCTTTTTGGTAGCCTTGTTATTGAGCCCAGAGTACCACATATGAATAAGAGATATGTCTTAATGCATGAAACCATATTTCTAAACAGTTGTAAATTTGGGGGGTTTACTTAACTAATTTATGAAAAAACACATGTGAATATTATATTCTTGTGTGGTTTCACGAAATTCTAAATCACCTTGATTAACCAATGAATTTTCAAGCTTTGATGGTTTCCAAAAGTCAGTCATATTGCCAAGACATAGAGATTTTATTATTCTTTTATTTTAAATCTACTTAAATTATAAAAAAATTGAAGAGTTTATTTAAAGCTTTGTCAGATTATTCTACAAATAATACCTAACACTACTCTCTGCATGTCTCATGCTAAGTTTTGATGGGGACAATACTTATTTCAATGTATAATTTTGGTTATATTTGTTGACAATTGGATTATATTACTTTTTCATTTTGTAGGGAAATTGCCTTTCCCTTCTCTTATATACAATAGAACAGACGCAAGAGCAGAAGGCAATAAAAAAAAAAATACGACAATCTCTGGTGTTCAGAAGCATATTGGAGAAATGGTGTGTTCTGCTCAATATAATTTAGTGAACAGAAAATTAGTATATATTATACTCAGATTATCAATTTTATATTGTTAAAGTATAATAAAATACATTGAACACAAAGGCAGTTTGGAACATTCAAAATGTAAATTCACCTATTCTTTTGCCATTCTAAACTAGTATATGTATTTTCACTACCTTGTTCGGGTATGCCCTATCACAGATGTGAGTTCATGGGATATTTTTATTTGATACAATGCGATAATATATAAAGGAATGCTATACTCAATTTAAATACAGGAATATTTGGGATTTAAAATATAAACCTCAGTGAAAGATGTAATTACACATATACACCGGGATTATAAAAACAATTACCTATTAGCTATTACATTTGGTTTCAGGTATATCACAAATTAAATGTAACTTGTATAAGCATATTAATACATGTCTTTATACACATATGTTTAGATTTCATGTATTATTCAATCTATATCTACATGTAATCTATCTGAATTAATTTATATGTATTCTTAGTAATTTTATATATGATGTGGTTGAATTGAAGGTTCAGTTTCTTTTAGTCCCTGTGATGTTACTGACTGGATAAAGGGGTTCTCACATGTTAGGAAAATATTGCATTTCCTTAAGTCTACATTTTGACTTCCTTGTCACCTGTCTTCATTCAAAACCTTTGGAAGAGTATTTTTGATCTTGAGAACATTAGGATTCCTGTTCACTCTCATTGCTTTCCACCTTCTTCAACTAAGAGATTTGCTCTTGTTTGTTTGTTTTAGCTTGTTCTCTGTTGCAGAGGAAAACAATTCTGACCAAAACCAACTTGGCCTTGGAGAGGAAGGGGTTTATTTCACCTTACAGCTCACAGCCCATTAAGGAGAGGAGGAAAAGAGGAGAGAAAGGAAAGTGGAAGCAGCAAGTGAAGCAGAGACCATGGCAGAATTTGGCTTACTGACTTGCTTCCACTGGCTTGCTAAACTTTTTTTTTTTTTTTTTTTGGTCTTTTTGAAACACAGTCTCCTTGTAGCCCCAGCTGGTCTGGAACTTTCTCTGTAGACCAAGCTGGCCTTGAACTCACAAGATCCTCCTGCCTCTGCCTCCCAAGTGCTAAAAAATAACTATTAAAAAAAAAAAAAAAAAAAAAAACTACTTAAAAAAAAAAAAAAATATATATATATATATATATATATATATATGCCAGGCACATCTGACCAGGTATGGTACCACCTACAGTGGGTTGGACCCTCCTACAGCAATTATCAATCAGCTAGGGGCCAGGGAGGAGAGGAAGGTGAGATAAAAGGGTATGATGGGTAGGGGAGGTCAGGAAAGGTGGAGGGTGGGGATTATGGGAGTGCTGGGGAGGAAGTACAGGGTTGTAAAAGAAGAAGAAAGAATAGAGATGATTGGAGCTTGAGAAGCTGGGAAATCCAGAGTGTAATGTGATGCCCCAGAGTCCCCAAAAGAAATTCATATGCACTGTCTGAACATTAGTGCACTGGTTGTGCAACCTGGTGGCTGTGTGGCAGGGAACACAGTGCAAGACAGAGGACACCTCCCTTTGAACTGTTGTCAAGAGCAGTCCAAGTGACTCTCAAAGCAAAGCAGGCTATCTCCAAAGCTCTTTATTATCTACCAGAAATAGAGGAGGAGGAGACCCTGCTGTTGAAAGCACGACATACTTCAGGGATGGGACTTAGATTAATGGAATAGGAACTGACCCGCAACTTTTCTATCTGAAGTTAAGTGCTCATAATGCTAGACAATGTGCACACTACTATGAGAGAGGGTCGGTCAACGGTACAGCCCAGCACCAAACTCTTAACAACTATGATGAGCTGCCCAGCAAACTACTCTATTGGTGCAGTAGAGGCACTGTTGTCTCCGGGATGGTCAACAGCTATCTAATTGGACTTGGAACCCTCTCAATGGGAGTGAGTCAATGATAGCCACTGTAAACTCAACCAAATGAACAGGGCTGTAGATGACATGCAGCCTAGAGAAAAGCCTATCAGGTCATCTCTCTAGGTAAATGAAATTTCTTACCATACACTAACTATGGAATCTTGTATTTACACGCAAGCATATGCCACTCATCATAAAAGCCACTCATTATAAAAGATGGAGGCTCCTCCAGAATCTGACAACTGGTCAGACACAGAACATATACTGCTGAAAAATCCCCATTCCTAAGAGTCTCATCTGTAATTGAACCTCTACACATGAAATGAGGGGCAGAGAGAAAAGGAGCCTGCCCCTCAATTCTCACGAGTAATGCTTCCATACACAATAGAGTGCAAGGCAAACAGAAGGCCACAACTACTCAACCTCCAATGAATTGGAGCCCTAGAGTGGGTATTCCTGGATGGGGCCCCTATATTGAAACTCACCTACCCACTGCTCAGGGGTGATTGCACAAGAGAAGGTGGAACCAATGGTAAGCTTTCACATATAAACCTGAGGCAATCTAGGCATCAAACATGGGACCCATGCTAACAGAACAAGGTCTCAAAGCAGAGCAAGAGAAATGGGTGGGGGATTGACCCTGGACTGAAAACCATAGGAGACTGAGTACTGCGTGGTGAGGAAGAGTGTGACTTACCTAGGATTTCCACATATGCTGTCTAGACTACAGCAGTTCTATTTGCACAGAAGGATGTCTAGGTTTGTGAGCTTGACTGAATACGGCTTAGTTTGGATGTTGTTATACATGTGCTCTGATGGGGTGTTGGGAAGCATATTCCAAATCTAAAATCCAGCAGCGATCCCCAAAGCCTTCCAATAAGGTTGTGATCCACAATGAAGTCATTCTAAAAATGTTGCAAAAATCAATTCTCCAGGACCTCTGGTTCATATACACAATAACATTATTTATAGAAGAGAATTTTAGAAATGGTTTGTTTCATTCAATATTTTGAGGCAAAGTTACAGAACTTTGCTTTCATTGTGCATCTACAAACAATTTGTATTTCATATCAGGTTTGTTTTGGCATAAACAAGTCGCAACAAGTCTTTTACAACACACGGTTTTTAAATGCATAACTAGAATTTAAAGAGCAGTATGAAGAAAACTGCAGCACTGTTCAGGATTTGATGACTCTCCCAGCTCCTCTTTTTATATGTCTTTCCCTCACTTGATTATGTAACAGTCTTTTAGATGCCCAACTTTATGCACACTTCCTCAAATACCCAACTGTATTTTCAGAAAAGAATTCATGTTTATTTGCTTGTGTGCTTACAATGATGTAATGATGAATGGAAACAGACCCACTGCCTTATAGTATATAAATAATTTATCTACTGTGACTGAATGCTTAGTGGGACTACAGAGTCCTGTCCTGTGTAAGATCATTCAGCACATAGATTAGAAGGATAAAGAACTTGTTGAGGGGACTGTAAAGATGGCCCTGTGGTTAAAAGCACTTGCTTTCACAGAGGAACAGGGTTCAATTCCTAGCACCCACATGACAGCTCATAGCCCTCTGTAATTCCAATTCCAGGGGATCTAATATCCTCTTCTGGCCTTTGTGGGCACCAGGCACTTCTTGTATATAATACATGAATTCAAACACTCATGCATATAAAATTTCTAAAAATCTTTAAAATTAAAAATCCTTCTCCAAAAATAATAATAAAATAAAAAAATAAAAATCCTTCTCCATTAACAACCCCTTCGTTGGATGTTATTTTTCTGTATACCCAGGCTGATCTTGACCTCCCTATGTAGTCAAGGATGACCTTGAGCACCTGATCATCCTTCCTTCTACAGAGATCAGAGCTAGGATTATAGTTGTGGCCTATCACATCTAGTGTACTTAGTGCTGGGGATCTAACCTATGACTTTCTGCATGCTAGCCGAGCATGCAATCAATCATCTGACCCATGACCACATCCTTACTGTGTTTATTTAGGCTCTACAATGTTCAGTGCACAGTTAACTGGGTTCTGCATGTGTTATTGATATGTTCTTAGACATAGGATGGGCATTACCAGGGACAGAGATGGTAAACTTAATATACACATATGAATGATCTCACAAGTGGATTTGGTACAGGCAATGTGGAGAATATGCTCTAGAACTAATTATGTGGAATATATGGGCTCTCCATAATCAGAAGACACTGTGATTCCTAATACTTAATATATCATTATAGACATTGACCCTGATCTTACAAAGATGTGAAATCTTTTAGAGAAAATTTAAAAGAGATTGGAAAAATTAATTGATTTTATTAAAATACTTAGAAACTCATTATTCTAACATAATATATAAAAATAATTTTATCACCTCACGTTGAACCATATACATAGACCCCCATAAATTATATAAGAATAGGTTATAAAAGGAAAAACCTTCCACCATCTATGAGTAAAATTTTGTAAAATATATGAAATTTTGCAATCAGAATATTGTTTAGTCAGTGGTTCAAATTGTTCAGGATAATGCAGTGCTAAATTTTTGTCTGAAATTTATTAAATTAAGAAATACCTAGGGGGCTGGAGAGATGACCTAGCGGTTAAGAGTGCCAACTGCTCTTGCAGAGGACCCAGGTTTGATCCTCAGCACCCACATGGCAGCTGAGAGCCGTTTTTAACTCCAGTTCCAGGGGAATCTGATACCCTCTTCTGATCTCCGTGGCATTGCACGACATGGGTGCACAGACCTGCATGCAGACAGTACATTCATACACATAAACAATAAATAAAATTTTTAAAAAATTAAAAAAAGAAATACCTAGACAGCAAAATGTATTCTATTTTGAGCTGTATCTAAATGGAGAGTTAAGAAAGTTCTACTTTCAGAGATGTGATCACCATCCATTCTGTCCCAGGCTAGAAAGAATAAATACAAACGCCAAATTATTTCTTCTCATTAAAAGGTGAAATGCACGTATATACTGCCATGTCATGGGCAGCAAACTGTGGTCTTGCTGGGCATTGGACCCTGGTGTTTAGTGCAGTGATTCCTGTCCAGTGTTTTCAGGCATTTGACTTCAAACTGAAAGCTTTGCCAAGCACCCATGGTTCTTCTGCCTGTTGTCTTGGAAAAGTTAAGCTATGGGCCTTCTGAGGTCTCCAGCCTACTGGTGATCACTGATAGAATGACTTAGCTACCATAACAGTGCATATTCTTCCTAGAATTTATATTCTGTATCCCTGGGGAACCCTGACTAATGCACCTACTAGGAAATCCAGATATGAAGCAGGAAGCAGTTACCATCTGTACCACTAAAGGAACAACAACAACAACAAAAAATCCCTGTAAATTCTAGAACGTAGAAATTCCAAGGAATAACTAGAAATTAGCAGATGCTTAGAGTTGAAAGTAGCAAAGAACTTCTATTGATTCAATGGCCCAGGGTGGTGATTTTATGACTAAGGCCTCTGCAAAGATACAACATGTGTGGTACTGCCAGGCATGGGCTGGCCCTGAATCAGTACTCAAAGAATTGGAAATGGATACAGAAATCTTATACCCCTTGCTAGCTCATAAATCTCCCTATAATGCTTTGTACATAACCAAACACCAAGAGCATTTTCTTCCTCCAGTGTCCACATAACACAGCAGATTACAGAAGAGTAGAGCTGGAGCTAAAGGAAAATCAGCCGCGCAGGCCACCTGAGCAGTTACTTTCATCTGTATTAGTTACTGTTCTAATAATTGTGACATTATTGACAGAGACAACTTCACAAAGTAAGGTTTTGTTTTGGATCACAGTTTCCAGTCTTGCTACTTTCACAAGTAAGCTCAGGATGGGGTTCGATGTACCATCAAGGTGGGCGGTCTCCCCTCAGTCAATCCTGTCTGAAATCACCTTCACAGACATGCCCACAGGGGGTGCTTCTCCAACTCCCAGGTGAATTTTGATGAAGCTGACAGTGAATTAACCATTACAGTATGTATATATGTCCAAGTATATTTAAGCTCAAGAAACACCAATCCATGCCAATGAATTACGTTTCATTCAATGGAGAACAACTTCATCCACTCTTACAGATATTACAGATATCAGATTCCAGTAGGTACTGTATCAGTGATATCCTCATTAAGTTCCTGTTTCTATCTCAGCACAACACTGCCAGACTATTCTCTACTCAAAAAAGTCATTTAAAGATTACCAACTAAGGGCTGATAACCAACCATCTTTTTCAGTTACAAAACAGTTTCTTTGAGGAAGAATGAGATCTACACTTGTCAGTGTACATAAGGATAAATATTTAGAATACAGTTAAACATCATATTCTTTTAGGAAATGACAGTATTAGGTTCTCCTCTAAGGTCTATAATCTCTCCAGCCACTGGTATTTGGCTAGGTTTATAGAACCAGACATGAATGTCTTCCCATTGAGTGGGCCTACAATTTATAGATTTGGTATTTTCATGGTGTCCTATAGCTCCTGCATATTCCAAGCCTGAGGACCTGAATTTGGAGCAAACCAACCCTCACATGTTGTCCATTGTCCTCCACATGACACATACACATTCAAAATAAAGAAATGAATATTTTAAAAAGTGTATCAAAATCTCCAAGTATGGTGGCACATGCCTTTAATCCCAGCATTTCTGAGGCAGAAGCAAGCAGATCTCTGTGAGTTCAAGGCCACCCTGGTCTACATAGCAAGTACCAGGCCAGCTAGGACTACAGGGAGACCCTGTCTCAAAAAGACCAAAAAAGGATGTATAAAATCAATTTCATTAATGTAAACTCACAACCACTGTGGAAAGCAGTGTGGAGAACCCTTAAAAGACTCAAAATGTTGGTCTGATGATGTGTGAGCTTTTACCTTTGCACTGAGTGATGTTCTTTCCGTCCAATCGGCAATATGGGGGTGTGGGGGGGGCAGCTGTTCCAGTGTGTTTACTCAAGGATGTCCTTAAAGGTGTGCGCTCTCTACTCTGCCTTGATGTTGCCCACCTTACTGTGGTATCGTGGAGTTTAAAAGATCAAGTTAAGATACTGACATAGGATTATTAATGAAAGTATTGCACCCGTTTTTTCATGTTATAAAACTAAAGAATTTTCGCTCTGCAGTTTGAAAAACTGTGGCCATAGATGTGACCTGCAGCCCACCTGCCACCCAGGACGGGCCCTGCACTTTGAATAGGCTTTCCATTTTGTTTTGAAGGTTCCCACGGTGAGCCTTCTTGTTTACAGATTTTTTTGTTTGTTTTTTTGAGAAAAAAACGTGTACTCTTCCATCATTTAAAAAAAAAAATTAAAAGACAAAAAAAAGAGGGTGATTTAAAAGATGTTTTCTATCTCTGGGAAAAAGGAACAGCATTTGGCGTGTTCTTTAGTTCTTCGATTCCTGTCCTAATTCAAAGAGCACGGTTCTCAGGAAAACCAGTTCCCCAGTTAGAAGAAAATGCCCTTGTAGTTTCTTATAAGAAAAATGAAAACCCCCAACTTTTAGCTCTGTTAAAGAATTTTCTCTGGCAAAAAAGAAAAAAAGGAAGAAAAAAGAAAAAAAAAAAAAAGCTTCAAGCTGGAGTTCAATGTTCTGCTTTCAGATGCCATCTTTTATTAGTGAGTGAGTGATGATGGTTTGCTAATAATCACTAGGTAATTTTTGTAACCCCATCAGTGACTATCGATGTCTCTGCTCTCTTGTGACTGTGTTCATGTTTAACTGTTGTACCTTAAAGCCAAAATCAGTAACTATGCGTACTGTAACCAAGGTATTGGGCTTTACAGAGTTGTTCATCGTATAAAGAAAATCTTAAATGTTGTTGCAAACTAACGAGTTACACCACCCTAAAAATTTTCTTCCACCTTCCCTTTTTATTGCCCACAGAAGGTATTATAATGCTTGCTTAGTCAAAGAAGAGAGACTAAACAAGGGTAAAATTTTAACAGAACAGAATTTTCCATCCTTTCATTGCCTTGATTCTGTTTGTGTCCTAAGATGCAAAAGAAGTCATTGGCTTTTAACTATTTACAAAATAGAATGTGATTGCAAATGTACAGTTTGGTTGTGTTTGAATTATGAACTTCTTCATATAATAAACCATGACTTTTTTGGCTGCTCAAAAGAAAAAGAAAAAAAAAGACTCAAAATGTACCTACCACCTGACCTAGCCATACCACTTCTGTGTATATACCCACAAGACTCATCCTACTGCAAAGATACATGCACAACTATGTTTATCGCAGCTCTTTTCACATAACGAAGAGTTGTGACCAACCCAAATACCCCTCAACTGACAACTGGATAACAAAAATGTGGTATGCAATGGAGTGCTAGGAAGTGGTAAAGAAAGATGACATCATGAGATTTGCAAGTAAAGGGATGGAACTTGAAGCCATTATGCTAAGTAGAGTAACACGGTCCCCAAAAAACAAACAGGGAATGGTTTCCCTCATTTGTGGACGCTAGTACCAAATTCCCCAATTGAAAGAAAAGCTGAGCAGTGTTATTGTTATATTTCTTTCTATCTGAAAGCAACTGTGATGTTATGATGTGAATATCTTAATGAGCCCTAGAAGTAACTTACCACCTACTTTCAGGCATGTTAATTAATGTACATGGGCAGGAGGTGTATATTTTATTACTCATATTTTAGAGTAATATAAAATTAAAAGAAAAATCTGAACCCCTGAACATAATAAAAATAAAAAAGAATAGTGTGGGGATGAAATCAATCAATGCATACCAAGTTGGTTACATACATCATGATGCTTTGGTGGACGATTTTACAATAGGATCAATAAGATGTGATATTGCATGCATTTCAAAAGCCTTTTAGAAAGAACTGTGTAATTTTGTTCAGAACTGTGGAATTTTTAAGCACAAAGAAATTATATATGTTTAATGATCTAGACATGTTCAGCAGTTTTAAGTTTTAAAACAATGTATATATGCATGAAACATCATGTGACCCTATAAATAGGTACAACTTTATATTTGTATATGTCAGCCAAAATAAATTAAATAAAAAAGAAAAAAATCAATTCTAGGAGGTAATATTTTTCATTTATCCCCTCTTAAATATTTTATACTCTTTCCTTTTCCTTAGCTTATTCTTTATCATTCTCTGGATATTGGCTAATTACACATAACTGGTTACATAATGTACCTCTTCAAATCTCAAACATGCATTTCCATCTAAGCTCTCTCATACTAACTCATATTTAAACAGTCACTTTCAGTGTAACAGTCATACCTAAGCCTGCACCCCTGACTCCATGTTCACCTCTCTATTGTTATAATTATCTTATATTCCTGTTTTTTGCTCTTATCTGTCTTCCTTGCTATAACATCTGTTCTATGAGACAGAAATGCTGTCTTTTTTACATGTCAAAAGCAATATTCAGGAAATATATTTGGAATAAATAAATTATGGGCAAATTAACCTGTCAAATTTAGAAACTAGTAGCCACTGCAGAATGGTTCTAGTGTCCATTCTGGTCAGCAAATGATAATGGTCTGGTGTGGTTTCCAAAACTAAACATCTCTAATGATGAGGATCTTGACATTTTAAGATCGCTAAATAAAATAGAATTCTTTTGAATGATGTAACCAGAGACAGTTTTACTTGGTATGTTATAGCTATCCATCACTGCATGAGGCCAAATCTTTATTTAGATGAAAAGTTACTGACAAAAATGTCCTCAGAATGATTTCAATAAATGTTTTATATTTTTCTCCTGAATAGACCATAATTCCTTGCATACTGTGTAATTAATTTCATAGATCATTTCTGACCCAAGTCTGTACAATGTCATCAGTACAATTGGACATTGAAAGCTGAAATCTAGAGAGAAAGAGGGAGAGAGAGAGAGAGAGAGAGAGAGACAGAGATTAGTATTAGGTGACAGAAACCTTAAACTAAATATGATATTTATTATTTACCACAGCTACTGGTTGGATTTTGTTCATATTCTTCATCGTCTTTTCCCCGTTTTATGAATGCAAAGATGATGGTTTCATAGTAAATGCTGTTCCATAGATAATATCTAAATATTGATATGTGGACATTCAAAGACCACCCAAAACCTCAACCCTGCCTTTACGTATAAATATTGAGTGGAAAAAAAGGGCAAACTTATTTGAATTGTATTTTATGTAACATATTTTTCAAATTGCTACATAGCTAAAATGCCCTAATTAAGTAATATAGTGTGATGTTCTCTCTATTTTATTGCAACTCAGCAAAACCTCAAAAAATTGTTGCATAAAGGGATAAATGTTTTAATACTAGTTGTGATTCCCTGCACCAGAAAGTTCCTCCTCTTTGCTCTGTGAGGTTTGTGGTTTCTCAAAGAGCTGAAAACTAACCAGATCAGCTCAAGAGTCACTCTACGGAATCATTAAAAAGAATGCATGTTTATGTCATGCATGCTTGTGTCCATCTGTCCATCTCTCTGTCTTAAGTTCCTTATTAGCTTGGCTGTGATTGGTTATAATTAACAAACTGATTCACTAGAGTGATGTTCAGTTTCTTCCCTTGGTTCCAACATATCATTTTCAATTTGATATTTTTAATTACAAGAATCCTCGGAATTCTTTCCATTATAAGCCGTAAACTAATTGGAAACTTAATAAACATGTAAGGACCCTGTTGAAAGCTAACATAATTTTAACCCATGTTAGGCTCTGTCATTGCTATCAAAAAAGAAGGGAGGGAAAAGAGGAAATTAATTTTTCTTTCCAACACTCTGAAGATGATTTTTAGTCCTACTTCAGAGCTAAAGAAGAAAAGTGATATATATATAGACATATATATATATATATATATATATATGTCTATGTATATACATATATATAGACATATATATGTCTCTATATATATATGTCTCTGTGTGTGTGTCACTTATTTCATCTGTGTTACTTTCATTATATGTTTCTCATTCTCTTCATAGGAATTTCTTACTGCTTGTTCCTCAGTAGTGTAATATTTCAGGCTTTCCATGAGAGTAACTTCAAACATTTGCACAGAGAAACTCATCCTAACAACAGTGCTGGCTGCTGGTCCCGCAGAAACGGTGCACTCACACAGGGGCTGCCAACACAATGCTGTAGACTCTCCACATTCATACACAGCAACAAGTCATTTAAGATGCAAATGGAGTGAAGGATTGAACATCAACTTTGTAAAGTAAATACATATATATATATATTATATATTAATATATATATACATGTAGTCTTTTCGAGACAGGGTCTCTCCACCATGCCCAGCTAGTAACTAAATATATTTTAAGACATTTTGAGTACATTTCATATTCATTATATCTACATTTCCAAGCTATTCTGAGCTTAGCAAAATACCTGAAAGGAAAAAAAATACCTTGTATTTTAGTTATTAATAGAAGTCATTAAGTACTGAAGAATATTTCATATACTGAGATACAGATAAATGTTACATTTATTGCCATTTAAAACAAATCTAATGTTCCTTTGAGATTTTCCTCAACAGGCAAAGGGATTGACAATTATTATAAATATCAAAATAAGTAATGAATACTCAGAGGACACACAGCACTACCCTGGGTTCTACACACTCATTTAAATTCAACATTTAAAAGAATATTGAGGAAAGACATTGTTTTTACATTTCAGAGGATGCAAAATTAATTGAATTTGCCCTCTAATTAACTATTACCCCAACCTAAGCCACCTTCCCTCCTGTCATTTTGCTAGGCTCTAATTCATTAAAACCATTCTCTTCCATTCCACAGAACTCACACAACCTAAGACAACTAAAGAGACACAGCAGATAAGGATGACAATTTTCCCATTAAATTCGTGACCAATCTACATAGGGCCCTTAAGGTTGCCCTTAATTAGCATCCAGGCACACTTCAAGTGTCGATTTCTTTTTCCTTTCTCCTCACAACTTTGCCCATGCTCAATGTGAGTGCTTGAAATTTTTTCATGCTTACATGAGGGGAAAGGAAATTAAAGAGTGTATGAGGAGATGAACACAATAAGGGGACCCGTCATGCTGGCTCCTCCCTGTGGTTGTGGCACATCCAGGGCCCTACCTGTAACCAACAGAACGCCAAAGGGGATGAAGGAGATGAGGTAACCATTCCATCATATGGAGGTGAAGGGATTTTGCAGGTGTAATTAAGACAAATTAATTACTTTCTGTGTGTGGTTTGTGTGTGTGTGTGTGTGTGTGTGTGTGTGTGTGTGTGTGTGTGTCTGTGTGCTTTTTGAGACAGTCTCCATGTAGCCCCAGCTGGCCTGGACAGGCTGGCCTCAATTTCACAGAGGTCAGCCTGTCTCTGTATCCAGAAGTGCTGGGATGAAAGGCCTGTGCCACCACCCTCTGCTTTTGAACCACTTGATTTTTTAAACTAATATATTTGTTTTCCTCTCCCTTCCAGCCCTTGTCTCTCTGCTTCTTCCTTGTCTTCCTCTTCCTCATCTTCTAACTCTTCCTCTTCCTCCTCCTCCCCCTCTTCCCATCCTCCTCCTCCTCCTCCTCCTCCTCCTCCTCTTTTTTTTCTACTTTGTATTTTGGAATAAGGTTCTCACTATGTAGCTCTGTCTGGCCTCTACCTCAAAATATTCCTGTCTCTGACTTCCAGATTCTAGCACTTTCTTCTTAACAGACAAAGATTATGTATATCCATGGTGTTTATTACATACAACATGACATTTTTAAATACACACATACATGTATATTTATTGCAGAATGGCTAAATCAAGCTATTTAACATATGTGTTAATTCATATACTTATATTTTGTGGTGAGAACACTTGATTTCACTTAATCAAAAAGATTATAGAGGGTGAACAGTTCTATTAGTGGTAAAACACTTAACATGATACATAAGGCCTTGAGTTGAACCCTAAGAAAGGCAGAAAGAGGGAGGCAGAGGAAGAAGAGAGAGAAAAACACAGGGAGTGGAGGAGAGACAGGAAGGAGGCCAGAAAGGAAGGAGAGAGAATTAGGTGGGCCTGACTTAACGATTTCGGGATTGATCAGTGTAGAAGAATATCTCTACTGATGCTGAGGGTTGCAGAATAAAGATGTCATATATTTTACAAGAAAGTAGGATCTGCCAACTATCTAAAGAGCTGAGAAGAAGACTTGAAGACTTAGAATGTATGTGGAAATTATCGATTTTTACCTCTCTGACATGATCCCATCCAGGCTGTATAATCTCCCCCTCTGGAACATTCTAATTGTGTCCTCTCAAGTCTTTCTGATGGTGCCTGGAAATTAGGGCAAGAAGTGGAAAGGAAATCTGAGCCTCCTCTGTCCTGGTACCTGTTCAGTGTCCTTGCATTTTGACAAAAGAAAAACATGGAACATTATTTGTTAATTCAAATTATATTCATTTACTTTTCAATATATTGAAGATTCACATAGCTCCGAAGCTTCTGAATATATACAGTGAAAACATTTTGTTCTACAACTTTTTTCTAGATGTAATTGACTGTTTGCAAGAGAAAATACACGAGGATGTGAAATGAAAGCATTTCAAAGAGAAAATTTAAATTTAGTGTTTTTTTTCACATAAGAACATTATTATTTTACTTGCTACCAAAATACATTGTTTGTACAAAATAATGGGTTTAATAATAAGATTCCCACAAATGTATGCATAGTCACTCCTCCATCAGAGATTTCATAGCTTTTTAAAAATTGTTTTATTTTTTTCTTGTGTAGGAGTGTTTTGCCTGTATGTATGTAAGTGCACTACATGCATGCAATGCCCATGGAGGCAGGAGAAGATAAGGGATCCCTTGGAACTGGAGTTATGGAATATTCTTTTCCACCATGTGGGTACTGGAAACTAAACACTAATCCTGTGCAAGAGCAGCCTGTGATTCTACATCCCCTTGGGTCTGGTGAGATGGCTCAGTGAATAAAAGCACTGACTGCTTGTGCAGAGTACTGGGGTTCAATTCCTAGCACTCACATGATGGCTATAACCATCCATAACTTAGTTCCAGAGGATCTGACCCTCTGTACTGACATCCTCAAGCACTGAATGACACAGGTGTACTTACACACATGTAGCCAAATTAAAATAATAAAATTTAAAACTTTTAGATCCCATATATGAATAAAACATTTATCGTTCTGAGCCTTGCATCTAGCTTATTTCACTTAAGTTGATGATATCTAGTTCTGTACATTTTTTTCTGGACTTGGTGTAGTTTTATTATTCCTTAAAGCTGAATAATACTTTGTTGTGCACACGCACATACACACACACACACATACGCTAAGATTTTTTTTAGATAAATACCTATGAGTGGTACACCTGGGCCATTACTATCTCTAATATTTTGAGGCAAGTCTCTACTGATTTTTATACTGGTATGGCTTGTTTGTATTCCTTTATCTCCTGAATGTTTATCAACTTTTATTGTTGTTTCCTTGATCTGAGCGATTTTGACTGGGCTGGGATGCAAGCTTTAAAAAGTTTTATTTAGTTCTTCATCATTACAGTTAAACATGTTGAGCAGTTTTTATGTATCTATTATTGGCCTTTTCTGTTTCTCTTTTGAGAACTCTACTGAGTTCAATGGTTCTTTCATTGATTATGCTAGTATTTAATTTTTGAGATTTTAATACATTCTGGGCAGAATCCCTCTGTCAGAAAAAAGGTTATGTTCTCATTTTATTGGCTGTACCTTAACTTTTCATGTGTTTCCTTTGTTTTGTGCATTTTTTTTTACACAAGGTCCCACTCTAGCTTTGGTTGGACTGAAATTGGCTACGTAAATCAGACTGACCTGGAACTCACAGCGTACTGCCTGCCTCAACTTCCCAAGTGTTGGGGTTAAAGGTTTGTGCCACAACTCCTGGATTATATAAAATAAATTTTTAAGTATTTGTGTTGTTTCTTTGAAAATTTCAGATGATGAATGTTGATCATATTGACTCCAAAATCTCCACTTTTACTTCATTGCTTACCTGACTTCAAGTCTTCTATAATTATTTTTTTTTGTCTTTCCAAGACAGGGTCTCCCTGTAGCCCTAGCTGTCCTGGAACTCACTCTGTAGACCAGGCTGGCCTTGAACTCACAAAGATCCACCTGCCTCTGCCTCCCGAGTGCTAGGATTAAAGGCGTGTGCCACCACGCCCAGCTTTATAATTATTTTTTAAGTCCTTTCAAGTCTAATTTATGTTCCTCAAATGCTCTTGGGTGTGGGTCCATCCTCTCGAGCCTGATCAACCTACCCAGCACCACACTCTGAAGTAAAACTATCTCTCCATCCCCTAGCAGCTGTTAATTGACAATAGTTCCTCAGCTAGGATCGTAGATTCATGAACACAAACCTTACTTACACCCTCCATTTTAGGATGTTTTCTGGCTTGAGCTTGGACAGGTCTTATGGATGCAATCACAATTGCTGTGAGTTCATATGTGCAATTACACAGCTGTTTGGAAATTATGGTTTCCCTGTGGTCATCGCCATCACTGGCTTACATAATCTTTCTGTTCCCTCTTCTACAATGATCCCTGACCTTGGGAGGCAAAAAAAACGGTGTTGTGATTATATATATATATATATATATATACATATGCCTTGTTTATGGCTGAACACTCCATAGTCTGTTATTCTCTGCACATTGACCAATTAGTAGGCCTCTATGTTTTTTTGTCATCTCCTCAAAGAAAAGCTTCTCTGATGAAAGTTGAGATATGTATTACCCTATAGTTATAACAATGACTCATTAGACATCAGTTTAATAACATGCCCACTAAGGAAAATAATAGTAGTAGGTTCTCCCTTAGCGATTATGATTTACTTGTCTTGGTTCTTGGCCCTGAAAACATGGCCAGGTGTGGGAACCATCTTGTGAAGTGAAATTTAAACACAATCAGAAAGTGGCAGTTAATCCCTTATCATTTGTGTCACTCTTGCAACAGTGCACATCTGTTGCCCTTGTACCTGCCAGAATTCACAGCAGAGTAAGTCTAATGAGTACTTTTCTTTTCTAGTAGCAAGTATAGCACCTTCCATCACTATGACATCTATCAGTGGAGAGGAAGTATGAGTGAATTCCAGCTTAATTTTTCCTTCTTTTTTTATGACTAAATATTTACCACCTTCAGCAGTAGGTTCTAATTGTCAAGTTATAGCAGGGAACCAAGAGCCATGGCTACAGTACTCCTGTGTAGCCTGTGTAGTCCTCCCTTGATCAACAACTCCAAAAGAGCCCATCTGTTCCTGGAAGTGGGCTTTACTTGCAAGCTTCTGGTGTCTGATAGGAGTATTGTCCATCAATTACAGGTAAATTCCTTTTGTAGTAGGTTTTCATATGACTTACTACATATGGACTACTACAAAAGGAATTAACTTCTAATTGGTGGACAATACTCCTACCAAAGGACTTAATGTCAGTTTTCATGCCCCTTACTCCCTCTCCTACCTTACCCTCCCAATCTGCGACTCATTTAATCTTTGATTATCCTTATTTACCTTTCCCCACTCATAACACTACATTGTATTTCTCTTTCATCAAATCACCCCATATCCTCTTGTTAGTTTCCTAAGTTATATGGATTTTCCAACTGAAACATACATACTTAAGCATCAGAGATAGCACACACATATGAGAGATAAGATGTGACATTAATCTTTCTGATAAGTTCCCTCACTCAGGACAATTGTTTCTAGTTCAATCCATGTACTGTGTTGTTTTCTTAATGACTGAATAATATTCTGTTGTGTACATGTACCCATATTTTCATTCATCAGTTGATAGACATCTAGGTTGTTTCCATTTCTTGACTTTTGTGAATAAAGTGTTAATGAACATGGATGATCAATTATCTCTGTAGTTGCATATAGAGTCCTTTTTGTATATGCTGAAGAGTGATATAGCACTACCATTTAAGAGATACAGTTCTAGCCATCTCCATACAAGGTCAATGGTGGCTGTACCATTTAAGAGACGCAGCAGCAGTGAACAAAGTGTTTCTCTATCCTCATATCATCACCAGAATTTTATTAATTTTTTAAGTTTAAGTCATTCTGAATGGGGTAAGATGAAATCTCAAAAATAATTTTAGTTTACCTTACCCTGATGACTAAAAATGCAGAATATTTTGTAAAATACTGCCCAGCCATTTCTATTTCATCTTTTTAAGGGCTCTTTGTTTAGTTCTTTGCCACATTAAAATTAGGTTGTTTGTGTTGATGTTTAATTTGTTTGTTGTTTTTCTATTCTATACACTAACCCTCTGGCAAATGTGTAGCTGCTAAAGATGTTTTGCCACTCCATAGATGTCCTCTATGCCCAGTGAGGTGTCCATTGCTGCATAGAAGCTTTTGGGTTTCATGAGGTCCCATTTGTCAATTACTAGTCTTAATGCCTACACTAGCAGGGCACTGTTTAGAAAGTCTTTTCCTGTGCCTATATATTCCAGTGAATTCTCCACTTCCTCCTCTAGCAGAATCAGGGTATCGTGTCATAAGTCGAAGTCGCTGATCCATTTGGAGTGGAGTTTTGAACTGGGTCTAGTTTAATTCTTCTTCCTGCAGCTATCCAGCACCATTTGTTGTACATGCTTTCTTTCTTCAATGTGTGTTTTTGGCTACTTTGTCAAAAATGAGGGGACTGTAAGTCCACGGACTTAAATATAGGTCCTCAGTTCTAGTCCATTAATCAATATGTCTGTTTTTATGGCAAGACCATGCTGTTTTTATTACTATAGTTCTGGTGTATAGTTTGAAATCAGGAATGGTAATTCTTATAGCTCTTTTAACATTGTTCAAGATTGTTTTGGCTATCCTGTATTTTTGTGTTTCCATATGAAGTTAAGAATTTTTTATTATTTCTGGGAAGAATTATATTGGACATTTAGTGGATATTACATTGAATTTACAGATTGTTTTTTATAGGATGACAATTTTACAGTACTAAGCCTCATGATCCAGGAGCATCGCAGTCTTCCCATTTTCTGTTATTTTCCTCACCCTTGTTCTTCAGTATCATAAAGTTTTCATTGTACAAGTTTTTCCTTTCCTTGTTTATATTTATTTCGAGAATTTTGTTAAGCTATCATGACTGGATCATTTCTCTGATTTCTATGCCAATATGTTTGTTGTGGTATATAGGAAAGCTACTGATGTGCGTGAGTGCGTGCGTGTGTGTGTGTGTGTGTGTGTGTGTGTGTTTATCCTGCTCCTGTGGTGAATATGTTTATTGGCTATAGGAGTTTTCTGTGGATTCTTTTTTTTTTTTCCTTTTTTTTTGGTGTTTTTGAGGCAGGGTCTCCCCCTTTTAGTACCAGCTGTCCTGGAATTCACTCTGTAGACCAGGCTGGCCTTGAACCCTTGAACTCACAAAGATCTGCCTGCCTCTGCCTCCCGAGTGCTAGGATTAAAGGTATGCACCACCAGGCCCAGCTTTGATAAGCTTTAAAAAACAATAAATAAGCCTGGCATGGTGGTGCATGGCTTTAATCCTAGCACTTGGGAGACAGAGGCAGGAAGATCTCTGTAAATTCAAGGCTAGCCTGGTCTACAGAGTGAGCTCCAGACCAGCCAGGACTAAAGGGAGACCCTGTCTCAAAAATACAATAAATAAATAAATAAATAAATAAATAAATAAATAAATAAATAAATAAAATAAATGACATGAAATTTAAGAGTTAATAACATGGTATTTTAGAGAGAATAATATTTTTAATTTATTGCATTCATTATTGCTTTTAAGTCAGTGAATGCCATGGGCCTACTCAACTTCTTTATCTTAGCTTGCTTTAATTTTCATAGATCACAAATATCTAACAATCCATCTGTTTGTTTTAGAATTTTTCAGATTATTTTATTTAATTTTTATGCTTTGGTCTTGTTGTTGTTGTTGTTGTTGTTGTTATTGTTGTCTTTTTGAGATAAGGTTTCCCTGGAGCCCCAGCTGTCCTGGAACTCACTCTGTAGACCAGGCTGGCCTTGAATTCACAGAAATCCACTTGCCTCTGCCTCCCAAGTGCTAGGATTAAAGGTGTGTGCCACCATGCCTGGGCTGTTTTTGTCATTTTTAAGATAGAATCTAGCTGGCCTGGAACTCAGTATGTAGACCACACTGGCCTTGAACTCAGAAATGCCCTCCTGCCTCTGCCTCCAGAGTGCTGGGATTAAAGGTCTGCAGCACCACACCCAGCTAGAATATGTTTTTCTTGTGTATGTTCTTATGATTATTTGAATTTCTTCCATACCTGTTATTATGTTTCTGTTTTCATATCTGACTATGTTAATTTGAACCATTTCCTGTGGCTTTTTTTGTTAATTTAGTTAAATGTTGGTCCATCTTGTTAGTCTAGTCAAAGAACTGACTCTTCAGTTCCTTGATTCTTTGTATTATTTTTATTTGTTTGTTTCTCATTCATTAATTACCTCTTCCTGTCAACATTTTTGGGTCCGTTTGTTCTAGTTTGTCCAGGTCTTCAGGTGTATCATTAAATTATTAACATGAGAGCTCTTAGTTTTTTTTTTTTTGCAGGTACTTATTGCTAAGCTGCTTCTTAGGAATTTTCTTCCATATGTATTGCTCTGATATATTTTCATTGTCATTACACTCTAATAATTAAAAGAAAATTCCTCTTGAGTTCCCTCTTGCTCAATTTTCATCGAGTAAGATTTTGTTTATTTCATGAGTTTGTATACTTTCCACCATCTCTGTTTTTTTTTTTTTAATTTTTATTTCCAGCCCTATTCCTTTGCATTCAAATTAAATACAGGATGTTATTTCAATTTTCTTAAGTGCCTTGTGGTTTGCTTTTGTTCTAAGTGGGACTTTGGATAGGAGTGCTGGAGTTTTGAAACACCGAGTGCTGGAGGATCTCTCATGTCTGGAGGCTGCACAGCAGTTTATGATGCAAGTCAGACCTAAGAGTGAAGATGTTGGTTAAATATATCATTTGTTGATCCTTTAATCACACGTGGCCGCAATCCACCTGACGTTCTTCCCTCCTAGAACCAGCCTGGCAACTTCACAAGGCTATAAGGCTCCTGCGGCAGGAGAGAGTTCCTAGGCTGTGCTTCTGGCAAGGAGAGGGGGAGGGAACTGCGAGAAGTCACCCTACAAGAAATGAAAGACACCGGACTCAAAGGCATGGTCCGGGAGATAGACTCAGTTTTATTCATGCTAGTAATGTGTTTATATACTAAAGGCTGCTGTGCTCTGGGCAAGGAAGTGGGGGGCAGGAGGAAGGGAAGGGTGAGCCACCTTGGCTCCTACGGTGGCGGGGGGGGGGGGGGGGCTGCAGAGCTCCAGTAAACTAGAGGTGTGACATTTTGCTCAATACCTTAAGGCAAGGGGCCATCCAGGTCTGGAACTTTGCAGAGATAGGCAAGGCAGGAACACTGCAATATCCCAACCTCAAGGAGCTACAGATAGCTCACACAGACAGCTTGAATGCCCGTAGAGCTATCAGATAACTCTCAGAAGTTCCAGGACAGGTCTTACACGTCCGCCTCAAGCCAGACAAAGTTTCATTCCTACATGAAGTAGGCAGACTGGGAATGTTGGGTTAGGGGACCTCACAGGTCTGATGGAATCAGATAAAATTTTCACCTCTTGCTAAAAAGGCCTGATGTACCTGGGTCCTATTGGCTAAGTGGTTGCCTCTGCCTATATGAGACTTTTCCTTCTATTTTTCTCTAGCCCTTCTAAAGTTTTGTGCATTGCATTCAAATCTTTGAACCACTGTAATTCATTTTTATGGAGAGAGAGAGAGAGAGAGAGAGAGAGAGAGAGAGAGAGAGAGTCTATTTTTTATATTCTACATGTGGCTAGCCAATTGTGGAGCACAGCTTCTTTTTAAATAAAATATTTTTAATTTTTTGAGTACATGCATACTATATAGTTTTCATCTCTGCTTTAATTGAATTTTTGTGAATTTCATACAGTGCATTTTGATCCTATTGAGACCCCTTTCCTTATCTGCACTCTTTTATAGCCACCCTGCTGACTTCTTGTACTCTATCCTTCATATTAAGTCCTATCAAGGAAGTTTCTGTTGCCAAATATCCTGTGGTATGTGCCCATCCACTGGAGCCCTGTTAACCTATCTAATGCCACACCTTCTCCCTCCCCCAGTAATTATTGGTTGACAATGGCTAATGTTTGGAATTCCTTTCCATTTCCCCAATTATATGATGGGTTTTTGTCTGACTTGAGCTTGCAAGGGTCTTTTGGATGTTGTTTCTGTTGCTGTGACTTTATATGAATAACTTCCCATCTGTTTGGAAAACTTAGTTACCTTGTGGTCATCAACCATTTCTGCCTCATAGTATCTGAGGCTTGGACTGCAGAAGTTTAATATAGCAGTACTATTCAGGGATATATATTCTATACTCTTTTATATTCTGCATTTGGCCAGTCATGGCTTTCTGGCTTTCTGGGTAAGCTACCATCTGTTGAATGAAGGAGCTTCTCTGGCAAGAGTTAAGAGATTCACTAATATTTTGGGGCCTCCCTTTCCATTACGTTCTCTGAGATTCAGGTATAAGGATTGCATTGTATATATGTCATTTAGGACTTGGCACCTCACAGGCACTGATTCTTTACATCTGACTGGTTGTGGAACCTTGTAATAGTCTCCATCTGTTGCAGCCAGACATTCCATTGATGAATGGTGAGAGGTACACTAGTCTGTGAATATAAGGATATATGTTTAAATTACAGTAAGAAATTACACGGGTAGGGCTGACTTACAAAAGTAGGTTTTTATTTAAGATATATGACCTCTCCAGGTGTGTGTGTGTGTGTGTGTGTGTGCATGTGTGTCTGTATACAATAACACACTTGAGTTGCCTCCTATTGAGTGGACCTTAAATCCAAACAGAGAGCTGTTGGCTGCCTCAAAGATAAAAGTACCAGAATGTAGAGATTATTTTCTGGCCTGTCACTGTTGTGCTTATGGACGTTCCATCTGGATGGAATCATCCCTTGGTTTTCCCTTGGCTGTTTGCATGGTCTCTCCTGATACTATGGGTGTTAGTCTTCAGGGAATAGGCTTCCACATCAGGTTCATCTTGATTGCTCCAAGTCCTGTGTCCAAAATATGTCCTATCTTCAGCAACAGGCTGTTATCTTCAAGTTCTGTAAGTCAATTAAGGCCTGTGAAAATAGCTTATGTTATTTTTGGAGTCTCTTGGACACCCTGAACAAAAACTCACATAGAGGATTCTCCTGGCTGGCACTGTGTTTATTTTTTTATATATCCTCCAGCTTTACACCTACACTTATGGATATAGTATATGTGATTTCTCAGTAGGCCGCTCAACTTTCTGAAATAATACATTTCCCTTTACTTTCCATGGTACCTCAGCATTCTTTCTTTCTATCTCCCCTCATATGACACTTCCTATTCCTTCCCCCAGTTAAATAAGGCTCCATTTACCCCATGGTAAGACTTGCCTCCTACTATCTCCCTGTCTTGAGCACTTTTGTCTAATAATCCCCATGGTTCCTCCCCATTTTTTCTGGCCCCCCACAGCTACATCCAAGTGTATATTCACATCTAAGACTTTGGAGTTGTCCTGCATGGTGGGTCATGCCTTTAATCTCAGCGATCAGGAAGCAGAAGGAGGAGGATATCTGTGAGTTCAATCAATGCCAGCTTGGTATATGTAATGAGTTCCAGGTCAGCTGGGGCTACAAAGAGACCATTTCTCAAAAAGATAATCCCCCCCAAATAAAGCAAAGAATTTGGAGCAAAGATCCTCATATGAGAGAGAATATATGTGATTTGTTTTTGCTCAGTCTGTGTTACTTCAATTAATATAATGGTTTCTAATTCCGTCCACTACCCTGCACATTTTATTATTTTGTTGTTCTTTACCACCAAAAGGAACACCGTTGTATAATAATGTGCATTGCCATTACTATTCAGTGGCTGAGGGGCATGTAAGTTATTTCCATTTCCCCGTATTTGGCTATCCCTACTCCATCATATTATTTTAGAGACTTTGCCAAAACATATGTAGATGAAGATGAATGGGTTTATTTATGAATTCTCTATGATGTTACCTTAATCTACATGCCTGTTTTCATGCCAATACCATCCTGTTCTTTTAACAGTGGCTGTGCCTTACAATTTGAACTCAGGTATTATGATGTTTCAGGCTTTGCTACTTTTTGTTTACCTATTTAGGATCTTCTGTGTTTTGATCAGTTTTAGGATTATTTATCCATATTTCTGTCCAAGGTGGTTTATGAATTTTGACTGCGATACCACTGAATCTGTACATTGCGGTGTTGATACAAATATCTCATGGAAATGATTCTGCTGCTCCATGACACAGAAGCTCGTCCATCTTCTATTGCTTCCAAACTTTCTTATGTGTCTTTAAGTTTTCTGTGTAGAAAACTTTGACGTCCTTTAGTTAGACTTAAATATACTTTTAAATATACTTATTTACCTTGAAATGATTGCAAATGGAATTTTGTTCCTGATTTCTTCCTTGACAAGTTAATTATTGGCATATTGAAAAGCTGCTGATATTTATGTCAGTTTTCGTAACCTGCCAGTTTATTGAAAATATTTATCAATCATAAGTTTTACTCTGGTGAATTTTAGGGTTTTCTAAGTACAAAATAATATAATTTATAAATCAAAATAAATTGATCTCTTCTTTATGAGAAATATCTCATAAATATTTCTTTTATGATTTAAAAATATTTACTATTTTGATTTTATGTGTATGGGTGTTTTGAACACATGTGTATAAGTGCACTATGTGTGTGAAATGCTCAGAGGCCAGAAGAGACCCCTGGAACTGACATTACAGATGGTTGTTAGCTGCCATGTGGGTGTTGGAATCAAAGCCAGGTCCTCTAAAGAACAGACAATGTTCATAAACACGGAGTCCTCTCACTAGCTTTCTGTTTTTCCATATGTTGCCCTGTTCCAGTAGCCAACATGATCCTTTTTTTTTCCCTTGGTCTTTTTGAGACAGGGTCTCCTTGTAGCCCCGGCTGTCCTGGAACTCTCTCTGTAGACCAGGTTGGCCTTGAACTTGCAGAGATCCACCTGCCTCTGCCTTCCAAGTGCTGGGATTAAAGGCGTGTACCATCACACTTGGCCAAACCTGATCCTTTTAAGCACTATACTGAGTATGAATGGAGACAGTGTCCCTTGTCTCGTTCCTGATTTCACGGGAAATGCTTTTAGTTTTCTGACATTTAATATTATGTGGGATACAGGGTTTTCATGTATAGATTTTATTAAACTGAGGTCTATTCTTCCTATGGTTAGATTCTTGAAGGTTTTTATCATTAGGGCTTAGCAGCTATTTAGATAGTCAGTGGTGTGGTGGTTTGAATGAGAGTGTCCCCCCTATAGGCTTTAAGTACTCAGACATTTTTGTCTCTAGTTGGTGGCATTGTTCTTGGAGGTCTTAGAAGGTGTGGCCGTGCTGGAGGAAGTGCATCATTGGGGACAGGCTAAGTGAGTTTAACAAGCCTTGGGGTCTCCAGTCTCTCTCTCTCTCTCTCTCTCTCTCTCTCTCTCTCTCATCCTTCTCTACATCTCTCTCTCTCTCCTTCCTGTGCTCACTGCAAGATGTGACCCACGGCTTGCTGCTCCAATCCCGGCCACCATGCTTCCCACAACAATGGACTCTGATTCCCTGGAACCGTCAATCATAAGCTCAAATAAACTCTTCCTTTTGTAAGTTCCCTTGGTCATGGTGGATTTATCACAGCAACAGAAAAGTGACTAATACAGGTGGGTTATGATAATAAATCATTAAGTTGGATCAGAGTCATTGAATTTGCATACGTTGAACCATATTTGTGTCCTTGGAGTAAAATCACTTGGTCATTCTGCCTGTATAATATATATATAAAAGTATATAATCTAAGAGGTATATAATATAGATATATATATATATTTTTTTTTTTTTTTTTTTTTTTTTTTATTTTTTATTTTGATTGATTGATTCATTCATTGATTAGGGACTCCCTGTAGCCCCATCTGTCCTGGAAACTTCACTCTGCCTGATATTTTTAGCACATTGTTGAATTTGATTTGAAGATATTTTATTGAAAATGTGGTGTTCATGTTCATCAAAAAATGTGTTTATAAATTTTTTGTGTGTGTGGTCTTAAACTGATTTTGGCAGCATGATATTACTTACTTAATAGAATGAGTTTCATTACATTCCTTCACATTCTACATTATGGAAAGTTTGAAGAGCATTAGTAGGTCCTTGTTAAAATCTGGTAGAGAGGTTAGAGAGATGGATCAGCTACTCTGGTTATTTTCAGATCCTAGCATCCATGCCAGGCAGTACACAGCTGCCTGTACCTCCATCTTCTAGCATCCATAAGCACCCACCCTCTGCATATACCCATATAAAAATAAAATAAATAATTAAAATTCTTATAGAAGTCATCAGTGAAACCATCGATTTCAGAGCTTTCCTTGTTAGGAGATTTAATACTGTTTCAAACTTACTTGCCTGTTGAGTTTTTTTTTTTTCCCTTAATCATTATTATCCTCTTGATCTTATTTTGTTGCATTACATATCTCTAGAAATATTTCTATTTCTTTTTTATTATTATTTTATTTATTTATGTGTATGAATGTATTGTCTGCATGTAGGTCTGTGCACCCATGTCATGCAATGCCACGGAGGTCAGAAGAGGGCGTCAGATTCCCCTGGAATTGGAGTTCTCCTGGAATTGGAGTTACAGACGGTTCTCAGCCGCCATGTGGGTGCTGGGGATCAAACCCGGGTCCTCTGCAAGAGCAGTCTGCACTCTTAACTGCTAGGCCATCTCTCCAGCCCTGAAATATTTCTATTTCTTAAAAATCGTCCAAATTAGCCAGGCGTGGTGGCGCACACTTTTAATCCTAGCACTTGGGAGGCAGAGGCAGGTGGATCTTTGTGAGTTCAAGGCCAGCCTGGTCTATAGAGTGAGTTCCAGGACAGCTAGGGCTACAGGGAGATCCTGTCTCGAAAAGACCAAAAAAGAAAAAATCGTCCAAATTATTGGAATATAGGTTTGCAAAGTACTCTCTGATGATGGTGTAGATTTCACTGGCATCTGTTTTGATGCCTCTTAGTGTCTCCAACTCTCTGAATTGTAGTCTTCTTTGTCTTCTGGCTAGTTTTTATATGTATTTTTCAATTTTCTTTATGTATTTAAAGAACTAACTGTATGATTCATTTGATTTATTTTCTTTTAATACTATTATTTTAGTTTCCATTTCATTACCTTTCATTCTAACTTTAATATGTTTCTTCATTTTGTAAACTGGAGTTAAGCTTCATTTTGTAAACTGGAGTTAAGCTTCATTTTGTTTCTCTAAGATTTACAGATGCATCTTTAAACTATTCATTTGAGTTCTCTCTGATTTTCTTAAATTTAGGTATTCCTACTATAAACTTCTCTCATAAGCCTCCTTTGCTGTATTCAAGAGGTTCTAGTAAACTGTATTTGACTTGATTTCAAGGCTTAAAAAATTTATTCTGATTTCCTTAATTATCAACTGATCATTTAAGAGTGTATTATTCAGTCATCATTTGCATACTTTCTGTAGTTTTGCTATTGGTTTCTAGTTTCATTCTACCATTATATGATAAGATATGGCACATTTTTATGTTTGTGAATATTTCCTTTATAACATAGGTATGATCAATTTGAATAATGTGTGCCACAGGCTGCTGGGAGGATTGCGTGCTCTGGATTTCTTGAATGTACTGTTCAATCTGTAAAGATGGAATCATCTATTGTGAATTTCAACTCTTAAATTTCTTTGTTTATTTTTTTTTACTGAGACAGGATGTGGCTGTGTAGCCTGGCATGGTTTCATATATATTTACAATCACCATATACATTTCCAGTCATCAGATACTTGAGGTATTATTCCCTTTACTAATATATAGTAGCTTCTTTATCTTCCCTGACCAACCTTGCATTAATATCAATATTAATAAGTAAAAGCAATATGAAAATATTTAACAGAAAGGTGGGGATTGTTAGAGTAGATGAAATAAATGCTGAGCAGACAGATCCCCAGAATCCACATCAAACCTGGGGATTGCACAATACTCCTGAAATAATAGTGCTTTGGGTAGAGGAACAGACTGGTGAGTTCTTGGGGCTCCCTGGTCAGCCAGCCTAGCTGAAATAGTAATCTTCATGTTCAGTGAGAGACCGTATCTCAGAATTAAAATGGAGACTGATCAGGGGAAGTCAATGGAAGTTGACCATTGACCTCTGATGTCCATACACCAAAACACAGGCCAGTGTGCCTACCCACACATGTACATACACACATACAGCATACAACCAAATAAATATGTGCATTTATGTGAATATATGTGTCACTGCATGGGTGTGTTATACACACATGCATATATATATATATATATATTATGAGCAGAGATGCACAGAGTCAGGTGTGGTGTCAAATATCAGTAATACTAGAACTTGAGAGTTAAGTCAGGAGGATCACCACATGTTTAAGGCCCCACCCCCCACCCCCAGAATATTTTGTGAGTCATGGCTACATAGGAAAACCTTGTTTCAGTAATAATAATAATAATAATAATAATAAATGATTAAACAAATAAATTTCAGAGTTAAACCTCATCATTGGGAATATATATTATATATCATATATTCATTCATTCATATATATATGTAATGAAGTAAAAAATAAAAGGAAAACTGAAAATTGGGGAGCCTTCTTTCTGAGGCGTCCAGCGTTAAAGAATCTGTCCACTTTGGGAGGCAATGTGCTTGTGCTAAGCTGGACTCTCTTGTGTTCCTACTTTACAGGGTAGTGTTCATAGAGAATGAGGCCCAGGCTACTTTGATATCATTTGTTCACCTATCGGACACCTTCCCTTTAGCGGTTTCCCAGCTAGTCCTGGGGACCTCTTGGATCTGCACACCAGGCAGGATCACACTTCTTCCACAGCCTGCCTGTCCTGTCGTATCCCTTTCAGACCTCACTCAACAATTAACCACTCCCCAGAAGCAAAGAAGATGCTGAACTGGAATGATCATCTCCCAGGGCTTTTATTCTAGCCACTAGCAAATCACATGGGAGGGAGAGGTAGCTTTGGAAGCCAGGCAGTCTGCTAGCTACGGACTCAAGCCATCAGTGTATTAGTTACATTTCTGTTGATGTGATAAAACACCATAACCAAGGAAATTTACAAAAAGAAGAGTTCGCTTGAGCTTATGATTCCAGGGGGATTAGAGTTTGTCACTGTGGGGAGACATGGTGGCAGAAGGTAGCAGGAGCCTAAAGAGAAGAGGTCACACCCTCAAGCAGGCCCAGGAAGCAGAGAATGACTGGAAATCCAGCAAAGCACACCCCAGTGACTCACTTCCTCCAGCAAGGCCACACCAAGTAAAACCTCCCTATACTACTTCACCATCTGGGTCAAAATGTCCACAAATACGTGGAGCCCATGGGAGATATTCTCATTCAAAGCACCACATTCAGTCTCTACAATTTTCCTTAGAGAACAGGCCCTGCACTTCTCAGAGCAAAAGGATGTTAACATCCACACCCTTCACTGCCTCCTCACCTTAAAATTTGGCAGATTTTCCTTTGACACTCCTCAATCCATGACTACCGTCCACAGCTGCCTTCCACCTAGACACTGTGCAGTATCATCCATTCCCTGTCTCCTTGACTTGTGATTGTCCCTTGTTTACTGGTCCCCAGGGGAGCAGTTTCAGATGACAGGGCTCCTGGCTCTAGCACCCTGGAGAGAGTAAAGATCAAAACGGACTTCCCCAGGGCTTGCTCAGCAGCACCCGGGAAGAACTGCCAGGTCAATTACCCCAGGGTGTTTTTGGTCTACAAAGAATGTTTTTTTTTTTTTCCCTGTGGTGTGTTAGCAATCAACCATTCCAAGTTTCTTGACTGAACCAATATTTTTGCTCTCAGCTCCTCCTCCTTGCAATGCTCACAATGTGAACTCCATTTACCTACTTCACCTTTCAGGCTCTCAGTGTTTTCCAGTTCTCCCCCACCTCTTTTCTGTTTTCCAATTATGTTCACTTCTTTTCATGATCACAGCCATGGTCAAATACTTGAAAAGATGTTGCTGAAAGGTGGAAGGGTCTATTGGTCAGGTGGTTTGAGAGGCTGTCAGTCCACTGCAGGAAAGGAGGGCACACTATGTCTATGGTGGTAGGAGCTTGCTCACATCTGAGTGGAAAAGGAAGAAAAGACAAATTGGGCCAGAAGGTGGGCTGGGCCCACATTCAATAATGTGCATTTCTGGGCTGGAGAGATGGCCTAGCGGTTAAGAGCACCAACTGCTCTCCCAGAGGACCCGGGTTTGATCCCCAGCACCCACATGGCCATCTGAAACTCCAATTCCAGGAGAACTCCAATTCCAGGGGAATCCGAGACCCTCTTCTGACCTCCGCGGCATTGCACGATACGGGTGCACAGACTTACATGCAGACAGTACATTTATACACTTACATACATAAATAAAATTAATTAAAAAAATAATAATGTGAATTTCTTAGTGACCCACTTCTCCCAATGAGGCCCTACCTCCTAAATATTCCAGTGTTCCAAACAGCTTAAACAGTTAGTGACCAAGTGTTCAAACACGTGAGTCTTTGGGAGATAGTTTATGTTAAACTGTGACGCCAATCTCATGCTCAATTCTGTGACTCTCATTCACAGAAGCAGAAAGGCAGATTCTAACCTACCATCTTATCTTGGAATAACGCAGAGCATTCTAATAGCTCTAGTACATCATCAAACTCAGGTTTCCGATTTCCTTTCTGCCCTCTTCTGCTCACACACTCTGCACTAAAGATACTGCTTCCTGGGTGCTTCATAGAACTGTGTTTTGAATGGCAAATGATGGACAGTTGAGAGGCAAGCTATGGACAGCTGCCTTCGTTTGAAGGTTGCTTGCCACCCCAACTGCTTGCCTCAATAAAACTTGACTGTTGACACTCTGCAATAAAGGAGAGGCAGAGTCAACTATGCCCCCCACCCAAACAGCTTGGCCCAAGTTACCCATGGGGATGGACTAAGTATAAGGGCTGGTTCTCTCGCCATTTTGTTGTGGCTGCTGGAAAGTCAGGGTCCATGCCTGGATGAGGAGTTTCCTGTGTGGCTTTGGGACGGGGGAGCACCCACATTTCTGTAAGTAATCCCCTCACCCATTGTTCTGTTAGTAACCCCAATAAAACTACCCTAGAGTTTGATGGAATCATACCTCACTTTGTCTTAAGGGCAGAGGGAGGAGGAGGCTGGATGTTATTTGGACCTCCCCGAAGGAATTTTAACAACCCCTTGTCTCCCAGTTACATCCAAGATAGAATCGTGACTCAGGGACTTCTCATTGGCCGTCTTCCCCACCTAGAAGACTGTTCCCCAGATAGATAAATAAATTATTGATTGCATATCACCTAGTTAGTGAGACTGAGACAATCACCATTTTTAATATCACCATCTGCAACCTCTCAGGATTGATCCTAACCCTTTAACTCATCTTCATTCTTTTAATTATTTTATAACATATACTATACTAAATAATTTTCATAATTGATATTTAAGCACCTAACTGGAATGACCAATAAGTTTTTCAGCAATCTAATGAATAATCACATGATTAAGAAACAACTATATTAATGAACAAACAAACATGAATAAATGAAGCTTATAAAGGTTCTGCCATTGTTGTCTTAGAGACAACATTATTCAAATTCAGTCTTCCTGGTTCCAAAGCCTGTGATTTCAAAAATAACACATACTAACATCCAAAATCTGCATTAAGTTTTGAAAATACAGCTGACAGAAAACAATAGGTCCCATCCTAGTAAAGATACAGTTAATTCTTAATTTCAGTAGTTCAGGAGAACACACACACAAAAATTATATTTACTTTGAGTCTTCAATGATTAGGAACTAGCTAAAATTAAGAGGAATATATAGAAAAATGAATGTTACCTTCAAATCATAGTAGATATAGAGAGTTGAAAATTTCACCAAAATTTGAGAGTGAGGTAGGTAAAATAATGACAGGTAGATCTGTAAAAGGAAAAGATATCAAAGGACAATTCCCAAGATCTCCTTTCTTACCTCAAATATTAATCCAGATATCATAAACATTGAGACTCTGACAAGGTTGAAAAATTCTGAATCTCAGAATTCTGTGGACCCATTTCATCTCTATAAAGAGTACAGAGAATGGGGCTGGAGAGATGGCCTAGTGGTTAGGAGCGCTGACCGCTCTTACAGAGGACCCGGGTTCGATCCCCAGCACCCACATGGCGGCTGAGAACCGTCTGTAACTCCAATTCCCGGAGAACTCCAGTTCCAGGGGAATCCGATACCCTCTTCTGACCTCCACGGCGTTGCACAACACGGGTGCACAAACTTGCATGCAGACAGTATATTCATACACATACAGAAATAAATAAAATTAATGAAAAAAAAGAGTACAGAGAAAAAAATGGTAGATATGCAAAGTGTCTGATAAAGGTAAAAATCAATGTTGATTGGAAGTCTTATTTGGTAACTTACAACTTCCTGTTAGCTCCAAATTCCACTATCGATCTGTTTCCACATGATGATTCCAAAGACAAATGAAAGAGAAATGGAGAGTGAGAGTGAAGAAAAGGAGATAGTGAGGAGGGAGAGGAAGAGGAAGAGGGAGGGAGAGAGAGAGAGAAGGGGAGGGAAAATCATTAAGGAACAATCATTAAAGAACCTGAGCCACCTATGACCCATCTTCCAGCACTAACCATGTGGCAGAGAAGGAATGTTTCAGGAAATCCTATATTCACAAGGAGTGATGATGGCCCAGCAGAGAGCCACATGGTGGCTGCTTCAGTTCACTGATCCACTACGTTTTCAAGAAGAATAAAGCAAAAGATCTTGAATTTCCTATTTCAGTAAGTAGATGATAAAAAGTTATTGAAACACTCTGAGCAGAAGGGTGCCATCTGATGTTCATTTTATAAATATGGAAAGAGGGGAAAATAAAGTCAATCTAGACACTTCAAATCAGTTTGATGCTGCTTAATTTGATGAAAACCTAAAAATAGTCAAGCAGCTAAAGAGAAAGATAAAATTTGGAAGGATAATTAAGGTCAAAAACATAAAACAATATAAAGGCAATTTGTATTTTGCAGGCTTGAGAACAATTGAAAAGTACAATCCGTCTGAGGTCTGGGCTATAAATGATTAAGAAAACAATTTAAGTGAAAATAAAATTCCATTTGTATCAGCAATCCTTAACGCCTTACAAAGATTCACATTTTTATGCCAATTGTTCTTGAAGCTTTGTGAATTTCATACAAAATTTCCAATCAAGTCAAGACCCATTACCCATTCCTTACCCCCCCACCCCACCAGAGCTCATGCATTCTGCCAAACATGTTTTTCATCTTTTTCTCAGTCTCTTTTAAAATTTTCTATGCAGAGGTTTACTGTTTTGAGCAGAAGTTCACCATTTCAGTCAGTTCTTTGACCCAGTCTTTCTGTTGTTGTTGTTGTTGTTGTATTATTCTTCCTTCCAATCTGCATTAGTCCAAAATATGCGCATATGCATGCCACATATATCATAGCATCTTCAGCTTATGATATTTTTTCTTTATTAGGCTGAAAGATTTCATGTTTGAAGGCTCCTCCTTGGCAAGCCCAAACAACCATTAGTCCTGCCCTTATGTTCCACACTGGGGTTTTCCCTTCCCATGGTCATCAAATGACGTCCAGTAAGCATCATGTCCAGTCTTGATCCTCTTGTACTGATCTCTGTGATTCAGCCTGAGTAGTGTCCAACAATGGCAATCAATACTCTGAAGAGGCTGAAACCCCAATAGTAGCTCAGTCCACAAGCTGGATGTCTCAGCAGTCCCCATCTGGCACTGAAGGTTTGGAGGATTCTTGGAGAGTCATGAGTCTTCAGTCCATATTGGAAGATTGAAAAGCTGTGTCTCATGTCTTTGAAGGATGGCAAAAGCAGTGGCAGCCTCCTCTGGGTAGCTGTACTTGTCAGTAAGACAGGCATAAGATCTCAAGTTTTATACCTAAAGTACAATTTCTCAGGCCTTACTAATTACTTATTTCTGGTTATACTTTCCTTTTGGATGCTTAAGGCCACAATGTTAGCTCAAATTAACCAAGGTTTTTGTTTTCTCAAGGTCAGTTGAGGTTCTGGTCCTCAGGTTTTTTGCAGGGAGAGCCCCTGCTTCCTTTAGGCTTTTCATTTACCAGTTCCATCCACTCAAGAACAAAGTCAGGTCCTGCTAGACCAGGCTTCCCTTTTTGAAGCATGAGCAGACTTTCCTCTTTATATACAGGACACTGGCTGAAGCCCCATTAGTGGATCTTCAAGGCCTCCCTGCACAGGAAGACCAGTGACTCATGATTGAAATCCTAGAGGGAATTGGAATGGAGGGATCATTCCTCATTGTAATCAAAGCCATATACAAGAAGCCCACAGCCAACATCATCCTTACTGGAGATAAGTCAGAAGCATTCTGCTTAAAGGTAGGAAATCAGCAAAGCTACCCCCCTGTTGCTACTCCTCTTCAATATAGTGCTTGAAACACTTGCTATGGCAATAAGGCAAGAAAAGGAAATTAAAGGAGCACTAGTTGGAAAAGAGGAAGTCAAGTCAAGCTATCCCTTTTTGCAGACGATATGATAATTTATCTAAGGGATGCTAAAACTCCACTAGAAAACTTCTAAAAATGATTGAGAGGTTCAGTAAAGTGGCAGGATTCAAAATTAACCTAGAAAAATCAGTACCATTTCTTTACATCAACAACAAACAACTGCAAAAGGAATACAAGGAGACCTCCCCACTCACAATAGCATCAAAAACAATAAAATACCTAGGAACAAACTTAACCAAAGAGACCAAAGATCTCTACAACAAAAATTTTAAACTCCTGAAGAAGGAAATTAAAGAAGACATGAGAAGATGGAAAGACCTCCCATGCTCATGGATTGGAAAAATTAATATAGTAAAAATGTCAATTCTACCCAAATTAATATACAAATTCAATGCAATCTCAGTTAAAATCCCCAAGAGTTTCTTCACAGGCTTGGGAAAAAAATCCTTAAATTCTCTGAATAACCAAAGCAACCCTGAGAGAAAAGAGCAATACAGGGGGAATCTCTATACCACACTTCAAATTATATTACAGGGTTATAGTCATAAAAACAGCTTGGTACTGGCACAAAAACAGACCTGTTGACCAATGGAAGAAAACTGAAGATCCAAACTTGAGCACATACAATTTCAGCCACCTCATATTTGACAAGGGAGCCAAGAAGACACAATTAAGGAAAGAGCATCTTCAGCAAATGGTGTTGGCAAAACTGGATCACCACTTGTAGAAGAATAAAGTTAAACCCCTACAAAAATAAAATAATAAAATAAAATAAAATAAAACTCTACATCTTGCCCTATACAACAATTAACTCCAAATAGATCAAAGACCTCAACATGAAACCCAAAACTCTGAAGGTGATAGAAGAAAAAGTTGGCAGCAACCCACAAGACATAAGTTTAGGAAAAGGCTTTCTAAATCAGAAAACATCTGCACAGGAAATAAGGATAACAGTTGACAAATGGGACCTCATTAAACTCAAAAGCTTCTGTACAGCAAAGGAAACAATCAAGGAAGTGAAGAGAAAACCCACAAAGTGGGAAGAAACCTTCATCGCCAATCTGATAAAACATTAATTTCCAGAATATATAAACTACTCAAAAAACAAAGAAGAAAACAAGTGATTCACTCAAAAGATGGAGTAAATAGCTGAACAGAGACCTACGTGAGGAATTAGAGATGGCTGAGAAACATCTTAAAAAATGTTCAAAGTCCCTAATAATTAAGAAAATGCAAATTAAAACCACTTTAAGATATCTCACTCCCATAAGACTGGCTAGGGTCAAGAAAACAAAAATGATACCAAATGCTGGAGAGGTTGTGGGGAAAGGGGAACACTCATCCACTGCTGGAGGGAATGTAAACTCATATAACCACTATGGAAAGCAGTGTGGAGAACCCTTAAGAGACTCAAAATGAGCATGCCACTTGACCCAGTCATACCACTCCTGGGTATATACCCACAAGACTCATCCTACCGCAGAGATACATGCACAACCATGTTCATTGCAGCTCTCTTCACAATAGAACAGAGCTGGAACCAATCCATGTGCCCCTCAACTGAAATGGATAGAGAAAATGTGGTACATCTACATAATGGAGTTCAATGCAGCACTAAAGAAAGATTACATCATGGACTTTGCAGGTAAATGGATGGAACTAGAAGATATTATGTTGGGTGAAGTATCACAGTCCCAGAAAAACAAACCATTAATGGTAGCCCTCATCTGTACCTAGTTGTAAGGCAAACTAAGCAACGTTAATGTTATGTTCCTCATGATCTGAAAACAACTGTGCTCTTTTACTGTGAATCCCTTAACAGGTTCTAGAATTAAGCTATCATTTATTTTCAGACTTAGGGAGTTTTGGTATACTGGTGGAGGGTTTGTATGCACAAAATCAAAAGAATGAGGGGAAAAAAACTAGTTTCCCATGACATTGTGTCTAACCATACTATTTATCTTATGGGAGTGCTTCTTTGTATTTCTGATTTAAGGGTGCTTGACCTTTTGTCCAAGACTTTTCTAAAATAGTATACAGTAATTAAAAGTATCAGGATGGTTTAACTTAGCCTTTCTGGATGTTTAACAACCATGCTTAAGGCCCTTACCAGTTTGAATGAGGGACTTAAGGGATAACTTTGTTCCTTGCCCTCAGTGGTCAAGATTCACATTTTGTCAGGCTAAAAATAAGAAGTAAAACTGAAACAGATTTTTTTAATATGTAGGACATTAGCCATCAGTTAAATAAAACAAAGTATTTTTGTTGTAAAATATTCTCTAATTTGTTGACCATTGCTCATTATTTTCTGGCTGACACAAAAGTACATGATCCAGTTGATGAGATTCCCCTCACATTAATCAAGATCCAGCTTACTCGACAGCTTTGGAGTGCTTCTTTTATTACTTAGATTTCTACTAACATACAGTTCTAATTTTACCTGTGGATATGGAAAAGACTAAACTAGATGAAATGTTACATTCTTTGTTGTTATTGTTGTTGTTGGTCTTTTCGAGACAGGGTCTCCCTGCAGCCCCAGTTGTGCTGGAACTCTATATGTAGACCAGGCTGGCCTTGAACTCACAGAGATCTGCCTGATTCTTCCTCCCTAGTGCTGGGATTACAGGTCTGCACCACCAGGCCCAGCACAGGATTCATTCTTAATTGTTCTAGTTCTTTTGCATTTAAATGGCAAGACATTTCAGTGCATTGTCATTGACTATAATAGCCTAACTAGATTTTTTCTTTTGCTTTTATGTGTGTGTGTGTGTGTGTGTGTGTGCATGCACATGTATGTGCAGCTGTGTGTATGTATTCACATGTGTATGGATGGCTATAAGGCGTGGTGTACATGTGCATGTATGTGCTTGGGTATAGAAGCCAGTCAATGTTGAATATCATTCTTCAGGAGCTATCTGCTTTGTTTGGCATTCCAGACAGTATCTTACACCAGGCCCAGGGTTCCTTGATTAGCATAAACTGGCTGGCCAGTGAGTCCCAGTGATGTGCCTCTTCCTCCCAGCACTGGGATTACAAGCCTGCATCTCCACACCCACTTTTTTAATGGAATGTACCTTGGTTACTTTTGACAACTGATTCAAACCTAGAGATGCCTGGGATGAGGGAACCTCAGGTGAACAATTTCCACCACCAAATTTACCTGCCTGCATGCCTGTGGGCCATTTTCTTGATACATAATTGATGTGGGAGGCCCAGACCAGTGTGGGTAGTGCCATTCCTGGGCAGGTGGGCCTGGGATGCTTAAGAAAGTTAGCTGAGCAAGCCAAGGAAGCTAGCCAATGAGTAGCATTCCTCCATGGTCCCTGATGCAGTCCTTGCCCCCAGATTCGTGCCTTGGCTGTCCTCAGGGATGGACTGTCATCTGTGAGCCAAATAAATCTTCCTCCCCAAGTTGCTTCGTGTGCTTTATTCTAGCAATAGAGAAGCCATTTAAATGCCAAATAATTAGAACAATTAAGAAGACCGAAGTATTTCATCTAGTCTGGTCTTCTCCATTTCCACAGGTGAAATCAGTACAGTATGTCAATAGAAATTTAAGGAACAAAAGAAGCTCTCCAAAGCAGTCAAATAAACTCAACTTGCCCTATCATGAGAGAAATCTCACCAATTGGATCATGTACTTTCCTGAAAGAAAATAATGAGCAAGGGTCAGCAAATTAGTATACCGGCCAACATCTTAGGACAAAATCCTTTATCGTATTGAACTGATAGCTAATGTCATATATATGGAGAAGGTCTGTTTCTGCTTTTATTTGTATTTTTTGGCAATTTGGAACTCAGATTCTCACGCTTTCAGGGTAAACAGTTTAGAGGCTGATCTCTCCCCCAAGCCTCTTTGCATAATTTTGCATATTCTTATAATTTCAAAATAAACAATTTTTGGTAATTTTAGATAGTTTAATGCTGTATTATTTTTGAAAGTTTATCCCCAGACACCAGGTGATCCTCCTACCTTGTTTCCTTGAGTATTGGGGTTACACTTGTGAACTACAACTATTTTTTTAAAGTAAAATTTGAGTGTATATGATGTGTTCTCTTGGGGGTCAAGTTTTCTGAAAGTTTTCAGGAAGATATTATTGAAATATTAATGTTCATATCTGTTCTAATAGTTTTGGATGCTTCTCTGGGAATACTTTAATTCCTAGATAGAATTGCTTTCTTTCTTTTAAATATTCTTATCATTTTTCAAACCTGAGGTTGTGGTCTAAAGTAAGACCAGAAAATAAAATAGACTTGAATCTTCAGATTTGCTACTTACAATTTACATGTAGGAACTAAAAAGTATTTGTGGTGTATTTTTAGATGAAATAACACAAATACTAACAGAAAATTTTCTCTGTAAAGGAATTTTTTGTCACTTTAGTAGAACTGTACGTGTAGGTTATGCTACACATACATAGATCCCTATTCCTTGGTTTATCAATACCTTCAAGCATTCCTCAAATGTCTCCAGCAGATTCACATGGCAAGTAATTAGATCTTCCTAAGAGACATTATTTGCCCTTTACTTCTGGAGCAACACACATTATGAAGGGGAGAACATGACCACAAAGAAAGCAGCTTGACATTCAGCAAGGTCTGAAATCCATGAATAAGAGGGACAAGAAGCCCCAGGTCCTCACAACCATTCCTGTACACATGACTTCGCCATGAGAGTTCTCTAGCCCTGTGCATCTCAATTTTACCAAAGTTAAGTACATTGATCAGGTCAGGATAGGACTGTAGTATATGGGCAAAAAAATTCTGTCACAACATCATTCCAACTTGCAGATCAGGAAGTCAAGAGCCAAGTTTGCAGAACTCCTCACTTTACTTTCACAGTGCTATGTAGTTTCCATAATCTATGATTAGAGAAACTAATAGCTATACAGAGAGACACCCAGCCCCCCCCAAAGTGAACTTCAAGGACATGTCTTTAGGCTGATTTAGCCATTGTTGGATACACACAGAGGCACACAGACACACAGAGACACACAGACACAAACACACACACACACACACACACACACACAAAACTTTAAGTTAAGAATGAGCCAATGAAGTGATGGCAGGGTCCAGCTTTTGGAACATAGGATTAAGGTTGCCTGAAACATACAGTGATGTGGAAGAAGGCCAGCCAGGTCTTAATAGATTTATATAGTGCTGATGGAGAGATATATAAGCGCCAAAGATATTGAGAAGTTGATCAAGATTGTCTACTAAATGTGCAAACCATGAGCAAATTATTTACATTATTTGAATTTTCATATTCATATTAATGATATTATTATGAAATAAGAACAATATGGGGAGAGACCATCAAGGCGTGGGCATAGAGCAGCGAGTGCCCTGGTAAGGCAGAACTGCCTTGTGGCTTTGGCACACTAGACCCATCCCCAGAACCTCCCACTTGGGTTCCAGAGACCATCATGGCATGGGTCTACTGAGACAGGGTTGCAGCAGGTCAACAGGGTACCAGCAGCCCAGGCCAAAGGGGAATGCACCCCACACACACACACCATGCTCAAACTGGTGGTGACGTGGTGCAGACTATCTAGCAGGTGCAGTGGTAGTGAACCAAGTCTGCACAGCCAATGTTGAGACACCAGAATCCAAAACCACAAACAAACAAATCCACATGCCAAAGACACAATGAAAAAACAACATGGGAAAAGCGCATAATAAACCCATACCGAACTCTACCAGTCTGACAGAAAACTCCTACAATGAGATCTCCCTGGAATGAAACCAAAGCAAGGACCATAAAAGAACACTTATAGGCATATTGAAAGAAATCACAAAATATAAAGAACAAATCAGAGAACTAATGGGAGAAAATGAAAAACTCAGGAAAGATCTGGAAGGAAAGAATGATAAACACTGGAAAGAACTAGAGGGAGAGAATGACAAACTCTGAAAAGAACCAGAGAAAGAGAAATATAAACTCCAAAAGAACTAGAGGGTGAGAATGACAAACTCTGGAAGGAAGTGGAAACTTCCTAAGCTGAAATGAAAAAAAGAAAGAGGCCAGAAAAGCAAGGAGCTACAAGAAGAGAATGACAGGCTCCAAAAGGAAATGGAAGTACTAAAGAAATCACAGGAAGAAATGAAAAAGGAAATGGAACATTCATCCAATCAACAGGAAAGGATGGGAGAAAGCCTCAGAAGCAGAAGGGATGAAGCAGAAAATAGAATATCAGACCTGAAGAATAAGATGGAACATCTAAAATGCTCAAGTAAAGACTATGAAAATTTAAAAAAAAAAAAAAACAAAAAACAAACACACTGCCGGGCATGGTGGCACATGCCTTTGATTCCAGCACTTGGGAGGCAGAGGCAGGAAGATCTCTGAGAGTTCAAGGACAGCCTGGTCTACATAACAAGCTCCAGGCCAGCTGGGACTAAAGGGAGACCCTGTCTCAAAAATACCAAAAAAAATTTTTTTAATTAAAAAAACACAAGAGTGAAATAACCAGGAAATGTGGGATACTATGAAAAGACCAAATCTCCACATCATAAGGATAGAGGAAGGAGAAGAATCCCAAGAAAATGATATGGATCAGATCTTCAACAGAGTAATAGAAGAAAATTTTCCCAAACAGAAAAAAATAAACCTGTGCAAATACAAGAAGCACATAGAACGCCAAATAGATAAGACCAGAAGATAAACTTCCCACACCATATCATTGAAATGCTAGATTCTCAAAACAAAGACAAAATACTGAAAACCACACACAAAAAAAAAAAACAAATTACATACAAGGGGAAAACCATCAGAATGACTTTTCAGTGCAAACTATGAAAGCCAGAAGAACCAATGTATTCCCAGTGCTAAATGACTTTAGAAGCCAACCCAGACTACTATACCTAGCAAAAATGCCAATTACAGTTGAAGGAGCAAGAAAAATATTTCATTACATAAACAAGATGAAAGAATACATGTCAAAAAATAAAAACAATTCTTCAGAAAACACTCGAAACAATTCAAAGAACAGAGGAAAGGAACAACTATTCCCAAACAACTAAAGAGAGAAACAAATAATAGCATAGAACCATACATACAAACCTAGACCAAGAATGCAAACCAGGAATAAGTTGAAAGGAAGCAACACACATCTCTCAATAATAACCTTAAATATTAATGGTCTAAACTCCCCAATAAAAAGACAAAGACTGGGAGAATGGATTAGGAAACAGAATCCATTTATATGCTGCCTACAAGAAACCCACCTCATCCAAGAATAGACACCAACTCAAAGTGGGAAAAAATATTCCAAGCAAATGGTACCAAAAAGCAAGCAGGAGTTGCTATTCTAATATCAGACAAATAGATCTATCTATCTAAAATCAGACTTTACTTCAGAGTAAAGTCAAGCAGAAGAGACAAAGAGGGGCACTACTTCTTTATCAAAGGAACAATTAACCAGGAAGACATCATAATCCTAAATGTTTATGCACCAAACTCAGGTGCACCAAACTGTATAAACACAATTCTGCAGGTCCTCAAGACACAGATTAATCGCAACACACTAATAGCAGGGGACTTCAATACCCTACTGAGCCCCTTGGATAGACCAACTGAACAAAAAATAAACAGAGAGACATTGGAACTGAACAATACAGTGCAACAAATGGACCTCACAGTCATCTACTGAATATTTCACCCAAACACCAGAGAATATACTTTCTACACAGCATCCCATGGAACATTCTCCAAAATCAACCACATACTGGGACACAAAAGAAACCTCAACAAAGATAAACTTATTCCTGGTTTGCATTCTTGGTCCAGGTTTGTATGTATGGTTCTATGCTATTATTTGTTTCTCTCTTTAGTTGTTTGGGGATAGTTGTTCCTTTCCTCTGTTCTTTGAATTGTTTTGAGTGTTTTCTGAAGCATTGTTTTTTTTTGACATGTATTCTTTCATCTTGTTTATGTAATTAAATATTTTTCTTGCTCCTTCAACTGTAATTGGCATTTTTGCTGAGTATAGTAGTCTGGGTTGGCTTCTAAAGTCATTTAGCACTGGGAATACATTGGTTCTTCTGGCTTTCACAGTCAATGAAATAAGTCCATGCATTCTAGCAGACCACAGTGCAATAAAGCTCAATAGTAACACCAGAATATGCCCGCCTAGCTACAAGAACACATGGAAACTAAACAACACAATTCTGAATAATGAATGGGTCAGGAAAGAAATAAAGGATGAAATAAAAGTATTCATGAAACTAAATGAAAAAATACAATATAACACCACAAAACCTGTGGGATACTTTAAAGCAGTCTTAAGGGGGAAATGTATAGCCTTAAGTGCCCACATTAAAAAATAAAAAAATAAATAAAAAATAAAAAAAAGAAAGGGAACAAATAAATGATCTAACACTACAGCTAAAAATACTTGAGAAGCAACAACAAATGGGCCCTAAACCCAACAGACAGGAATAAATAACAAAAAATCAAAGCAGAAATCAATGAAATAGAAACAAAGAAAACAATACAAAAAATCAGTGAATACAAAAGCTGGTTCTTTGAAAGGATAAACAAGATAGACAGACATGTAGCCCAGAAGAAAGAAAGAAAGAAGGAAAGAAAGAAAGAAAGAAAGAAAGAAAGAAAGAAAGAAAGAAAACTCCAAATTAATAGCCTTCCTGATGAAAAGGGAAACATCACAACACATAAGAAAATATCCAGACAATCATACGGGAATACTTCAAAAATCTATACTCTACTAAATTTGAAAACTTAAGAGAAATGGATGAATATCTGAAATCCTGAGAACCAACAAAGCTTAACCAAGAGGAGGTTGACAACATAAACAGACCCATTACATTTGAGGAAATTTAAGATGTAATAAAAAACCTCCCAACTAAAAAAAAGCCCAGACCCAGGTGGTTTCACAGGAGAATTCTATAAATCATTTAAAGAGGTCTTACAACCATTACTATTCAAAGTATTCCAAAGGATACAAACAAAGGGAAATCTCCCAAACTCCTTCTATGAAGCCAACATCGTATTAATACCAAACCAGGCAAAAAACACAACCAAAAAAGAAAACTATAGACCCAACTCATTAATGAACACAGATGCAAAAATTCTCAACAAAATACTTGCAAATCGCATACAAACCCACATCAAAAAGATCATCCATCATGATCAATTTGGATTCATACCAGAGATGCAGGGATGGTTCAACATATGTTAATCAATAAATAACATTAAACACACAAATGGACTGAAAGACAAAAATCACACAATCATCTCAATTGATGCAGAAAAGATTCAACATCCTTTCATGTTTAAAGTTCTAGAGGGAATTGGACTGAATGGAACATTCCTAAATATAACCAAAGCCACATACAACAAACCCACAGCCAATGTCATCCTAAATGGAGAAAAATTAAAGCCATTCCCTTAAAAGTGGGAACCTGACAAGGCTGCCCCCTATCACCACTCCTCTTCAATATTGTGCTTGAAATGCTTGCTAGGGCAATAAGAATGAAAGGGAAATTAAAGGCATACTAATTGGAAAAGAGGAAGTTAAACTATCCTTGTTTGCAGACGATATGATAGTTTACCTGAGGGATGCTAAAACTCCACCAGAAAACTCCTAGAAACGATTAAGAGTTTTAGTGAAGTGGCAAGACACAAAATTAGCCTAGAAAAATCAGTGGTCTTTCTTTACACCAACAACAAGCAACTGGAAAAGGAATGTAAGCAGACCTTCCCACTCACAATAGCCTCAAAAAAAAAAAAATACCTGGGAATAAACCTAACCAAAGACACCAAAGATCTCTACAACAAAAATTTTAAGCTCCTGAAGAAGGAGATTGAAGATGACATCAAAAGATGGAAAAACCTCCCATGCTCATGAATTGAAAACAATATAGTAAAAATATACATTATACCCAAATTAATCTACAGATTAATTGCAATCCCAATTAAAATCGCCAAGAGTTTCTTCACAGACATGGAAAAAAAATCTTAAATTCATATGGAAAGACAAAACCCCAAATAGCTAAAGCAACCCTGAGTGAAAAATGCAATACAGGGAGTATCATCTTACGAGACTTCAAGCTATACTACAGAGCTATAGTCCTAAAGACAGCCTGGTAAGGGCACAAAAACAGACCCATTGACCAAAGGAACAAAATTGAAGATCCAAACTTGAGCTCCTACAGTTTCAGCCACCTCATATTTGATAAAAGGGCCAAAAAAACTCATTGGAGGAAAGGCAACATCTTCAGCAAATGGTGCTGGCAAAACTGGATCACCATATGTAGAAGAACAAAAATAAACCCCTACCTCTCACCCTGTACAAAAATCAACTCCAAATGGATCAAAGACCTCAATGTGAAACCTGAAACTCTGAAGGTGGTAGAAGAAAAAGTTGGTAGCCAACTACAAGACATAGGTGTAGGAAAAGACTTTCTAAATCAAACAGCAGCTGCACAGGAAATAAGGACAATAGCTGACAAGTGGGACCTCATCAAACTCAAAAGCTTTTGTACAGCAAAATAAGCAATCAAGGAAGTGAATTAAAAACTGACAGAGTGGGAGGAAATTTTCACCAGTGATACCTTTGACAGATCATTAACATCCAGAATATATAAACTACTCAAAAAAACCAAAGAAGCAAGAAAACAAATGACTTACTCAAAAGATGGAGTAAAGAGATGAACAGAGACTTCATCAGTGAGGAAGTAAAGATAGCTGAGAAACATCTTAAAAAGTGTTCAACATCATTAATAATTAAGGAAATGCAAATTATAACCACTCTAAGATATCATCTCACTCTGATAAGCCTGGCTAAGATCAAGAAAACAGAAGATACCAATTGCTGGAGAGGTTGTGGGGAAAGGGGAACACTCATCCACTGCTGGTGGGAATGTAAACTTGTACAACCACTGTGGAAAGCAGTGTGGAGATCCCTTAAAAGACTCAAAGAGAGCTTACCACCTGACCCAGCCATAACACTCCTGGGTATATAGCCACAAGACTCATCCTACTGCAAAGATACATGCACATCTATGTTTATTGCAGCTCTTTTCACAATAGCAAAGAATTGGAACCAACCCAAATGCCCCTCAGCTGAGGAATGGATAACAAAAATGTGGTACATCTACACAATGGAGTTCTATGCAGTGGTAAAAAAAAAAGAAAACATCATAAACTTTGTAGGTAAATGGATGGAACTTGAAGCCATTAAGCTAAGTAGAGTAACACAGTATCCCCAAAACAAACAGGGAATGGTTTCCCTCATTTGTGGATGCTAGTACCAAATCCCCCAATTGAAAGGCAAGCTGAGCAACTTTTTTGTTACATTTCTTTCAATCTGAAAGTAACTGTGATATTATAATGTGAATCTCATAATAAGCCCCAGAATTAACTTACTGCTTACTTTCAGACATGGTAATTAATGTATATGGGCAGAAGGTACATATACATATTTTAGAGTAATATAAAATTAAAAGGAAAAATGTGAACTCCTGGACATATATCAGAATTAACATACAATTTATTCCCAGAGGACATAATTCTGGTACACATATGATGTGTACATGGGCATACTTTGGAGGAGTACAGTTGGGAGGGAACCACAGAAGCATGAGGACTGGGTCAAGGAACCTACTGATGTGGTTGAATTCTGCCTAGGACAGTAAACCTTTGCAGAGAAGAACTTTGGAGAGACTGCGAGAAAGATGAAGGACATGTATGGCAGAGTGCATGAACTGGGATGGGGTGGAAGAGGGAAAGGGGCATATGTCTAAATTGAACTGAAAAATGATGTCTGAAATACACAAAGCATCAATAAAAGTATTATTAAAAATAGCAATATGGATTTTTCCTTAAGGTTCCTAAGTTGATGAAATGTATATCAAAGACCCAATGCAGATGTCTTTAGATTTTTCATTCATATCCTTCTGCATTTGCAAATAAATTCAGTGGTGGGTGGCTAGCTATGCTAGAATTTTCTAGATTGATTATTTACTTTTGGAAACTCTTTGCTGCATCTACGTTTTGACATGATGGTCTACATTATGCAATCCTTCTGTGCTGATTATCCTAGCATTCATTCAGTTTTCTTTCCTACATAGCAAATGATGGTGAAAGTTCTCTAGGTAGGTTACCAGGGATAGGCTGGCAGTATCTCCTGTTACTTTCTGAAAACCTGACTGTCATTTAGGCCTCATAAACTCTGCAAATTACTCATGTCACTTGTCTTATTGTCATTTTATATTCTTTTAACCTTTCCAGAGTCAATGCTATTTTTATTGCTACTGTTTTAACTGACACAACTGAATGTTTAATACTTTTTGAAAATTTTGTTAATCTTAGAACAAGGTTTATTTTTAACTTTTTTATTAATTTTATTTATTTATGTATGTGTATGAATGTACCGTCTGCATGCAAGTTTGTGCACCCGTGTCGTGCAATGCCGTGGAGGTCAGAAGAGGGTGTCGGATTCCCCTGGAACTGGAGTTCTCCTGGAACTGGAATTTCAGACGGTTCTCGGCCACCATGTGGGTGCTGGGGATCGAACCTGGGTCCTCTGTAAGAGCAGTCGGCGCTCTTAACCGCTAGGCCATCTCTCCAGCTCCTCTTAGACCAAGGTTTACAGTTGTATTTGTTTATTACACAATTCTTTGTATAACTATTTCCTTCCTTCCTTCCTTCCTTCCTTCCTTCCTTCCTTCCTTCCTTCCTTCCTTTCTTTCTTTCTTTCTTTCTTTCTTTTCTTTCTTTCTTTGGGACCGAGGGGCATGAAATTGCTATAGCATGTGTGCAGGACAGAGGATAACTTGCTGCAGTCAGTTCTCTCAGGGATTGAACGCAGGTTGTCAAGCTTGGCAGCAATCCTCCTTACCCCCTGGACCATCTTGCTGGTTCTCCTTCTATGTCTTCCTGAAGTCATTTTTATTGTTCAGTATTAAAGTCTTTCTTCACTTTTAACTATTTACTTCTAGTTATTACAGTATGTTAATCAGTTTTGAGAATTTCCTCTTCTACTCAGTCCTCAGGAGCTGTATTTCTTTCAGTGTGCTGATGTGTATTTTAGTACTTATGATGGATGTTTTTGTGTCAGGATCATGGTCAGTTTTCACCTGCGTGACTGGAGAAATTTACCATAGTGTGGTATATCTTTAAATGAATTAGGTAGCAATGCACACCCCAAACCTTCCTGGAATACATGGTACAGGTGTGTCATATAATTGTTCCTGGCTTACTGAGATGGCAGCTCTTGAATCGGTATTCTGGTGGGAGTAATGAACAAGGTGTCTGGCTTTTAGGCAGCTCCCAAGCAGCATGAAGCTCTGCACCAGCCTTTCTACATTTCTTTTTTATGGCCAGCTGCAGTGTCCATGTACAGCCTTCCCTGGCTTGGACCTAAAAACTTTCAGGGAATTGGCTTCTGTATGATAATCCATGATGCCTTCCTAGAACTTTTCAAAATTATGACTATAAGCATGAATAAAAATAAAGCATAAAGCCTACTGTCTTAAAAAATAAACAATAAAAAAATCTAGGAAATAACTACTGTCTACAGACTTAGTTATGCAAGAATACATATCTTTTGGACAAGGTAAAGAACTTGAAGGACCAATCAAATCCAGTGCTGGCCAACATTCAGAATTGTGGTCCAAGTAGTAAGCAAAGATTCATTTGTATTTCTATCTTAATTTCTCTATTCAGATTCATCTTCCTAGAGTTGAAATTTACTTACCTGCCTTGAATTTGCTGTAGATGGCTTACATATCTTGGGAAGATTATATAAAGATATATGACAACATACAAATGTATACATGCATGCATCACTTACAGTAGCTTCCTTGGCATGTATGTATACATTTGTATGTTGTCATATATCTTTATATAATGCAAATGGGAATACTTAAGACTATACTTTCAGGGATCATTTCTATAGTATGTTACTAGAGAAGTTTCTCTAACTGTGTAGAGTACCAGAAACCACAAGGAGGAGATGTAGCATTCTCTCCTGAGTGTGAAGCCGGCTCTTGGTGTTGCTTTGCTGCAACTGCCACTTGCCATTGATGATTGTTCTCTTCCTCAGGAGAGTAGAGGGAGAGAATGCAGTCTGAGTGAATTAAAAAAAAAGGGGGGGGGGGCGAGGGAATACTTTCAGATGTATCAGTGGTTAAGGTTTCCTCCCACTCTGGGTTTTCTCTTCACTTCCTTGATTGTTTCTTGAGTTTGATGAGGTCCCACTTGTCAGCTGTTGCCCTTACTTCCTGTGCAGCAGCTGTTTGATTTAGAAAGTCTTTTCTTATGCCTATGTCTTGTAGGTTGCTGCTGAATTTTTTTTCTATCACCTTCAGGGTTTGGGGTTTCAGGTTGATATCTTTTCCCCAGTTGGCAGACAAACTGAGCAACTTTATTATTATATTTCATTGTAAGTGCAAATTCCAGGCCAGCTGGGGCTACATGGAGACCCCGTCTTCAAAAACACCCATAAAAGGGAGGTGGGGGTGGGGGAATACTTGAAATAAAAATTTACTCTCTCATGGTTTTGGAAGACTGAATTCTAACAGGAAGGTATCAGCTGAGGCTTGATTTCTATGGATATTGAAGAGAACAAGCCCTCCTTTCCTTTGATGACTTAACATTCCTTGATTGACAGTGCTTGCCCCGAGTCCCTGATTCTGTCTTCACCTGCCTTCTTGCCTGTGTCAGTCTGCTTCCAAATTGCCTTCTTCTTAAAAGAATGCCATGGATATTGTATTTCTTTCCCACTACCGCCCTCATCCATAGAACTTGTTCCTACCTTGATTACGTGTGAAAGTCTGTATTTCTATACAAAATCACAGTCACATATTGAGGGTGGATATGTGTTCTGGAGAAACGTTAATGAGTTCAATGTGCTAACTTTGAAATATGTAAATTTTTTTGGTATTTTTGAGACAGGATTTCCCTTTAGTCCCAACTGGACTGAACCTCGCTCTGTAGACCAGGCTGGACTTGAACTCACAGACATCTACCTGTCTCTGCCTCCAAGTGCTGGGATTAAAGGTGTGTGCCACCAGGCCTGGCAAACTATGTATCTTTTAAGACAAGAAATATATATATATGTATATATATATATATATATATATATGTATACATATATATATATATTTCTTTTAATTATTTGAAGATGTCAAATAGGGATAAAAATAATTTAACATTAATGAATTTTTCAATCTTCTTTCAAAATCTTCCAGAATATTGATACATACATCTTAACTTTAGGGAAAATAGAAATTTAAATTATTTTCTCATTTCATTTATTTTTCTTCTGGTAGATAACTGTGACAAACTGGGGTTAAAATATACTAAAATTAGCTAGTTACAAAGCCTGTTATAGTAAACTAAATTTTTGCTGAAGCTCTTTTAAGATATTACTCTTTTTTGGTCTTTTTTGAGACAAGGTCTCCCTTTAGACCCAGCTGGCCTGGACCTCACTATGTAGACCAGGCTGGCCTTGAACTCAGATATTACATTTTTAATAATCGGCAGCAATGTATGTAAATGAATAAGAAAATACTTGTACTAAAATGATGAGTGTAGAATTATGGACATAAAAGATAAATATTTAAAAGTTCAATGTTTCCAGGCATGGTGCCACATGGTGGATGGATCTCTGTGAGTTCAAGGCCAGCCTGGTCTACATAGAGAGCTCCAGGCCAGCTGGGACTAAAGGGAGACTCTATAAAAAGATTAAAAAAAAAAGTTCAGGGTCAAATTTTTTTTCACATGTCGACAAAATTTAATGCCATGACATTGCAGAGCCAAGATTTGGAAGGAGAAGCTGAATCTCAGTCCCTACAACCTGGATCTAACTTTTAGGTGGGAACTTCATTTCTGTTTTCAATTGTAAATTCAGAATATTACTTACCCCACATGTGTGCTTTGACGTACATGATACAATGGATGTTGAAATAGATTGTCCATATTCTGGCAGCTGACATTGCATAAATGCCTGATAAAGTGAACCACAAACTCTGGCTCCCGCAGCATTGTCGGGGCGCCCAGCCTAGTCATTCACAAATGCAAGACCATCTGTCATTCTTCTCAACACAGTCAAGTGTGAAGAGGCCAAATCTGCTTCTAAATATTCTGTTTTTCCCCACTTCTTGATTTATCCTAACTTCTGTGTTGTCTTGCAGTCATCCGTTTTGTCTTGGAATCTGAGAATCTTGCTCTTCCCTGAGCAACCATTGAGAAGCCATTTCTTTTTGCCAAAGTGGAATACTTAAAAATGCATCACAAATATATTGTATAGTGCAATGGCTTGCTGGCTCAGATTGCTTATATTCTTAAAAGATTTCCTTCATTTAAAAAAAAAAAGCAAAGTAGTAATGTGTATAATGTTTTATAACTTTGAGGGAGACAGTAATATTTTAAAATTAAACATATTTCTTAATTTTACTTATACACAGAACAAAAGGTGGTTAAAAATAGAATATTAAGGTAAACCCTCAACCCTACTCTGAGTATCCCAGATTGAATGTTCTACCAACAAAATAATTATTATTATAAATTCAAATTCACTGTGCCTTATGATTTTATAGCTTTTGTATACATGTGTGAATTTTGTTTCAAGTTTTTCTTTTTGCACAATTTCACGTGAAGGAAGGGATGCTAGACAGATTCTTAAGTGGCATACTTTCATCATGTGCAGGCTATTTTAGAGGTGTGTGTATTGGCTAACATCACTATAGTTCATTACTTTTCACTATTATATAGATTTTCATTATAAAGTAATATATATATATATAATTATTATCTGCTAAGGCATTTTAGAATTTTTTATCTTCTGAGTTTTGGCTCTTCTAAACAGTGCTTCTTTGGACATCCATCAACTTACCTCCTGATATACACCCACATGTGAAAATTTCTATGAACAGAAATCTAGAGGCTCAGTGTAGCCACTTAGTCAAGTTAAATATGAATGGAGAACTTCTATAAAAATTCATTTTGCAAATTTATAGTTCAACAGTGCTGATTCACACAGAGACTTCTGTTTCTCTGTGTTCTTGCCAGAACTGGCACTCCCAAGTATTTCCTTTTGTCCTATTTGATGGCTCTTAAATGAAATTAGTTGAAATCTTGTTTTGTGTTTCTTGAATCGATAACAGATTTGATAAATTTCCATTTGTTGTTCTGACATTCAAGCTATCTGTTCTGTACTAATTCTTCATATATTTGGAGGGTATGAGTTTACTTGTTTTTATTTTATTTTAGGCCATTTGTTTATCTAATCTATTTCTGAATGTTTTATGAATATTCTGAATTAATAATAAGAAATATATTTATTAAAGTATATTTGAAGTGTTTCCCCATGTTTTGCTAATTTTCATCATTCTTATTACAGTTCATATATATGTATATCTCTCCTAGTGACCATTTGACCCACCCTAATTTTCATCATTTTTTTCTATTAAACTTGAAAATAGGTACTCTAGACTAGAAACAGAGTTTCAATGTTGACAGACATGTGGCAGATAGCAATCATCTTTATCTCCAGTTCCAGGGGACCCAGCTCCCTCCTTTGGGCTCCATGGCCTATGTCATGGGTTTGTTTACATACATGCAATCAAAACACTTGTACACATAGAATAAGTTTAAAGAATATATATATATATATATAATATATATATCTATAATGTATATGTATATTGGAGAAATGGCAGTGAATCACCAGACATTTAGACTCTAGAGTGATATCTTTGCTGTTGCCGCATGACTAAGCAGATCTATTCTACATCTCCTCCCACTACATTGCTATTGGCTCCTATGAAAGAGCTGCATCTACCTGAGAACACTGCTTACAGGGACAAAAAAAAAAAAAAAAAAAAAAAAAAAAAAAAAAAAAAAATGGGAGCAACAATGCCTGGCTTCTAACTCTCATGTCCAGCCAGGCATGGTGGGGTGTACCTGTCGCTGTAACACTCCATAGGCCATAGGCTGCAGCGGTCGAATCTCAACTTCAAGGCTAAACTGGGCTACATAGTGAAACCTTGTTTAAAAACATGTTCTAGGAGTATACATAAATCAATATAGCAGATAATCAAGACTGATCTCAAAATATGCTCAGCAGGCATTTCACATAGGCAGTAATTAGACTTAGACAAGGTATTCTAGGTCTACCATATCACTATTAGAGCACCAGTTTCACAAAATGCTAAATCTGTAAGACTGACAAGACTTAAAAGTTGTTAGAGGCTTTATTATTTTTACTTTATGCATGAATATTTTGCCTGCATGGATATATATATATATATATATATATATATATATATATATATACACACATGCATGGTTCCCAGGAAGGCCAAAAGAGGACAATAGAGCCCATCAACCTGGAGTTACAGTTGGTTGTGAACCACAATGTGGGCAGGGGCCAGAAACCAAACTTGGGTCCTCTTAACCACTAAGCCATCTCTCTAGCTCCAAGTGCACTGATTTTATGTTGCAAACGATGTGGAACAATAATTTTTATGCACTGCTTGTAAATATTAAAGAATGGATGGAGATAGCCAGCTATGAAGTTATTTTCATAATGGAGTTCAGATATGTTGAGCCAGACTAGCGAGAGACCTATCCAGAACATACTTGGAAGTTCTATACTATTTTACTCATTCAGTGTTGTATCACTCAACCTGTTTTTGTCATTTTCTTCCTTCATTTGAAATATATGCTATTTTGATTTTGTTCTTTATGTAATTGAGTTGTTTATAAGAAGAATATCTCAAAATTTAAAATGCATGGACCTTGAAAACAAAGCTTCCAAGGAGGAATTGAGTTCTGCCCCACTTTTTTTTAGACTGCATATGGAAAAGAGACTCTGGGTGGTCTCACTGCATACCTTGTAATTAAAATACAGGCCTGTGTGGTATTTAAAGCAGGTGTGAGCTCAAATTGTTAATTGCACTATAAATTCAGGCTCTTGCACCTGAAGAGGATTCGTTTGTATGCACATTTCCAAACATATTATAAAAGAATTACCAACATATGCTGTGTATTCTCCACTATTAAGTCACGGAACAGGCAACAGCCACTCAGCAGTCTAAGTGTGGTGCAGGTGTTAAGTGGCAGCACAGATGTGATAGGACTTGGAAAATACTGTAATTCAGCGCAGCAGGTAGAGTTATATCCTGGAGATTTGATTTCAAACTGTTCTATACAGCATAAGATCATTTATTTGAAGATATTACAAAGATTGTGTTAAAGGAAGGCAAATTAAAAGAGAGTTAAAGAGCAAGAAATATACCCCAGTAAAGTTAGAAGCACAATTTTCTTTTGAGGTCTTGAACTATACCTTGAACTTTGATAAAACTTTGATAAATCTGTTTATCACCAGGAAAGCAATCATTTTTCCAGGAGATCTTGATATTAGATGTTTCAATGTTTACACCTCTCTGTTACCTCAAAGAGCTCTTCAAGTAAAAAGGTAATGAACTCAGGATGCCGTTGCATGGAAAATGTAAAAGTCACTCAATTTATTTTTAACATAGTATTTATAGTAGGTTGAAATATAGTGAAACTAGGCTAATGAAAACTCCAAAATTTCAAATACTGTTAAATCTTTTTAATGTGTAGACTTTTAAATCTAAGATAAGATATTCCTTAGAAATAAGATTTTGCCCTTTTAAAATTCCATCAGGTCCTGGCCAATGACCTATTAAGACCACAAAACCTTTGTGGCATATTTGGAGCTGACTCCTGTGGATTGGTGTCCACCACTGTGATGTCTCTTCAGGAATTGCTTTAGGCAAAGAAACAAATGTCGTCTTCTAAGCCCACCACTGACTTAAAAGAAGTGAGGACATCACATGAATTTCACAAGTTTCTACAGGAAGGCAGTTTATTGACAAGGGCAGAAAGCTATCTTAATCACGGCATAATAAAAATATAAGTCAATATAAACAGACATAAAGATATCAAAGGGGAAGTCAAATTTCTGTGAAATGACTTTCATGGTTAGGTCTTCATAGTCCAGTGACCATATTTACAAGTGATTAATTTTTTGTGTCACCTTGACCAGACCATACATACAGATATTTACTAAAACAATTTTTCTGGGTTTTTCTGTTGAGGGTATTATTTGTTTGGATGACATTAATATTTAAATCAGAGAAGCTTGGGTAGAGTTCTTTTGTCTGCCATGATTCAGGCTAGTCTCACCCAATCAGCCGAAAGATACAATAGAACAAAGACTTCTCTCCCCTAAAAGGGAGTTCTGTGACAAGCATCCTCAGATATGAACTACTATGGTGCAGGCTCTTCCATGGGCTTCAAGCCTGCAGGACACAGAATTTGGAGGTTAGCATGTTAGTTTCCATAACCACATGAACCAATTTACAGAATTAAAAGTTCTAAGACTATGTATATATGTATATATGCATATCTATTTCTTGAGATCTTGAGATCTTGAGATAATTCTGTGTGTATGTGTTTGTGTGTGGCTAAAACAGCTTTTGGTAAATGAAAATCTTAAGTATGAATGAATTAGTCATGGTTCTCCAGGAAAATAGAATCACTGGGAGTTAGATACACAATAGATACATAGATGAATGACAGATAGAGATAGGTAAATAAAAAATAGATGGTTAGATGGATAGAGAAATAGATAGATAGATAGATAGATACATAGATAGATAATTGGTAGATAATAGAGAGATGCCAGAGACTTATAGATGATACATGAGGAGGATCAATATATAGATGATAGATAAAAATATGTACTTGATAGGAAATTATCACAGATAGCTGACATAAAGAGCTAGAGATAAGGCAGAGCATGATGGCTCAAGCTTTTAATCCCAGCACTTCAGAGGCAGGAGCAGTAAATATCCATGAGATCAAGGCCAACCTGATCTATAAATCAAGTTCCAGGCAAGCTTGGGCTACAGAGAGACCCTGTCTCAAAATACCAAATCAAAACAAATAGCAACAAAAAGAGAGAGATTGGTGGTTGATACATTATAGATGATAGATAGATAGATAGATAGATAGATAGATAGATAGATAGATAGATGATAGGATACCTAGACAAATAGATTCATAGATACATAAATAGATGATAAATAGATAGATGATAGGGAGTTGATTAGGGAAATTATTTTATATGACTGTGGAGGGAGAAAAGTTTCACAAAAGATCATTTACAAGCCTAAGACAGGTCCAGAACTGAGTAAGCTTAGAACTAGGAAAAAAACCTCAGAGCTGGGAAAATTGATGGAATAATTCTCACTGTGAAGTCTAGGAGAAATGATCCAGGAAACCAGTATTACTCAAGAGAGGCTAGCATGTAGGCTCATTGAGTCAGCATCCACACTGCTGAGTCCTGGCTTAAGAAGTACCGAGCACCCAATCACTGCTGTAGCAGGATCCCCTTGGTGATCCGCCAGGTATCTAATGGCAAATTGATGAACCTGAAGCAAAACTGTAGCAGAATAAGCAGTGCTCAGAACAGAAAACACCTGGTCAGGGATTTGCCTTCCCTGCATAACATGCTTCTGCCTAAACTTCTGTCCTCAGCCCTGCAGAACAGAGTGTTCATCAATGCAGTATTTTCTATGGCACTTGCCTCACAGAAAATGAATATTCATATTCATGGAATTTTCAGATCTCATCATCCTGAAGCAGCTGGCTTGACAGAATGGTGTCACAAACTTTTAAAGATTCGGTTACTCTGCCAAACGCATGGTAATAACTTGTGGGCAGGGGCAAGATTTTTCCCAAAGCCTCAGAATCAGTGACCAACATATGGTAATGTATCTCTCAAAGCTAAGAATCAAAAGTACAAGAATCAAGAATGTAAAAGAGAGGCTCTGCCTGAGGTAACCCTTAAGGGTTCACTGGTAATATGACTTATTGTTCCGACCAACTCTAGACATGCTTAAATGGAAATTTGATTTCCAAAGGAAGAAAGACTCACTGCAGGAACCACAATAATCATTACAATAAACTGAAAGTTAAGACTCCCTCTGCCATCTTGGGCTCCTTGTGATCCTAAATCAAACAGGCAAGTAATAGAGTTACTACACTGAATGATGTGATTAGCCCAGATAAACAATTGGACTGCTGCTCAACAATTAAATTCACACAGATCTTTGGGACATTTTTGGTTATTTTCATGCCTTGTGATTTTAATCAATGGAAATCTACAATAATTCAGATTAAGCACAATTTTTAATGGACTGGAAGCTTCTAAAATGGCTTTGGGTCACTGTATTAGATGTCAAATCACAAACCGATGAGCTGATATCTAAAGTAATGTAGACTCAGAATGCAGTATTTATGAATACCAGCTATGACTACCACAATATTGTCTTGGGAGAGCAAACAAAAAATAAAACAGATCTTCCCAACCCTGTGTTTCTCTGAGTTTCAGTTCTTTTGTGAAATCTGACACTTACAATACCTAGCTGCAGCCTGAAGTAGCACAGCCAATTGGATTTGGGTAAGATAACCAAATTAGAGGTAACTAGAAGTCTTAGAGCAGGGCATGGTGACACGAGCCTTTAATCCTAGCACTTGGGAGGCAGAGGCAAACATATCTCTGTGAGTTCAAGGCCTGCCTGCTCTACATAGCAAGTTCTAGGATAGCTGGAGCTATAGGGAAACCCTGTCTCAAAAAGAACCCCCCCCTTAAACAAATGACTTAGAGACAAAGTACTTATAAGTATATGCACTCTATCTGGTTGTTTTTGAACTGCCATGGTCTATTATGTGAGTATAATTTAAATATACTACAGTGATCCATAAATTTCTTCTCTTGTAACAGAAACCTCAATCCTCTGTTATCGTGTATCCAATGTAGGCAATGCCTAGGTATTCTCTAATCTATAGCACGATTCTTCATTTTGATTTTGCCCTTTGAAATGTGATTTTGTGGTGACTGTCAGTTATGTGCTCAGTACATGATGAGGTTGTTGGTTTAGTCCTGAGAACCACTCTCCACCACCCAGAGTGAAACCTGCTCCAAAGTAAATAAGGAACTTCCCAAACAGTGTTCAGAACAGGGTTATCTGAATGACAAAGGAGTACTGAAGTGTCTTATATGTTTTCCATTTGTAATATAATAAAATACGCTTACACAAATTACAGCTGAATATACTTAATTTATCATTCTTAATTCAGAAAGATGTCTCAGCTGCGAGAATACATTAATATTATTTAATGAAAAACTACACAAAGGCCTACAACAGAAAAGTGCAGAAATATCCTAATGATAATTTTAAAGGTTAACAAAGATTAACTGTATAACCTTAGTCTTTAAGCCATGACTTAAGTAAAACCATATATAAGATAAAAATATCATATGTGGGGCTGGAGAGATGGCCTAGCGGTTAAGAGCGCCGACCGCTCTTACAGAGGACCCGGGTTCGATCCCCAGCACCCACATGGCGGCCGAGAACCGTCGTAAACTCCAATTCCAGGAGAACTCCAGTTCCAGGGGAATCTGACACCCTCTTCTGACCTCTGCGGCATTGCACAACACGGGTGCACAGACTTTCATGCAGATAGTACATTGATAGACATACAGAAATAAATAAATGCCGGGCGTGGTGGCGCACGCCTTTGATCCTAGTACTTGGGAGGCAGAGGCACGCGGATCTCTGTGAGTTCGAGGACAGCCTGGTCTACAGAGTGAGTTCCAGAACAGCCAGAGCTACAGAGAGACCCTGTCTCAAAAAAAATATATCATATGTGGATTTATTTATTTATTTTTTAACATTTTTTTATTGATGCTTTGTGCATTTCATACATCATTTTCCAATTCAGTTCAGGTATATCTCCCCTTCCCTTCCCCCCCACCCCCACCCCAACCGAGATCATGCATTCTGCCATGACTGTCCTGCATATCTCTCTCAGTTTTTTTTTTTCCATTTTTTAGCTATAAGTGATAATCCATGAGTACAAGCATCCTTCATGTAAAACCAATTTGCAGGCTGTTGAGCCCAAACACCCACAGCCCCACCTTCCAGCGGGGGGTGAGGGGTTGTATGTTCAATCAGGTTAATCAAATGAGGGTCCAGACTACATTGCTGTAGTTTCACCCTTCACCCCAATCGCAGCCCTTACATTCTACCACGCCCCCTCTTCCGCAGATTATTCCCTGGGCTTAGAAAAGGGGCACAAGTGGATGAGAAGCAGAACAGTCCACTCTCTCTGGAGCTGTTGTCTTGGATTCTGGTCAATTCTGGCTGTTTCCTTTCATGGGCTGACAGTCTGTCCAGGAATAACCTTTCGATCCTACTAATGAAGCACAAGCAATTAGATATATAGGTACTTAAGCAGCATTAATAGTTATGGTAGGTTACTTTGGTATAGACAGTTTAGATGAAATGTTGTTCCACCAACTACATATGTGGATTTATAAGGGCATATACAGAGTTTGAAATTTAGGACCCAATGTCAGTCAAGGATATTTCATTTCCATAGTATTTACAGAAACACAGACTGTAGTAATAACAATGGTGGTGGGGATGCATATAAAGAGCACTACCAGAAAATTACCTTGAGGTGAGAAGATGGATTGTTACACAAACAAATACTACAGGGGCAATGTGTGGTAAATCATCTATCATTATTGATCATCTATCTATATCTCTATTAAATATTTACCATTACCTGTCATCTGTCACATATCTAGCCATCATCTACTATCTATAATCTATCAATCTTCTACCTACCTATCATTTATCTTCAATTAGTACTTCTCTATCATTAACTGTATCTATCCATCATTATCTATCTTCTAACTATATCTATCACTGTATCATATATCGTTTCTATCTATCAAGTAACCTATCGTCATCTACAATCATCTGTCTTCTATCCATCTAGTATTCATCTATCTCTATCTCTGTCTTCTATTAATCATTTATTATTTATCTATCCTCTATGTTCTAGCTATCATCTTCTATAATTTATATCTGTATATTCTATTAATGATGTATCACCTATCTATATATTGTACAAATAATAAGTGAAGTAAGATTTGGTATATGGAGTGTTGATCTTCAATGGGGTTATTTAGGTTAAAAAGTATGTCCTAAGCCGGGCGTGATGGTGCTGGTCCTAGCACTTGGGAGGCAGACTCAGGTGGATCTTTGTGAGTTCAAGGCCAGCCTGGTCTACAGAGTGAGTTCCAGGACAACTGGGGCTACAGGGAGACCCTGTCCTGAAAAGACAAAAAAAAAAGGTAGTATGTCCTAGGGCTGGAGAGTTGAATCAATGGTTAAGAGCACTGGCTTTGATTCCCAGCACCCATATGGCAACTAAAAATCATTGGTAACTCCAGCTCCGGGGTATCAGAGGGCCTCTTCTGACCTGAGCAGGCATTGTACAACAGAGCTACACTTACATACTCATGAAATAAAAATAAGAAATAAGGAAGCTTTGATGGTGAGAATTGAGAGATTCACTTGTATTCTCTGCAAGCCTTGTTCCACTATGTTCCATGAGCCTTAGGTCCAGAGTTTCCACAGTAGATATGTCACCTAGGAGTGGGCCTCTCTCGGATATATATTCTCTGTGTGTGACCAGTTATGGATGTAGTAGCCTCCATCTGTTGTAAAATGAAGCTTCATTGATGAGCAAAATACTTCATAATTTTCTGTAAATACAAGGATCCATATTTAGAACATGCTAAGAAATTTCATTTGTCTAGAGATATGACACAGATACGGTTTTCTTTACTATCTATGATGTCTCCAGCCATAGATATTTTCCCATGGTTACAGTGTCACTCATGAATTCACTCCCATAATGAGGGCTTAAATCCAATTAAATACTTATTGATTGCCTCCAAGATAACAGTGTCACACTTCTGATATAAACGGAAGGCCACACCTGGCTGCGACTTAGAGAATAAGAGACTGCAGAGTATGTGTCCGTAGACAGGACTCCTATATTAAATTTCACCAACCTCGGGGACCATTTCAGGAGGGGGGGGGGAGAAAGATTGTAAGAGCCAGGATTACTCCATGAACACAGCAAGACAGAGGCTTGCAGGCCACTGAAGCTTGATCCTGTGAACTTGTAGCAATGGTGATATGGTAAAGTGGAGTACAACACCCATGCCAACTCAATCAGACAAGGGCCCAGAGTGGTGGGAGAAAAATGAGAGGTGGGCTGGCCCTAGCCTGAGAATTATTGAAAACTGATTACAGCTGGGTGACGGAGAGTAGACTTCCTTAAGATCTCTATACAGGCTGAACAAACTTCTGAAGTGCCTGAACTTGCACTAAAGGACATCTGGGTAAAATTCTTAATTCTATTGAACTTAGCATGTATGGCAGAGTGCATGAGCCCCAGCTGGGGGGAATCTTGAGGAGGGAGGGGATCTAAATTTGATGAATAACTAACATGAAATGTACAAAAGCTCAATAAAATATTTTAAAATATATTAAAATAAAATATGTTTAAAAATTTTTAAACTAGGAAGTTCTTGGGCATATAAACATGAAGATTGACAACAAATTTAATATCCAAACAGTTAGATGTTGTCCATGTTAATAAGCTTATTTTTCATTGTACATGTAAAACAATTTTCAGTTTAGAGATCATTTGGACTTTATGTGTTTTTTATTGAAGTTATGAGTAACTGTTTTTTTCTTTTTATTGAAGTTTTGTGCATTTTGTACAACCTTTCTTAATCAAATTTAGGCCCACTTCCCCCTCCTTGCCCCCCACCTCATCAGAGCTCATGCATTCTGCCATACATGTCTTGCATCTTTTTCCCAGTCTTTTTAAAATTTTTAAATGTAGAAGTTTACTGTTCTGGGCAGAAGTTTACTGTTTCAGTCAGTTTTTTTGACCCAGAGTTTTTTATGGTTGTGGTTCCTTCCAATTTGTGTCACTCCAAAGTGACACCAAAAGTTCTCATTTTCCCATTAATCCAAATATTTTCATTGAAATGAAGGAAAAGTAAGAAGACCATAGAGAAGTGTTTAATGTTGACAATTGTTTGAGGGAATCTACAATTGATTTTTCAACAACTAAGATCATATATAAATGTTCTCCAAAAGAGAATAAAATATGAAGAAATCAATCTCTTTTAAATTAATTTATTTATCTTTTTATTATGTGTATGAATGTACTGTCTGCATGTAGGTCTGTGCACCCGTGTCATGTAATGCCGTAGAGGTCAGAAGAGGGTGTCAGATTCCCCTGAAACTGGAGTTAAAGACAGTTCTCAGCCACCATGTGGGTGCTGGGAATCGAACCCGGGTCCTCTGCAAGAGCAGTCAGCACTCTTAACCGCTAGGCCATCTCTCCAGCCCCAAATCAATTTCTTTATTCAGTCTCCTTTAATTATCTAGCTTCCTCAAGTCTCCATTAAAAATCAAAATATCCAGAGTATGGTGGCACATGCCCTCAATCCCAGCACTCTAGAGGCAGAGGCACGTAGATCCCTGTAAAACAGGGACCATATAGTGAGTCCAGGCCAGCCAGGGCTACAGGGATATAATTTCTCAAAAAAAAAAAAAAAAGACAGAAGAAAACTTAACTAATTCAACTAAGAAATTTAAAATTAATAAACCTGAATGAAAAATAGCTAAAATTGCTAACTCAGAGCTAGGGGAGTGGTTGGAAACAACCTGCATTTTGAAGGCCTAGATTCCATCCCAGTACCTGAAAAAATAAAGGATGAAAACTGGCCTGTTGTTCCTGTTCTTCTTGTTATACTGTACCTAAAAGAAGCCTAGGAGAAACCAACTCATAGGTATGCAAATATCAAACATGTCACAGGAGACTTGTAGTTACAAGCTTCTAAGATGTCGCTCAGTGATTCCCATATTCTAATATTTACTTGTGTCTTTGATTCCTGTTTTACATTGAATTAGGGTCAAGTGTAGTTGAACAGTGCAATATATCAGAAGTGATGGGGTGTGACTGTTGAGACTGGGTTATTAAAGCTAACGTACTTTCACCTTGTTTTCTCTAAGACAGCCTTCCCTGATGTAACCTAAGTGTCATATTTAAAGAGAGATTGGAATGACAAGAAACCGACACCCTTTAGGAACAGTAATGAAGAAATTTAGAGCAATGCCTGTGAATGAAACCTTCTTATAGGCAGACAGTTATGTCCCAGTAAAGTCCTGTGAAGTTAGGTCAACCCCAACTGCCTCAGATAGAAGTTCGAGTTGTTAGTCAACCTCCTAACACATGGCCAGATTTCTGACTTTCATTAATTGTGAAAACAGTAAATATTGTATTGGTAAGCTGGAATATTTTGTTAGTTTATTAGATAACTAATTGAACATGAGTATAAATGAGTCCCTCAAAAGAACAACAACCATTCAACAAATTCCACTTCTGTATTAATTTCTAAAATTTTACTTACATTTTTTTCTGTTTACTTGCATGTATATATGTGCACCGGTATTGTGCAATGTCCACAAAGGCCAGAAGAGGGTGCCAGATCTTCTGGAACTGGAGTTTCAGATAGTCATTATCTTCCATGTTGGTTCTGGGAACCAAACCCCAGTCCTCTGAAAGAACAGCCAGTGCTTTTACCTGCTAAGCCATCTCTCTAGACCCTTCTCTATTAATTTGTAATATGCATGCTTTGATGACAACACAAACACTGTAAAATCTGATCCCTGACTTCAAAGTGGATAACAGAATATGTTCATTTAAGGAAGTATTTAGAAAAGTAGGGGCTGGAGAGATGGCTCAGTGATTAAGAGCAGTGGCTACTCTTGCAGAGGACCCAGGTTCACTTACCAGCACCCACATGGCAGCTAACAACTATCTGTAACTCCAGTCCCAGAGAATCCAATGCCCTCTTCTGACCTTCATGGGCATTGCATGACAGGGGTTCACTTACATACACGCAGGCAGTACAAATATACACATAAAAATAATAGGGAAAATATATTTTCAAAAAGAAATGAGTTACTGTGCTTTAGATATACAAATTTATGAAGCAAGTAGCGTTCTGGAAAGGGAAGAGTCTGATTGATGGAGGGAGGCAGAAAAGGCTCTGGGAAGCAAATTGATCTGAAAGTTTATATTGATATATGTGTCATCATTGCATAGAAGGAAAGGTGACACGTTCATCAGAACATCATGATCAAAGATGTAATGGTGGAGACAATATGTAAATAATCACATAAATATAAATTTGCCTGCAATATATACTCTGGCTTGGGACACAGAAATAAATGCAGATTGATAGGGTAAGATCTTCCAGACAGGGCCTGAATGCCAGGCAGAATATTTTGATTTTAATAGCATTCAGGGGACCTACAAATGATCTTAAACACTGAATACACCTTGACATTTCCAGTAGTAGAAAATGAGGTTTACTACTGAGAGAATACATTAGATTGTGGTACAGCCATAATTTTTAGCAAGTTCTTACTTTCTTGAGCAGGAATTTGTCTTCCTGAAATTTTTCACAGTTGCTCTTATAAAGCACAAAAGGATTTTCAGAAAGATCATAGAATCTTTGCATTGGAATAAAAAAAAATCAACCCTTGAATCTGATGAACGCTCAGGACTCAGTTGATTCTTGAAAATTCATATAAAACATTGACATATATGCCATGATTTAATAACTCCTGTGACTTGGTTCTGCTTCCCATTTCTGCTAGTTTGTTTTCTAGACATTCTGTAACCCAAGGAAAAAGAGAAATAATAGAGTGGGAAGGGTTAATGGGGGTGGGGAATAGGAGGGTAGGGCAGAGGAGGGCTTATGGGGAGGCATTAAACATTTATACCAAAAGCCTTTAGCAAAAGTCTTATGGAAACCTGCCACTGCAGAAACTGCTTGAAGTATATGTGTATACAATATAAAAAGAGATTAAAAGGTGTTACCTTGTAACAGGTAATAAGACCCTGTTGTTCAGTGGTCCTACAGACCCTCAAACAATACTAGATATTTCTCCTGATCTTGAACACACACACACACACACACACACACACACACACACAAATGCACATACAGGTTTCAGTCATTTTAGAAATTCCAATGAGTGGGATTTTTATTTAATATAGTCACTATATATTTGACTTTCTAATAAATCTCCAAACTATTTTCCAAACGATCCATATTAGTTTAGTAAAATTACTCTAAGAAAGGTGCCTATTAGATGCATATTAGGTGCCTTTAACAATAGAACATGCACTTGGTTTCTCTTGCACAAAACTGATCAGATTTGAGAGATTGTTAATGCCCTTCAAGTGGTTTTTGTGGGTGTGAAACAAATGGTGAGAATTTGAATTGTTCCCTTATTATAGTATTGAAATTGTCTACTTAATCTATCAAATCTTGTTCATGCCCTGATTTTATATACTTGGATCTATCAATAAACATTGTGATACTTGAAGAAAAAAAAAGATCTGGCTGCAAGGAAACATCCTGCTTCTACAAGATGATACTTTTGTTACATGAATAAATGAGTGGAGTGGCAAAAAAAAGAAAGTCTATACCTGAAATTAAGCTGTTTCCTGGGTTGGTTTCTCCTAAAAACAGACAGCGATCTCCTTCTTCCTATGTTGTTGTTTCAATGTCTGACTTTGTGTACAAAATTCTTCTTTTTATGAGGGCAAAAATAAGACTGAAAAGGACCCTACCCTAATAACCTCTTAATTAATTACACCTATATGGTCATTTTCTAACTTAAGCCACACAATTAAATACACAGCAATGCTTGTATTGTTCATCCTTTTCCTCAGCTTTATATGAGTTTTTAGCAGTTCTGTATGCAAATCAACACAGAATTCTTGTAAAGGGTAGCTTTTCTGGTATGTGTTTAGTGGTACCCATTACATTTTCAACTGCTGCTTTCCTAAAAGCTACTGATTTTTACCCCACCATAAAGTGTATTTGTGTAGTCTTCAGAAGTTGAGTGTAATATTCTGTAGCTGATAGATCCATTTGATATATGTTATCATTTAATTCAGATATTTTTCTGTATGTTCTTTGTCCAGATGATCTGTCTATTGGACTAAATTGGAGTACTGAAGAAACCTACAGTTACTGAGTTGGGGTTAATCTATGCCTTAAGTCTGGTAGCACTGTCTTTATGAAACTGGGTACACCAAAATTTGGTTCATATTGTGTTCATGACTGCAATGTCTTCTTGGTTGATTGTTCCCTTGATCAGAATGGAGTGAGCTACTTTATTTCTTCTGATTTTAACTTCAAAACTATTCTGTCAGTATTATAATCACAAGTTCTGCTTGTTTCTTAGTGCCATTTGTTTGAGATAATTTTCCCAACCTTTCCACCTTAAGCCCGTTCCTTTTGTTGATGAGAAGAGTTTCTTGTAGAAAACAAAAAGATGGATTCTATTTCTTCATCAATTTAAATGGGCTGTGTAATTTTACTGGGGAATAGTCTATTGATATTTAAAGTTCTATGGAAAGATGTGTGTTTGTTGCTGTCATTTTATTTTTTTGTTTGTGCTCTAAGTCTTTTTTTATGTTTTTATTGAAGTTTCGTGCCTTTCATACATTTCACAATCCAGTTTAGACTCATTCCTCCTTCCTTGCCCCTGTGCCCCTGAGCTCATGCATTCTGCCATACATGTCTTGCATCTTTTTCTCAGTCTTTTTGAAGTTTTTCTTTGCAGAGGTTTACTGTTTTGGGCAAAAGTTCACTTTTTCAGTCAGTTCTTTGACCCAGTCCTTTTGTTGTTTTTGTTCCCTCCAATTTGTATTGCTCTAAAATATGCATAAATATATGCCACACATATACCTTAATTATGACGACTGAACAAAATCTATAAGTTCATTCCAAAAATGGGCTTAGGAATTCACATTTTCCCTTTAATTTTATATTACTCTAAAATATGCATACTTACCCTCCACCCATATACCAAAATTACAAACTCTGAATATAAGTGGTAGGTTAATTTTAGATCCCATTAAGGTATTCACCTCTTAACCATACCGCTGCTTTCAGATAAAAAGAAATATAATATTGAAGATGCTTAGTTTGCTTTGCAACTAGGGATTTGGTGCTAGCATCCACAAATAAAGGATACCATTTGTTTTTCTGGGACTCTGTTACTTCACTTAGCATAATGGCTTCTAGTTTTAAGTCTTATTTTTGTGTTTCTGTATGTATGCTTTCCTTGATTTCTTTCTGTAGCCTTAAGGGAATTGTCATTCCTTTTTTACAGTGTTTTATATCGCTTTGGGAATTCTCTGTAGGGCTGATATCATGGAGAAGAACTCTTTCAGCCTACTTGTATAATTGAAGATATTTCTTTCCCCCTTTCAATTATGGTAGATACTTTTTCAGGGTAGGTGTTCTGAGTTGGCATCTCTGATCATTTAGAATCCGGAATGTTTTTGACTGTTAAATTTTGCATTGAAAAGTCAACTGTAATTCTGATGGTTTTTTTCTTTATAGGTAAATTGTTGTTTTTCTCTGGAGCTTCAAGTCCTTTCCCCTTGTTTTGTGCACAGTTAGTGTTTGTAGTGTGATGTGCTTTGGGGAGTTTCTGTCCTGGTCCTGTCTATTCAGTGCTCGTTTGCTTCTTGTATCTGTATGGATGGGTATGATTTTCCTTTGCTTAGAGAAGTTTTCTTCTATAATCTTGTTGACACTCTGGTCAATGCTGTTGTACTGACTGACATCCCCATCCTTCCTCTATCCCTATGATGTATACATTTGATATTTTCATGGTGCCTCACATTTCCTGCATATTCTATTCTTATGCTTGTTTTTCAATTTTTTTTTTTACTTGAGCAGTCAGATTCTTCAACTTTATCATCCAGTCTTGATATTCTGTTTTCAGTTGGGTTCATTCTGCTGGTGAGACTTTCTCCAGGCATTTGTATTTGGCTTATTGAGTTTAAAATTCCATTTCATTTCAGCCTGAGTTTTCTTCAATATTTCTAAATCTTTTATAAATTCACTCTTCAAATCCTCAATTGTCTTTTTCATGTCCTTCATCTGTCTATAATTTTTGAGCTTCATTCAGGAATTTTATTCCTTTATCCTTTATGAGTTCTTTGAAGTTGTTTGTATGTTTTTTAAATTTATTAAACTCTTTGATCATGTTTATATAATTTTTTTTAACTCAGTATCCTCAGATTCCTTTTGGTAGTTATCTTTGTAGAACACTTCTATAGGACTGGTACGATATGGTAGGGATATATTGCTTTGGGTTTTCACATTATTTGTGCTTTTGCAGTGTTATGTGGACATTTGGATTTCTTTTGTTGGTGGTGTGACTTCTTTGTTGAGTTGATATTAGGGTTTGTTTTTATTGTTGATGTAGCTCCAATACCTTTTGATCAGGTAAGAATGGTTAGTTGGTCTATACTTCATTTTATCACTTTTGACTTTTTATTGTAAAGACTGGATTGTTCTAAGACTCCTAGTCAGGACATCTCCAGCAGGGCAAAGGGGCCCAGGCCCCATGTGGGTGGATGAGGAAAATGTGCGCTGGTTCTAGCTGCTGAAGGAGAGATGTGAGCTCTGGATCTTTGAGATTAGGGCTGGTAGCAACTCAGGAGTATCTTAACCTGGTGGGTGGTACCCACCTTGCTGAGAGCGCTGCAGCTGGTGGGCATCTCTGACAGAAGCAGTAGGGCAGCGCCTGGTGTGCACCATAAGAAACAATTTAATGTACACTTTCATTAATAGTTTTCTCATTTTATTTTTTTATTTATCTAATTTTTCTTTTAGTTAAGATCTCATGCATCTCAGGCTGACCTCAATCTTTCTGTGTAGTCAAGACTGACCTTAAACTCTTGGATTTTCTGCCTTCACCTCCTAAGTATTAGAATGATATTGTGTACAACTATACCTAGAAATTGAAAATGCATGTATCCACCTCAACTTCAGTGGTGTGTGTGTGTGTGTGTGTGTGTGTGTGTGTGTGTCACAATCTGTTTGCAGAAGCCACAAGACAATTTTTGAGAGTCAGTTTTCTCTCTCTCTCTCTCTGTCTTTTTGAGACAGGTATCCCTGCAGCCTCAGCTGTCCTGGAACTCGCTCTGTAGGCCAGGCTGGCCTTGAACTCCTTTCACCATTTCTTAGTCCAAGCCCTCAATTCCCTTTCTATTTTGGCTTTCACTGAAACGTACAGGTTTTAGCATATTATAGTTCTGTTTTCTGCAGTTATTTTCTAATTTGTCATTTGATTTTTTTCAGTCAAATATTTGTGAATGTTCTCACTTTCTTCTATTGATTTCCAGTTTTTATTCTTGGTCTTGTTTTTGTTACCTATTTTTGTTTAATGTTTTGTTCTCTGGGCAGTTTGCAATAACCTGCCTTCACCTTTTAGTTTTCTTTCTTATTCTTGATCTGATCTCTGTTTGAGAACTCCTATTCAATTTTCCCTACCGTCTTCAGATCTAAAATCTCTCTTTCATATTCAGATATATTTCCTAATCCTTTGTTAACTGTTTTCTTTTCTGTTCACAGATTGTTTTGTTAAGCATTTTAAAGATTCTTATTTTGATTCTAAATCGTGTTTCTGTTTCTTTATTGTTGGTTTTCAGAGATTTATTTTCTTCCTTTTGTTGAACATCTTTGCTGTTCCTTTATTATCTTTGACTCATTGTGCTAAGATGTATGCAGTAGGAAAAGGAACTACATCTTTCAGTATTAGCAAACTGGCCTTACACCAGGAAAATGTTCTCATAAACTAGTATGATCCATGGTTGGGGGAAGGTGTCAATATCTTTTTCCAGATTATATGATGTCTTTGTTTTTCCTACCAACCAGGAATCGAAAGTGTACTAGGTCTCAAAACACAAACACAACTGTCACTGAAGCAAATACTTCTGGGAGATTAACAATTAGTTGCTGAATTGAAAGACATCAGTGAAGTCCATCTATTGGAGTTTGCAGAGAAGACTGCTAGCTGAATGTAAAAAGACCCACCTCGAATGTGAACAATGCCATCCAATACAGGCATTCGTGCAACACAGTGAAAAATAGAGAAAGACTATTGGTGCACGCAAACTTCAATCTTCCCAAGCAAGTACATCTCCAGATATCAGAGTCCAGCTTCTTTGGCCTGTTAGTGTAGACTCACAACAGCGACACTATGGGGTGTGCCTGATTCTAAGGCTCCTGACTTCTTGAACTAAGGAGATACTAAGTTTGTGGTCTCTCAGCATGCTGATAGCCATTGCTGGATTATACAGTGTATGAACTTGTAGCCTAAAATAGTAATTATATATATATATATATATTATCTATATGGGTGTGTGTGTGTGTGTGTGTGTGTGTGTGTGTGTGTGTCTGTATGCATTCTATACATATTCTGTTAGTTATGTTCATCTAGAGAGCCATGACTAATATGGATATTCTATTTAATTATCTCTGCATGAGGAAGAGATATGAAGCTTTTCATTCATTTTGGAACACCAAGTTCTTAGGGTATATGACAACTAGTGGCATACTAAGACATACTGCTATCTTTTTTTTTTAATTTATTAATTTTATTTATTTCTGTATGTGCATGAATGAACTGCCTGCATGCAAGTCTGTGCACCCGTGTCGTGCAACGCCGCGGAGGTCAGAAGAGGGTCTCGGACATACTGCTATCTTTATTGTTACTGATCTCCAGGCATAAATTTCTTTTCAGATCTGTGAGGCAAAGAAGCACTCATCCTTTCGAGAATCCTGTCAAAAAGGATTGGACATCTTGTATATGTGTCCCATCTCTTTCCCATTCTAAAATAAGCTTGGAATTGGAGAGTTCCTCTACTACAACAGGTGTTAGTGTAGGGATTATAGATTACAGAAAAGAAAGCATCTTGAATTTATTCTCATGTCCAATGCAGCTGATCTTTTGACCAACTGTATTTAATTAGGGTTGCTTCCATAGGCAAGTTGGGAGGAAAAGGGGCAACTTTTCAGTGCTACAGCACTGAAGAAAATGATTCCCTCTGCCAGGTTACCATTAACTACAGATCATCTCTCAGAGAGGAATAGGCTTCATGCACCTATCCCTCATCTATGACAAGATGTTGATGGCTCCAATCTTGTACAAATCTTTTCTTGGTGCCAAAGATGCACTAGGTTCTTGAGTGTAATAACAACATTCATAATCGTTTCCTATCAATTCCATTAACTTTTTTCTTTTATGTTCTGTCCATTTTAGGATTAGTTAAGTTAGGTGAATGTTGTTATTTCTTTTCTTTTTAAAGTAGAAGTTAATAACCAGGTTTTTATTTTTTCTATTTTTTTTATTTAATTTTTATTGATGCTTTGTGCATTTCATACATCATTTTCCAATTCAGATCAGGCATATTTCCCTTTCCCTTCCCCCCCACCCCATCCCAGATCATGCATTCTGCCATAACTGTCCTGCATCTTTCTCTCAGTTTTTTTTTTTCATTTTTTAGCTATAAGTGATAATCCATGAGTACAAGCATCCTTCATGTATAACCAATTTGCAGGCTGTTGTGCCCAAACCCCCCCCCACAGCCCCCATCCAGTGGGGGATGACAGGTTGTTTTCAATCAAGTTGATCAAATGAGTGTCCAGACTACATTGCTGTAGTTTCACCACACCTCAATCACAGCCTTACATTCTACCATGCCCCCTCTTCCACAGATTGTTCCAGGCTTAGAAAAGGGCACAGGTGGATGAGAAGCCAAACAGTCTACTTTCTCTGGAGCTGTTGGCTTAGACTCTGGTCATTCTGGCTGTTTCTTTTCATGGGCTGACAGTTTGTCCAGGAGAACCTTTCGATCCTACTAAGGAAGCACAAGCAATTAGATATTAGTATTAGGTATTTAAGCAGCACTAATAGTTATGGTAGGTTATTTGGCATAGAACACTATGTTTGGATGATATGTTAACCATGAATTACATTTTTCCCCCCTGTTAAATATAGACAGGGTCTTACTGTGGCTTATAACATCTCCTAACCTGTAGAGGATGTAAACTTGTGGCTCAGCCATGGGTTATTCCCTCCAAGAAGAAAGCCAATAGCCAATTAGATTTGGGATATACAGGCACATGGCTGCCTCTGCTGCACAGTATTTCAGGCAGGTGAGGTTTAGCTGCTGACGGGGAGTCTTGCTTGACTCAGAGACCTGTAGTTGCTTATTGGTTTAGTGGCCCTTGGTAACACTCTCTGGCATTCCAGAGGCCACTGTACACTGTATGTGCGGTCCAATACATCCCGCCCATGTTAACGTCAGGTCTTTGGCAGCAGGGTCTATCACCTCTCCTCCTGCAGGTATCCCAACTTAGAGGCAGGAGCCCTTACCTTTTGTGGGCCTTGGATCCCCTGGCCAACATCCCCCTGGTAGAACAATCCATTGCTACGTCAGAGCTCCTGCATTAATAATAACTTGCCTAATGCATAGCTAAGGACTTTAGTATTATTATTTGGTTTAACAGAGTATAATCCTTTCACAGTTTCTTATGTCTATTAGTCAATCAAAGAAGGCATTTTTACGGGTTTTATAAGAGATTACCTCTAAATAGTTGTCTCCAATTTCAGTTGGAGAGACGACCTCATCATCGTCATATTCTCCTTGTTTCTATGGGGGGGAAGGCAAGAAAGTCTCTATCAAAACCTTTGTGGCACCTAGAAGGTAAGTTTCATTGGACTCATTATAAAATAGTTGTTCATGTGGATCCACAGAGGGGTTCGATGTTTAGGCAATCTGAGGCTTTTCTTCCTTTCAATGTTTCAGACAGGTCAACCTTTCAGTTGCCACTTTTTGGTATATCCATACTCAGGCTCACTGTTCACACTCTGATAATAAGGAAATGCAAATTAAAAACCATTGAGATATCACCTTACTCCAATAAGACTGGCTAGTGATCAGGAAACACAAATGATACCAAGTGCTGGAGAGGGTTGCTGGGAAAGGGACACTCATCCATTGCGGGTGGGATGTAACTTTAAGCCACTATGGAAAGCAGTGGTGGAGAACCCTTAGAAGACTCAAAATGACCCTTCCATTTGACCCAGTCATACCACTCCTGGGATATACCCACAAGACACACTACTACTGCAAATATATGCACAGCTATGTTTATTGCGCCTGTTCACAATAGCAAAAAGCTGGAACCAGCCCAGGGCCCCTCAACTGACGAGTGGATAGAGAAAATGTGGTAACAGTATACAATGGAGTTCTATGCAGCAGTAAAGAGGGAAAAATCATGAACTTTGGCAGGTAAATAGATGGAGCTGGAAGACATTATGTTAAGTGAAGTAAACCATCCCAGAAAAACAAACGACAAATAGTGTCTCTCATATGTGGATGCTAGTACCAACAACCCAGAGATAAATATTTCTCATGGAGAGGGAGGCATAGTAAAAGAACAACAGAAAGACTGCATCAGAAAATGGACTGAAATGGTGAATTGGAGGGGGATGGGTGGGAGAGGACACGGGTGTATATTTGATTAATTCATATTTATTGACGTGAGTTCAGCAAGTACCCATTTTGCACCTAGACACTGTCTACAGGATACATAGTGTTTTAGGACTTCAGTAAAAGTAAATATGTGTATATTAAACAACATTGGTTTTATAGACTCTGATAAAAACGGTAATGCATCTGAGTTAAAATGGAGATATAATTTGCTGTTGTCCACATTTGTTTTACATAAAATCTGTAGAGCAATAACTTTGGGATTGGCACATACAAATTGTTCTCTATAAATTCTCTGTTGTACAGTATCACCTTGTAGCATTCTCTTTAAGATTGATAACATAAAAATTAGTTTGCTTCCCAAGTTAATCATATATAGTCCACCAAAACAACATGGGTGAATGATTAAATCTGTGCTTTGATTCACTATAGTTTATGTATAATACACTGTCTTCTGGAGACTCATGCGTTAAAAAAAGGGGGGGGGAGATACAGACAGACATGAAACCTTTTCGTCAAAAACCTTGCAATTCAAATCTTAAAACTAACTACGGGAAAAGATTTGTTTGTTCCAAAAGGACAAAATGTCACCAACTTAACGGCTGAGAAAGAAAAGATACAGCTTTGCATTGAGTAGGATATACCAAAAAGTGGCAACTGAATGTTATTATTTCTAAGATTCTGTATGCCAAAGATTGTCATACTCTGTATGCTACTAGTTGTCATACACCCTAAGTGTTTTATAGACATTATGTAAATGGGCTAAAATGTTAGTTTTTGGTTACTTTAATCCTTCATCCAGAGATGCCAGTTTTATGTTTGTGACATAAATTATATGCATTGAAATTATGAAGATTTTGATGAGATTGACAAGTAAAAATCATGTGTATGAAAAGATTTAGGATTCACGTTCTAGGTTACCAAACCTCAAGTGAACTATTTATCTCTAATACTGATGAATAACATGTGATTATACATATACATGCCTGAATAAGATTTCTCATTGAGAGATTTTCAGATATTTGTGAGAATTTCTCAAAAAAAAACCCATTTATCACATGATTCATATGATATTTGCTACTAAGGATTCAGGTTTGGCAAGTAGATTCTATTTCAGGAGCTCACAATGCAAGTAAAAAGATGGACAAAGAAAAACAAGTAGAAAATGATATTGGAAGTCACAGAGGATTTGATGAGTCAGGGCTAGGTGGCAACAAAAAAGAGTGCAGGTCATTAAAAAAGATGCCAACATGCAGCAATGGTTTAGCAGTTAGGAGTACTGGTTGTTCTTGCAGAGGACCCAGGATCAATTCCCAGTACCTGCATGGTGGCCAACAACCATCCTTAACACCAGTTTCAGGGGAATTGATGTTGTCTTCTGACTTCCACAGACTTTGTACAACATGGGTGCACATACATGCAGGCAATCCACTCATGCACATAAAAGAAAATAAAAATCAATAAAATACTTTTTAAAAATAAGATGATAGCAGTTAGGGCTGGCTGATCATGGCAGCTCACACGGAGAATCTGGTACCTAGGAGAATAAAGCAAGAAACTTCTCTGAACTCAAAGACCAAAAGAGAGACCTGTCTCAGAACAAATAAACAAAAGGAGGCTTGTTTTATGTTATTTTTATGAAATATTAAATTATTTTATGTAATAAGACTGATCATTCATTAAGCATGAGACTTCCAGGGTTTGAAGTCTGACATGACTATATGTCATTTTCTCATTTAGAAAAAAAAAAAAAAATCAAAGCCTAAGCAAACAATGCAAAATGATGGCAACTATCAGCAGCTTCTGACCAGTCTCTGCAGTGAGAATATATGGTTTATCTTGAAGCTCTACACTTGCTAGCACTGTTTATATTCTATGTGTGAGTTCTTTCATCTGTCCAATGAAGTCAGAACTTAAATTTTTAGGATTATTATCAGTATTAAATCAATTAGAGATGATGAATGATGTTGACTATACTATCTATCACACAGTAAACTAAAAATAAATAAATATTTTAAGAAATAATGGTTTATGGGACACAGTTATTACCTTTCTTATGAAAATAAATGTGCGAAAGTATTTTTTTTATTTCTTTCATAGATACTTAGGAAAGGCTTGGAGAGATGGTTCAGCAATTAAGAGCACTGACTGCTCCTACAGAGGATCTAGGATTGCTTTCCCAAACACCCACACTGGTGACTAACAAATGTCCATAACTCCAGTTCCAGGAGAATTTGATGCCTCTTTCAGACCTCCACCTGTATTGTACAGCAGGTATGCACTTACTCATACACATAAACTAAAACTAAATAATTTTTAAAGATACTTAGATTTGAGAAAGATGTTTTAGAACTCTATATAAGATTGTGAGTTTTTCAACTAGTTACTTTAAAATTTTAACCTGATCATTTTAAGTTGGCATTTTTCTAATATAAAGCGAAGGAAATGTTTCTCTCTTTTAAAAATACTTTATTAGGGGCTGGAGAGATAGCCTAGCGGTTAAGAGCACCGACGCTCTTGCAGAGGACCCGCGTTCGATCCCCAGCACCCACATGGCGGCTAAAACCGTCTGTAACTCCAATTCCAGGAGAACTCCAGTTCCAGGGGAATCCGAGACCCTCTTCTGACCTCCGCGGCATTGCACGACATGGGTGCACAGACCTGCATGCAGACACTACATTCATACACATACAAAAATAAATAAATAATAATTAAAAAAAATTTAAAATACTTTATTAAAGCCACAGTAAGACACTGTCATATATAACAGAAAAAATGTAAATCATGGATTAACATACCATCCAAACATCTGTGCCTATACAAAAGTAACCTGCCATAACAATTAGTACTGTTTAAATACCTATATATCTAATTGCCTGTGCTTCATTAGTAGGATCGAAAGGTTATTCCTGGACAAACTGTCAGCCCATAAAAGGAAACAGCCAGAACTAACCAGAGTCCAAGACAACAGCTCCAGAGAAAGTAGACTGTTTGGCTTCTCATCCACCTGTGCCCCTTTTCTAAGCCTAGGGAACAATCTGCGGAAAAGGGGGCATGGTAGAATGTAAGTGCTGCGATTGGGGTGAATGGTGAAACTACAGCAATATAGTCTGGATACTCATTTGATCAACTTGATTGAACATACAAGACCCCCCTGCTGGATGGTGGCACCCATGGGCTGTCTGGGTTTGGGCACAACTGCTTGCAAATTGGTTTTACATGAAGGATGCTTGTACTCATAAATTATCACTTATTGTTAAAAACGAAAAAAAAAACTGAGAGAAAGATGCAAGACAGTTATGGCAGAATGCATGATCTGGGATGGGGTGGGGTGGGGTGGGGTGAAGGGAAAGGGAAATATGCCTGAACTGAATTGGAAAATGATGTATGAAATACACAAAGCATCAATAAAAAAAACACTTTAAGCCAGGCGTGGTGGCGCACGCCTTTAATCCTAGCACTTGGGAGGCAGAGGCAGGTGGATCTTTGTGAGTTCAAGGCCAGCCTGGTCTACAGAGTGAGTTCCAGGACAGCTGGGGCTACAGGGAGACCCTGTCTCAAAAAGACCAAAAAAAAAAACTTTATTATTTTATGAGTCTTTTGTCTTTCAATGCCCACAGAGGTCAGAAGAGGGCATTGGAACCCCTGAAACTGGAATTACAGTGGTTGTTAGCCACCAAGTGGGTGCTGGGAACTGAACCCAGATCCTCTGAAAGAGCAGTCAGTACTCTTAACCACTGAGCCATATCTCCAGGCCCAGAAGTGCCTATTTTATAGAATAGTTATTTGGATAAATATTGTAATCAAAACGTCTATCATTTAAACCCCATCCATCTCTGAACCCCACACACAGGTGTGTAGTTTAGAATTTTCTCAGACACCTGAATTGTTTCAGGGCTTATAAATATCCACTTTGCATGTTTGAGGGGGAATTATGTGATTTTCTGTGTTTACTAGATGTTGGATTTTACAGGTAAGAAAGAAGCAAAATTTTCATTCTCCAGTTTCATTACTGATCTCCCACTGACACATTCTAAGAACAAAATACAAAATATATTGCTTGTTTTGCTTGCATACTGATAGGTTTAAATTATGGATATTTTATAGCATAGAGTATTTCTGTGTATGGATACCAATCTATATCGAGGATACCAGGGCAGAGATTAAGCTCTAAAGATGACATCTAACACTTTTATTTATATTTGATACATTTCTATCAGCCTTTCTACGCAAAGCATAATTATGGTCAGTTGAACAATAATGAAAAAAAAATTTAGAAGACTGCATAACCAGAGAGTTCTTTACTACAGATCAGAAGCACAGATTGTGCATTCAATAAATTATAAACCTGTGAATGACTGTTAAGTTTTTTTTTTTTCCATTAGTCTTCTCAATGACATTTTAAGGAAAGGTAACATTCAAGACGAGATGGAAGCTGATAAAACTACAGGGCTTGTAACGTATTTTATCAATTCTCTCCTTCAAAGGAGTCAAGCTGTTGTAAAGATAAGCAGCCGAGGTGAGCAACAAATAGCCACATGACCTTCAACTGCGCATTCTGGGGCTTGGGACTAAGCATTTTAATTAGCAAATGTATATCTTGTATTTACTTCCATCCAGTTACAGAAGCTCCTATCTAGCTATTTTGCATTCGTACTACAAACAATGCAATTTAATAATTCCTTCTAGTGAAAATTTGTATTTAGCAGAGCAATTTGGCAAAGGCCACGTGCAAGGTCTTTACACATACACTTGACTGATGCTCTTAAAAGTAGTTTTGAAAATCCCATGCATGTTTACAATGTATACAATGTATCTTGAGCCTGCCTGCACTTCCTCATCCCCTCCAGTTCCTTCTCAAGTCCTATCATCTCCCTTCCAACTTCAGATCTTCCTCATTTACTTATTTGTTTATCTATTTATTTCAACTTTGTCAACACTACCACGTGGATGGCCCCCATGGAGATAGTTGATGGTTTAAAAAAGGGCATGACAGCAGTAAAGAAAGATGACATCATGAGCTTTGCAGGAAAACGGCTGGAGCTAGAAGACATCATGCTGAGTGAAGTAACACAGTCCCAGAAAAACAAACTACGAATGGTATCCCTCATCTGTGGATGCTAGTGTCGATTACCTAGTTGTACGTATTTCTTGTGCACGGCCCCTTGAGCTTTTGTCCAAGCAGTTGGGAGTGATGCATACTGGAAACAACAACAACAATAATAACAACAACAACAGAAAAGACTGCATCAAAGAACTGACTGAAACAGTGAACTTCTGCTCAAAACAGTCAACTTCCACATAGAGAATATCGAGAAAGACTGAAAAAGAGATGCAAAAGCATGTTTGGCAGAATGCATGAGCTCTGGTGGGGTGGGGGGATAGGGTGGGGAACACGGGTCTAGATTTGATAATCTTGTACAAAATATATATTAAAAATAAATAAATAAATAAATAAATAAATAAATAGGCATGAAATTGGAAGGCTGACACATGGGAAGTGTGATCCAGGAAGCTTAAAGGAGGAATCGGGATGGTAGTAGGAACATATTTCTTTATATATACACATGAAATCCTCTAAGAATAAGAAATGTTCTTAATAAAACATTGTCATCCAGTTAACATGGAACCAGGCAGACAGATACCTTATATGAAGTTTGGGAAGAGCTGACTTGGGGTATTTAAACACAGGCGTTAACCATAACTGTTTTGGATAGTGATTTTATTGTCTAGTATATATTGTACAATGATTAAAAGTTTTTTCCGTGATATTTTTCAAAATGAAAAAATAGTATATTAAGTCTTTATCCTTTCTTTCTCATTTCACACTTCTAATACATATAGATCTGTTTTACTCCAGGGCTTGTGAGCTAACACAAATTTAATTTACTCTTTCTTTTCTAGCCACATGCTACATTAAAATGGAGAAAAAATGCTACACGATATATGCCAGAGTAAATCAATTAGCTAAATCCTTGATATCTACATCCATGTCAAAAAATAATCACTTTAAATAGAAAGGAAGCTTTTGCTGCATTTTCATTTAATTAGGATAAGATCTAATAACATGATTCTTTAAACACAAGCCTTTCTTCTTATGAAATTTAGTTTTTTATAATCCATAATGCACTCTTCAGGTATGCAGTATCCATGTTATGATTTTATGGGAATATATGAATTTTGGGCAATAAAGCATAACATGTTTTCTTATTTATCCTTCACAACAAACAGAAGTTTTTGTTGTCTTCATTTGCACGGTAAGATTGATGAGGACATTTCTGTCTCATTGGGCACAGCATCTCACCATTGAAAATCTGCAGTTTAACATAAGTCTTAGGAGGAGGATCCATTATGTTTGCAGAGAGTTGTAAACGTCAGAAGCATTCATGAAATTTCATAGCGGATCTTGTGCAAAGTAGTCACTTTCATTAGAGACTTTGTGCCTTAATCTTTCCACCATTCACATCTACTTTCTTACAGAAATCCATATTAGTTGTTGAAAAAAACAGAACAGGCTCCATTTCTTTCTCTTCTTAAAAAATTATAACCTGTTCTGCAATTATGTTTTATTTTATTTTAATTTTATATTTATGAGTATTATGCCTGCATGTATGTAAGTGCACCCATGTCTTGCAGTCATTGCAGAGGACAGAAGAGGGTGTCAGATCCCCTGGATCTGGAGTTATGGATGGCTAATGACCTTGTGGGTGCTGGGATTTGAGCCTGGGTCTTCTGCAAAAGGAGCCAGTGTTCGTAACCACTGACTTATCTCTCCAGACCCTATACATATATTTTTAGGTACCTTTTCTAGATAGATGTATTGATATAAATGTGACTTCTACATTTCATAATCCTTGGGTAATTTGGAATTTCTTTTTCACAAATAAAAAGAGAATTCACAGATTAACTGCTTATAAAGTTTCAGTTGCATAAAATCACATGTAATACCTTGTGCTTTTACAATATTAAATATATTCTCTCCAGCAAGGTGCCAAGAGAATTGTAGCATTATTAGCAATAATATTCTTCTAATTCTTCAAATGTTTGTTTTTTTTCTTCCACATCCATGATGTTTACATAAAAAGAATCTAAGCTCTGTCTTCAGAATATTTAGCTGTTAAAATCTATGCTCTTTAATAATCAACAGTCATTATTTACTAACATAACTCCAAGAAAATTATCATAGAATATACTTAAGAAGTATAAAATTTAACTTCATAACATCCAATTAATGGTCAATACTGCAGATACACACATTATTTTATATTACATTTTAAACTTTAATTTATTTAGATATGAAAGTAATTGCTTAAAGTGAGGCTTTAAATCATAGCATTTTGGAGATGGATCGGCAGTTAAGTACAGAGACTGCTCTTGCAGAGGGCTGGTGTTCAATTCCCTGCATCCACATGGTAACTAACAACAATCCATATTTGCAGTTCCAAGAGATCGATACCTTCTTCTAACATCTGTGGGCTTTACATGACATGGGCACACTTATACACATGCAGGCATAACGCTCATACCCATAAAATAAAAATAATAAATAAAATATTTTTAAAACCTAAACCTTACAGTTTTTACTTAATTTTTTCAGTCTCTGCAAATGCTGTTTTAAAGTTGTGGCGGAGAAAAATATTTCCATCAGGAATGTAAGGAACAGGTTCTGAACAGATGAACACACAAAGCCTTTGAGACAAGACTTAATTTCACAGCCCATTTTACAGATGTGAGTGAGGAGGTGCAGGACATTACTGTCTACCAAATATAACCCTATTTACCTAGGTCTTCCTGGGGCATAAGGTCAACATTAGAAGATAGATGATCCACGATGAGAGAGGCAGAAAATCCAAGATTTAGGGGCTTTAGATAAACACGACTCATGCCATGTTAGAGAACTGAACTTCTTATATTTGGGTTATTTCTTTAAGATTTTTACCAAGATTAGAAGTCAATTGAGTGAAGTTCTAAAAACTTACTGGAAGGCATCGCTGATGATCATCTAACTATGCTAAAGAATTAGAATACAAGAATTAGAATGACTAAATGTCCAGGCTTTGAGATAGAAAACAGAAAGCTCTGCTTGTGCAACAAAGGCAAGACTCTTTCCTTCTCAAGTCTCTCTGTATCTGCAATTGCTTCTGCTTTGTGTCTGGCTTTCTCTCCTGCTCTGACACAATCCACAGAAAGTCATGGGTAGTATTTTTTTTTTTAATTTTTTTTTTTATTTATTTCTGTATGTGTATCAATGTACTGTCTGCATGCAGGTCTGTGCACCCGTGTCGTGCAACGCCGCGGAGGTCAGAAGAGGGTCTTGGATTCCCCTGGAGCTGGAGTTCTCCTGGAATTGGAGTTTCAGACGGTTCTCGGCCGCCATGTGGGTGCTGGGGATCGAACCTGGGTCCTCTGTAAGAGCGGTCGGCGCTCTTAACCGCTAGGACATCTCTCCAGCCCATGGGTAGTATTTTTAAACAGGCAATAGACATTGACAGATGTTCAAGAAAGCAATGTAAACTTAGAAATACTGAAGTAATGAATAATCTGCCAAATCAACAGCGGCTTTTGAACTAGAGGTACACACCTAAAGAGGAGTGAAATGATTCTTAAGAAAGGAAGTTGGAGCTGGAGAGATGGCCTAGCGGTTTAGGGTTCCAACTGCTCTTGCAGAGGACCCGGGTTCAATTCCCAGCACCCACATGGCAGCTGAGAACCATCTTTAACTCCATTTCTGGGGGAATCTGACACCCTCTTCTACCTTTGTGGCATTGCATGACACAGGTGCACAAACCTACATGCAGACAGTACAGTCATACACATAAAATTTTTATTTTATTTTATTTTTATTGATGCTTTGTGTATTTCATACAACATTTTCCAATTCAGTTCAGGCATATATCCCCTTCCCTTCCCCCCACCCCACCCCTACCCATCCCAGATCATGCATTCTGCCGTAAGTTTTCTGCATCTTTCTCTGCTTTTTTGTTTTGTTTTGTTTTCATTTTTTTTTAACAATAAGTGATAATTTGTGAGTACAAGCATCCTTCATGTAAAACCAATTTGCAAGCAGTTGTGCCCAAACCCACACAGCTCATGGGTCCCACCATCCAGCAGGGGGGGCTTGTATGTTCAATCAAGTTGATCAAATGAGTGTCCAGTCTATATTGTTGTAGTTTCACCATTAACCCCAATCGAAGCCCTTACATTCTACCACGCCCCCTCTTCCGCAGATTGTTCCCTAGGCTTAGAAAAGGGGCACAGGTGGATGAGAAGCAAAACAGTCTACTTTCTCTGGAGCTGATGTCTTGATCTCTAGTCAGTTCTGGCTGCTTCCTTTCATGGGCTGCCAGCTTGTCCAGGCATAACCTTTCGATCCTACTAATGAAGCACATGCAATTAGATATTTGGGTATTAAACAGTATAATATATAGCCTTTCGATCCTACAAAATTTTTAAAAAAGGAAAAAGAAAAGAAAGGAAGTTAGCCCCACTATTATTCAGATAGCTCTGGTTAAGCTTTGTGGGTCACAAAGTAAAACAAAAGTCATCACCATGGGGAAGGGAGCTATGAATAATAGTGGGCTCATTAACCAGGGTGGAGGGAATACAGGATATCCTGGGGGTGGGTATAGTCACAATGCATTGTAGAGATTGTCAAAGAAGAAAAATTTAATTAATGTCAAAAGGAAAATAAATAGCTTCATATAGCACAAGAACTGTGATTTCACCATGAGGAAATATATTAAGTAGCATGTTTATTCAAATTATTACAAAATCAGTCAACAAGGAGAAAGCAACACAGCATTGGTAAGCAGATCACTATAATCCATCACATTTTCCTTTATAAGAAAAACACCTTTCACAATTATCCATCAAGAACTAAGAACATTACATGAATACCTACCTGTATGTTTATGTGTGTGAACACATACGTATAAATGATTATATATCCTTGTGTAGATGTATTTTACATTTGAAATGTAATATGTACTTATTGTAAAAGCGTTATTTTTTTACCATTATATTTGGTATTTCTGAACCTTAGAAGATCCTCCAGTTTCTACTCATGCATTTATAGCAATTTCCAATGTCAAATTTGAAAAATCTTCTCTATCAAGTGCTATTCAAAGCAGGATTACTCTTTCTTTACTTGGTTTTAAAACACCAATCATAGCTAGGTGTGGTGACTCATGCCTTTAATCATAGCACTTAAGAGAGGCAAGTTGGATCTCTGTGAGATAGAGGCTAGCCTGGTTTACACTGTGAGTTCCAGACCACCTGGGGTTACAGAGAGGCATTTTCTCAAAAATAAATAAATTAGAAAACATTAATCATGGCTAATCACCAACCCTTTCTTGGTAAATACCAAGTCTTCTTTGAAGTGCCCACTTGTTTCCAGCTGCCTTTCATTCTACTGAAAGTTTGGAATACCACAGTGCAAGAATGAACAGTAGATGTCTTGTTGCAAACAATTTCCTATAGAACTCTCTAACATGGTATAGAAGAGACTCCCAAAATTCATACCCTGGGACTTTAACTCTCAATGAAGCAATGGGGCCAAGCTGGGTTCTGGGAGGTATTTTATTATGAGGTTGCTATTCTCATGAACACAGGCACGGTTATTTGAAAGGATTTGCCAGTGGAATTTCACCTGGGTTGCCTTTCTGCCTTCTACAATGTGAAGAGACAACAAGAAGGTTCTTGCTAGACAACCGATGCCGGGACCCTAGTCCTGAACTTCTTAGACCCCAGAATTGTGGAAAATGCATTTCCTCTAATTCTCAGGTAATCTCTAAAACAGCACACATGGACCATGGCATTTGCTCTAGTTATCTCGGGTCCTGAGAGTGAATCCACCAAACCCAACAACAAAAACCTTCAGTCATATTGGCTCTTCACATTCCTCAACCTACAGGCAGAGACATCAATCAGTCAGATGCTGAAGGCATTTTTTCTTGTTCTCCACTTGTTACTGACTTGAGGTGTTTGTCCCATTTAGAGTGTGTTTGGAGTACAGGACTTGTTCGTTTTATTTATATTTTTATTATCCTTTTTTATTTATTATTTTATGTATGAGTGTATTTCCTGCATGTGTGTAAGTGTATCCATGTCATACAGTGCCCACGGAGTCAGAAGAACATGTCAGATTCCCCTGAAACTGAAGTAATGGATGGACAGTTGCTGGGAATTGAATGTGTGTCCTCTGCAAGAGCAGCTGGTGCTCTTAACCACTGAACAGTCTCTCCAGTCTGATCTTTTTGTTATTGAAATGATATAAAGTTCTTCAAGATACTGCCTATACTCTTCACCTGTTAATGTTATAAGTAAAATCAGTGAGAAAAATGAAGTAATATCTGTATTTATGATATTTCAAAAGCACAAAAATTATCTTGAGATGAAGGTATTATAATATCTATTCTCTATGAATGCTATTTTCTGTCATCAGTACTGTTAAAATAACTTTCCACAAGTACATAGAAGTTTTCATGGGAAACTTATTTCACTGTATAAACAGTTTTCTCAAAGATGGCTCAAATATCATATATGTAACTCTGTTAATACATATAAATTTTTAGAATGACTTGTATGATTTGAGCCATTTTCTCTTAACAAAATGTTGTTAAGAAATAATCCCAGCAAGACATAGTATTAAATTAAGCTGCTGATTCATTGTTAAAAGAAGAAATTCCTTTTATTATTAATTTCAACAAACAAGGCTTTTCTGTTAACAAATGGGTGAGATTCAACATCAGTCAAAATACAGTTTTACTTTATGTTTTCCATATGACTCCGTTCCAAAAAGAAAGACTCACATCTAAATTACTTCCCTAAAAAGATATGGTCAGTTTTCATGCAAAATCTGTAGCAAACAATTCAATTAGCCTCAACAGAAAAAACTGACAGTTCACTGTCAAGAGTATTGATAGAGGATGTTTAGTCACTTTAAGTCTGTTTTTAAAATCTCCTGCATTTATAGCTTGGAGAAAAGACTTGTCATCTTGTTAAGGATGATTGGCTACTTGTCACTACATATGAAAGAAATGTGTCATGACAATGGAACATTGTCACATGGTATATGTATATATTATATATTATATATAATATATATACATATATATGCTTCAAGAGATAGACAAACTCTCAAGATAATTATTAAAGCAAGCATAACGAAGTGGAAATACAGTGATAGCATTCATACTGATAAAAATAAAGTTAAAATATTCTTTTTACAATAAAGATGCTTGTTGTTAGAAGCTTAACAAATAACTGTATGCTAAATTCATATATTTATTGCAGAACATGATGCAATTTTCTTTGTATGATATTTCAGGTCTAAAAAATTGTTTGAGCGCTCTCTCTCTCTCTCTCTCTCTCTCTCTCTCTCTCTCTCTTCAATAGGATGCTCAAATGGTGTGAATACCAGGGACATGAAAAGGAGAGAAAGTTAGCTAAAATAATTTAAACACTTCTTGAAAACACTCATGCCAAATTTCTTCTTGTAGAATAAGGTGCTCCTGAATTTTCATAAGTGCTATGGATATCATAACCTGTGATGCCCAAAGAATCTTCACTGTAAGAAATAATCTAAATAATTAGTAATTGACACTTAGAGTATGCTATAAAACTGACACTGAGAATAATTTAAGGGCCATGGTCTTGGATAACTGTGGACAAAAATACAAGCTTCGTGTATATTTCAGCATTTCTTTCATCACTTCCATCTAAGAATATGTCTGTGACCATTTCTTGCATGTTCTATTATGGCCCAGACATCACTTCCTCCCTGTTGAAGCATGGGATTAACTTGAAACCAAGGTTATATAACTAACACAGAGTAAGTTAAAGCATAGAAATCAAGGCATTGAGGTTTATAATACTAGAAAATATCAGTCGCATAGCTAATTTGCATAAGCATTGTTATATATTTATGAAAGCACACAACAGAGAGAGAGAGAGAGAGAGAGAGAGAGAGAGAGAATTAAAGAGAGAAGCAAATCATATAGTTCAAAATTTTATGTATTAACAATATAGGAAGAAATCAATTATTCCTCCTGCATGGATTTCATGATTTATCCTCTCTGCTACCTGGCATAGAGGAAGCTCCTGTTATCCTGGCATCCTAACTTGAACCTTGCTGTCATGTGGTGCTAGATCAATTTTGTCTTGTTGATTGTCCAGGCCATAATCAGATGCTGTCACGTTTTGAAGCAGAGTTGAATACCTATTTTGGACAAAGTGCAGGAAAAGTAATTAATACAAAAATTCCTTCTCTTTGAGTTCACAAAACTCTCTTTCTCTGTATCATATATACTGAAGACAGAGCTCTTTCATCTTTGTCTTTGTCTTTCTGTCTGTCTGTCTTTCTCTTTTTCATTTTCAAACATTCTTAAGTCAGAAGCCCCTTCCACTGTTACAATTTTTATTACTTCTTTATTTTTTTCACTTTTTAATAATAAGTAATAATTTATGAGTTCAAGCATCCTTCATGTAAAACCAATTTGCAAGCAGTTGTGCCCAAAACCACACAGCCCAAGGGTCCCACCATCCAGCTGGGGGGCTTGTATGTACAATCAAGTTGGTTAGATGAGTGTCCAGACTATATTGCTGTAGTTGCTCCATTGACCCCAATCGCAGCTCTTACATTCTAACATGCCCCTTCTTCCACCGATTGTTCCCTAGGCTTAGAAAAGGGGCACAGGTGGACGAAAAGCAAAACAGTCTACTTTCTCTGGAGCTGTTCTTTTGGACTCTGTTCGATGCTGGCTGTTTCCTTTCATGGGCTGACAGTGTGTCCAGGAATAACCTTTCAATCCTACTAATGAAGCACAAACAATTAGATATATAGGTATTTAAACAGTACTAATTGTTATGGTAGGTTACTTTGGTATAGACACAGATGGTATGTTAATCCATAAATTACATTTTTTTCTGTAAAATATGGCAAGGTCTTACTGTGGCTTATAACATCTCCTAACCACTAGAGGATGTAAGCTTGTGGCATCAGCCGTGGGTTATTCCTCCAAGGAGAGAGCTAATAGCCAATTAGATTTGGGATATACAGGCATATGGCTGCCACTGCTGCACAGTATTTCCAGGAAGGTGAGGTATAGCTGGTGCTGATGGAGGAGTCCTGCTTGACTCAAGGAGACCTATATTTGCTTTATTGGTTTAGTGGCCTTTGGTAACATTCTCTGGTATTCCAGAGACCAACTGTACACTTGCAAGTGTGGTCTCAATACATCTTTCTGATGCTTACATCTGGTCTTCAACAGCAGGGCCTTATTGTCTCTCTTCTTACAGGTATCCCAGTTTAGAGGCAAGAAGCCTTTACCTTTTGGGGGGACTTGGATCCCCTGGCCAACATCTCCTTGGTAGAATAATCCATTGCTGATATCAGAGCTCTCCTGTATTAATATATTTTGCTTAAGTGTACAGCTTAAGGAGACTTTAGTATCATATTTGGTTCTGAATAGAGAATAATCCTTTTCACAGTTCCTATGTCTATTAGTCAATTAAAGAAGGCAGTTTTACCAGTTTTATAAGAGATTACCTCTATAGCAGTTGGCTCCAATTTACAGTTAGAGAATGACCTCATCATCATCATCATATTTCTCCTTGTTCTATGGAGGGGAGGTAAGAAAGTCTCTTGTATTCAAACTTTGCTGCACTTAGAAAGTAAGTTTCCTTAGGACTCATTACAAATAGTTGTTACTAGTAGGATCCACAGAGGGGTCTGATGTCCGTAGCAATCTGAGGCTTTTCTTCCTTTCAATGTTCAGACGGGCCAACCTTTCTGCTGGCACTTCCTGGTACATCCTACACAATGCAAAGCTGTATCTTTTCTTTCTCAGCTATTAAGTTGGTGACATTTTGACCTGTTGAATATACAAATCTTTTCCCCTAGTTAGTTTTAAGATTTGAATTGCAAAGTTTTTGACAAAAAGTTTTCATATATATCTGTATCCCCCCTTTTTATTTTAGGTTTTTGTTTTTTGACCCATGAATCTCAAAGAGGGCAGTTGTATTACACATACCTATAGGCTGGAATCAAGGTTCAGATTTCTTCAAATTCACCCAAGATGTTTTGGGTGACTGTATGTGGTTAGCTTGGGAAGCAAACTTAATTTTTTTAAGTTCAATCATCCTACAGGTAAAAGAGAATGCTACAAGATGATACTGTACAGCAGAAAAATTATAAAGAACACTTGTATGTGTCAATCCCAATTGTTATATTGTCATTGTTATACAGATATTAAGTAAAACAAATGCGGAAAGCAACAATTTATATTTCCAATTGACTCAGGTACATTACCGTTTTTATCAGAACCTTTAAACCAATGTTGTTTAATAAACATATATTTAGTTTCACTAAGTCTTAAAACACCATGTAACCTGTAGACAGAGTCTGGGCAAAATTGGATACTTGTTGAACTCACATCAATTAAATATACATTAAATGAATATACAACCATGTCCCTCTCCAGCCCCTCCCACCCCTCCTGATTCACCATTTCAGTCAGTTTTCTGATGCAGTCTTTCTGTTGTTGTTCTTTTAATAAGCATCCCTCTCCACAAGAAATATTTATAACTGGGTTATTGGTGCTAGCATCCACAGATGAGGGATACCACTCGTCGTTTGTTTTTCTGGGACTGTGTTACTTCACTAAATATAATATCTTCTAGCTTCATATATTTACCTGCAAAGTTCATGATGTTGTCTTTCTTTACCGCTGCATAGAACTCCGTTGTGTACATGTACCACATTTTCTCTATCCACTCGTTAGTTGAGGGGCATTAGGGCTGGTTCCAGCTTGTTGCTATTGCAAACAGAGCTGCAATAAATATAGCTGTGCATGTATTTCTGCAGTAGATGAGTCTTGGGGATATATACCCAGGAGTCGTATGACTGGGTCAAATGGCAAGCTCATTTTGAGTCTTCTAAGGATTCTCCATACTGCTTTCCATAGTGGCTGTATAAGTTTACATTCCCACCAGCAATGGATGAGTGTTCCCCTTTCCCCACAACCTCTCCAGCACTTGATATCATTGGTTTTCTTGATCCTGGCCAGTCTTATCTGAGTGAGATGATATCTTAGAGTGGTCTTGATTTGCGTTTCCCTAATTATTAGTGACGTTGAGCAGTTTTTAAGATATTTCTCAGCCATCTCTAATGCCTCCTGTGTGAAGTCTCTATTCAGTTCTTTGCTCCATCTTTTGAGCGATTCATTTGTTTTCTTCTTTGTTTTTTGAGAAGCTTGTATACTCTGGAAATTAATGCTTTGTCAGATGTATCTTCAGTGAAGGTTTCCTCCCACTCTGTGGGTTTTCTCTTCACTTCCTTGATTGTTTCCTTTGATGTACAGAAGCTTTTGAGTTTAATGAGGTCCCATTTGTCAATTGTCAATCTTATTTCTTGCGCAGCTGCTGTCTGATTTAGGAAGTCCTTTCCTACGCCTATGTCTTGTAGTCTGCTGCCAAGTTTCTCTTCTATCAGCTCCAGGGTTTTGGGTGTCACATTGAGGCCTTTAATCCAGCTGGAATTGACTTCTGTACAGGGTGAAAGGTAGGGGTTTAATTTCATTCTACAGGTGGTGATTCAGTTTTGCCAACACCAATTACTGAAGATGCTGTCTTTCCTCCATTGTGTCTTCTTGGCCCCCTTGTCAAATATGAGGTGGCTGAAATTGTATGTGCTCAGGTTTGGATCTTCAGTTTTATGCCATTGGTCAACTGGTCTGTTTTTGTGCCAGTACCAAGCTGTTTTTATGACTATAGCCCTGTAGTATAGTTTGATGTCTGGTAGAGCGATCCCCCCTGTATTGCTCTTTTTGCTAAGGGTTGATTTGGCTATTCGGAGTCTTTTGTTTTTCCAAATGAAATTGAGGAGGTTTTTTTTTTGCATGCCTGTGAAGAAGCTCTTGGGAATTTTGATTGGCATTGCATTAA